>JZKD02S1893445.1:28335-58685 GCA_000966675.3 Picea glauca | reverse complement strand
TTGGCAGAGGCCGATTTACTTTGTAAGAATACTCTATATTTTCCTGCTCAAAAATAATAAAATCCTCAGATCTGCTGCACCGGTCTTCCCACCTTGGGTTTTTCCAGGGACTATTGTACAAAAATAAGTGTCTACATGTGATGTGATTGTTGTCTTCTTTTACTTTCAGTTCCTGGTAATTTTATTTCTGCTGTGTATTTAATTTATTGTGAAGAAAAACCTGAATAATCAGTTAAAAGTAAATTTGATTGGTTTAAAGTGAACTGGGTTTTAGAAATTTCACAATGTGAAGAAGCCAACTCTATTTTATTATCAGAACCTCGTAGCTAGATAAGCATGAAACAAAAAGTTGAGATATATGTGCTTGACTCTCAATATGTGTTGCTGACATACTGTATTAAATGCTTTTTAGAGTGATTGGCAGAACTTGCACTCATACCTATCCTAATCTGATCATTGTAGCAGATCTTAAACCAGAAGTGTGCTCAAGGCCAAACGAAAGATAAATGGCATAATGCAATCAAGGAATAAAAAGTAACTGGAGTAATTTCTCTCAACCTGTTAATATCAGCAATTAAAGGTGTTGCATAAATGCTTGAGCTTACTTCAGCCTGCCACCTCAACTCCACATTCTGAGGACATTTTGTGTTTAGTAATGCATCCTCGTCTCTGCAAATAACAAAAACAATAAAAGATCAGACAAGTTCCAGGGCTTCTCTCTCTGTGATCACTTTCCACATCATCTTTCTAGAACTATGATAGTTATTTCTCTCCTGGTAAGCATATCAAGAACGTAACTGCATCAATTGGTTCTGCATTCTTCATTCTGTTCTTGTCTCCAGAAGTTCCTTATGAATGAAAAGTATAAACAAGGCTTGCAAGACCTGAAGATACTATTTATTCTTATACATGCAATTCTCAAAACAAAATACTTATTATTAAAACAATCAATGATAGATAATCAATGAATCCAAACTTAAATGACCTCTATGTCAGATATAGTGGTCACAATTAGAATTAACTTTTAAGTATATTAAATGTACTTTTGTCATGTAATAAAGTCGTAATAACTGACATTAAAATGAAGTAATCATGATTTAATTGTAGTCATTAATATTAGGTGTTCGTAAGTTATGTCACGTACTCCTCTCTTACTATGTATTGAGACATTACATCACTCAATAATCAAGCAATTATTCTATCATCTATTGGTGTATTTTGTCTACATTTTTGTACATGAATCCTATATGGTATCAGAACCACAGTGAGGAGAAGCCAGGGAGAAAGCAGGTGAAGCACCTAGGAACTGCTACAGATCATAGATGGACCAATGGACTGCAAACACACAAGTGAGACAGAGACGGACAGAGCAACTGCAAACATGCAAGTGAGACAGAGACGAACAGAGGGACTGCAAGCACAAGAGTATACAAAGCCAGAATAGTTTGAACATAGCATAATCGCATCAAACTGAAGACAGAGCCCTGAACAGTTAGAACTTAGAACATAGATGCTTGTCACTGAGAATCACAGAGCTTTGATAGTTAACAGAGGACCACACTTCAGCAAGGTTAGATTTAGAAGGCAGAAAACTCAACAGAGAGACAGAGGGGTAGAAGTAAGTCAACTGTCCTATAACTCTGAAAACAGTTGTCTTAGTGACCAATGTTTCAGTAATTTCTGGAGCAGAATGTATGTTTTAAGTTCGGCAGACAAATCTTTGCCTATGTAGTTTCTAGAACAGAGTTTATAGGGTGAGTTATTTTTTGTTGGGGGCTTATTCTCATCCTCAGCAGCCAATTTCCAAACAAATTTTGTACTGTACATGTGTGTTCCTCTAAAGTCATGCTTTCTCTGAAAAACCAATGAACTTGACAAGAAGTGATCTGTGATTTGGAAAGTCTTAAACTTTTCTACTGCTCATACATTTGATTTGTTTGACTGTTCTTTATCTATGTATATGTTTGTAGTTTAGTTGACAAATCAATTGAAGTCTTTTAGAGAACCGGATGATTAATAAGTCACTGGCATTGTTGGAAGAGGCATGGCCCTGGATTTGAGAAAACTAATCAGCAAAAAGTACTGATCTCCTGTGGGAGTACCAAGCTCCCTCAAAAGGTTGGATTAACTTGGATTTTCATAGCATGTAAGATGATAATCTGAGCCAACACTAAAAAATGTCATATAGTATAAGCACCTTCAAAAATTAGCCCTGAGATGCAGACATTTGAAATAAAAGACCCATTTTGTCCAAAATTTTGTTCATCCTCTAGTAATAGGCATTAATGTTGCTAATATGCTTTAGATTATATTTCCCTGTAACCATTTGCCATTTTATATAAGTATCTGTGTTGAATTCATAAATCAGAGTTTAATTTCATGTGTGTTCAACATGTTAGAGCTGATGCTAAGCTATGAAGATTTATATTGAAGCCAACCACATTTAAAGCTCAATTATACAAGACCATAGAAGTGAAAATTGAAATTTCAAGAAGAATGTAGACTCATTTGTGCACTCTGTTACCCCCTCGCATCTAGGGGTAACTGAAGGAGATTGTTCTCCTATGATCCTTACCACAAATAGCAGTTCCATAGACGAGGTCCATGGTTGATGCTTCCCACATAATGCTCAGCTCACTCACATTTGACGACTATGGTGCTTGGCATACATGAGGTACCTTGTTCATTGCTTCATATTAAGTGTTAATTTCTTATGTATTTGTCGTATTTGTCATGAAAGTAGTGACCATTGGTTGAGTCGGATAGTGGATCATGATGCTCTAAATTTGTACCTTTTGCCTTGTTTCACCTTGGTGGTCATTATCATTTCCTAGATAAATGTTGTCACTCTTGGGTAGAGTTGTACTGCTAGGGGCTTTGGGAGGTGTAGCGTGTCCATATCCTGACCCATACTTAACATTTTCCATCCTTCCCGATTTCCCTTGTCCCACTTTTGGGTTGGTTGTCATATGTCACACAGATAGGTTCACTCATAACCCCGTGAGAAGAAGGAGCTTAAATACTCAAGGTTGATGCAGCTAGATATGAAAAAAAAAGGCAAGATGCAAAGATCAAAATGCAAAGCAAAATGAAAAAAAAAGAAATGTCAAAAAACCAAAGGAAACAAAGCAAGAGCAATGACCCCTTGCTATGAGGCCCTCACCCAAGTCATATGCAATGAATGCATATCTAAAAGGACTAAGTAAAACAAAACAAAAGCCAAAAGCCAAAAAAAATGTTAAATGAACAAAGAAAAAGGCAAAGAAAGGGGTGGAAAGACACAATGCCGAGGAAAGGGCAACTCAATGCATAAGCGCTCCCTCATTCCAAAGGCACTCATATGGATGAATATCTTACATAACCTCACATGACTATGCAATACAACTCATGAAATTATCCCCCAAATCATACCATCTATCATTACACATGCTCCTTGATGGGCTTCTTGGGCAATACTTCTCTTCTTGGCTACCGGCACATGTAATAGGGGCTAATGATGACCCTCCCATACCTAAACTTGGCAAATTGTATGAATTCTATGAGTTATTGTGAAGCTTGAAGATGATGCTTAATGTGATCTACCTAATGCATTTACATTTTGACATGACTCACTTTTTATGTTGCTTTGGACTTGTGTACATGCCTTTGAATTGATGACTACATTGGGTCACTTGAGCCCCTCTTTGGACGATGTACTTTACATGGATATGACTTGGATTGAGCATTGGTCCTTTGGAAGACATTGAGGAGGTCACCTACATGCTTGATAGAGGTTGTGGGCTTCTTTGAGGATGCCACACCTTTCGGAGATGACCTAACACCTTTTGGAAAGGACGTTGCATTTGGAGGATGAAACGTTGCACCCTTTGGAGGGAACGTTTCACTTTGGAGCCCATACACATGCCTTTTCACACCATTTGAGTGAACGGTCCACTCTTAGGAGGCCACAAATGTGACTTTGTCATGCATTTATGCAGCACAATTTGGCATTTGAGCATTTTTACTTCATTTTGGGAGCATCTTTAGGGGTCTTTTGGCTCATCCACTCTTGTATCATGGATACTTTATGTATTATGACCTTATCTCTAGGGCTTGTGAAGAGATAAAGACATTTTTATATTTTCTTAGGGTTAATGCTAGGAAAGAGAAGCACTTTTCATTTGTGAATCATTGCTAGAACTTGTGCAAAACATTACTTGTCTATTTCTTCTCTTTTATATTTGCTATGAATGGATAACTAGAGCGACTTCTTGAGGATGGTGTCTTGTGGATTGTCTTACAAATGTAATTGATGCTCTTGGCTAGGGTTTTAAAGATGAAACGATTTCTTGAGTAAGTGGTCTCACTTGATCTATTGGATGTTGTTTATGAATGATTTTAAGTGTACTTGTACTTCTCTAGTGATGGTGGTGCACTCTCTTAAGGTTTTTCTTGAACAAGTCCTTCATAACTCTTGGAAGATTACTAGTGGAGTATCTTCCCTTGAACTATCATGGAACTTGTAAGGCACTAGGTGGATTTGTTACAGTTTGTAGTGGACAACCCTAACAATCACCTTAGTTCTACTTACACTTTCTAGAGGAAGTTATTAGTTGACCCCATATGCCCAAAACAAATAGTAGGCACTAGTCGTCTCCCATCTAGTCAATCTTAAATCCAAATTTCACCTTTTTATTTATGTTTTAGGGTAAATCTAGGGTTTTATAACAACTTGCATACATTTCCAGCCACAAAAAACCTTAGACATCTTGGTATGTGTGCATGTACTTAACCTAAAAAATCATTTTATGGTCATAAAATGTCTTGCTGATTTATATTGCAGCCATATTAGGGCTGGGCATCTTGGTATTTTTGGCTGTTACATGCTCTTAAATCTCGAGAATTAACAAGTTCTATAAACCCTAGATCTATCCATCATTTTAGACCTAGTTTTTTACTTGTTTACAATCGGTTTAAAGGGCTAGAATTGACTGCTGTTGAAACATGTTCATTGCTGCAAATTTTTATCTTTTATACAAGTTTTATAACAGCCACTAGTAATTTTTAGGTTTGAAATATTTGGGGATCATTTTGCATTGGATAATAACTTGATAAACCTCCTAAATCAGCCTTAAAGAAAAATAAAACCCAAATCTGGAATTTACTGTATTAACCACCTAATCCATAACTTGTTTGATATATCTAGTTGGTGGTAAAATGGGTAGCTACATAGGAGACCTCAAACTTGATTGTGTCTTGCCTTATGAACCCTAGATGCTACAAGGAAAGCCTCCCTTGTGTTGAATCAGTCCTTCACTAAAATGAAAGAAGTTTGTTTAGGTGACAAAGGAAACACTTCTAATGTTCCACTCATTTTGTACCTTGTGAAGGCTTTGCACTAGGGGTGCAAGATTGTGTGATAACACACTCAATATAAGGCATCCTTGAATCTTTCGAACAAGTAAGGCATCCTTGAATCTTTTGAACAATTGACCTTGTTCATCTATATATAGTTGGTCCAACTGGAAAAGATATTTACAGCTCAACTTTATTAGTGCAAGCCTATCAGTTGTTTTCTTTGTACTATATGTTGAATTTTGCTAACCTAGCACACGACAGTTTATTCCGAGCAAAATAAATTTACTGAACTAAAGCACAACTAGGTTACTCAACGAAAATTAGTGGAAGCATAAAACAGAAACCAAACACAATTGCACACGAGATTCGGGTAGACACCCCTGGAAAAACCCTTGCGGGAAAACCAATTCTGAGTTTTATTATGCTTGGGCTCCCGTCCTGGGATAATGGCCCAGAGAAATTACAATGACGTAGCTAATAGCCTAGCTCACCTAGCTGCTATCTCCCTCGTTGCCCCCTGCACCTTTTCCTCAGCCCTGCCCACTTAGACACAAGTACATGAGCAAGACTCCCTCTTGCTCCTACGCACTCTTTGTGTACCTCTCACTCTCCTTAGATTTGCTTTTACAATCCCCTAATGACTAAAACCCTAACCCTAGATCTCAATGGCCAAGATTAGATCTTGAATCTCACGATCACGACTTAATCTTTCTTTGAGATGACTTAAATCACTTAAGTCACTCAACTTTATAAAAAATCACTTTAAGTCATTAAATAAAATCCTATCTAGAGAGTGTCGCTCGGACACCTCCACATGCGAGGCACCGCCAATGCGAAAGTACCTGTCCGAGCTACCCCAAAAGCTAACACTCCCTCTTAGCAAGGAAGGTACTTTTGGAAGAACCTCCTCCTGTATCAATCTCCAACCCCATCAAATCTGTTGTTGTTGTAGTTGCTCCTTCTAAACTGGAAGAGCCTCCTGCTATCTCCGCGACACTCTGATCTAATCTACAATCCAAGATCCCTTTGGACCCACACACGGGTTGTCCCAGCAACCTGTATAACATACCCTCCCTGATGCCAAGCCTCGTTGTTGCATCCTGGGTATCTGCTCCCTCTGAACGTATGAGTACCTGTCCATCCTCAAAAATAACTGCATACCCCATGTCCTCCAAGGTTGATACTGAGAACACCTTCACCCCTGGGACATACATCACTCCTGCCACCTCTAGAGAAACCCCCGACTCTAGTTGGAATCTGACACATCCAACCCCCTTCACTGCATGCATGATATGCATCCCACAATCCGCATAACAGTCTAAGTCTTTCTTCGAAACACTAAGGAACATCGACCTCATTCCCATTATATGGCAAGATAATCCAACGCTGGCATCTTGGCAACCTTCTCAAATTTGGCCTCCCGGACCTACTACCCATTCTTGCTGCCTGCTACCGAGACCCTTACCCGAGGCTACCTGCAACCTCTTGCTGTTGCCCGGGTCCTTTCTGGGCGCTGCCTAGCTATCTCAACATGTTGCCTAGGCTCCCTACCCGCTGCCCAGGACTTTTGCTCAGTGCCCAAACAATTTTGGGACTGCCGAAAAATATTTTCAAGCAGTCTGCTCGCTGATCCGGTGCTACCCAAACTTCCTGGCCCCCACGCTCAACTATTGGGCGATTCAACAACCCTCTACGGCCATTTGTTTCCTACGACTTGTCCTGCCAGTAGGTCCGTTGCCTCTGCACTCACAAGCCACGTACCTCCTGCAGCCGCCAATTATCAGCCTGTTCAACTGCCATACGAGCTTGTCAGTGGATCTGAGGCTACCTGCTCCACGGTAACCACATTCAGTCGCATCGAGAATCTCAATTGTCGGCTTGGACGGTCTTTCCAGCGACTCCACCTACTGACCCCCGCGCGCAGCTACTCTTCCTTATTCTTCGCGCGATTGTTCTCTACATGATGTCTACAACTATGGCTACTAGTGGCTCTGCCAACCGGCCCAGCTCCTCTACGCATCGTTAACCCTTCCTCTTAGCTCTCCACACACGGCCCGACTGTCGTCTCCTCACCTTTTCAACTGGCAGCTGCAGCAAAACACAATCCTCTCTTAGCACACCAGCCTTCGATCTGCTTCTCTGCGCTAACTCGATCCACATCCGCACGATTGACCTTCCATTGCCTCGGTTCCGTGTGTTGCTCCACTGCAGCGCCCACGATCACACAGCCTCACTCGTAGTTGCTCCTACGCACTGCTCTATTGCACGCTGCCTTACATCCATAGATGTACACAAAAAAAGATTATGGCGACTGCACTCTACCACTCGTTTGCGTAGTTGCTCCTACGCACTGCTCTATTGCACGTCGCCTTACATCCATAGATGTACACAAAAAACGATTATAGCGATTGCACTCTACCACTCGTTTACGGGCGGTTCTCCCACGACAGCTCTCCCACACGGCACATATGCAGTGACCCCACGAGCCCAACCCACAATCGTTCTTCCTACATGGTCATGTCTACTCAATCGCTCGACCCATTGCCTCTTCGACCTTAGTCCCGACGACTCCCTTTAGACGGCTCTTTACGGCTGCTAGATCGTTCGACCCAACTCACTTTGCCTCAGAGCTATCCACACGAAAAAGCTCTCGATCGGCTTCCTCACATCTACTGCAGCTTGAGTTCGATCCCTACAGGTTTTTTTTTTCTTACCCACATCTTCAATCTGCAAAAAAAAATTCCTACTATCCGCAATTCTCGCTGCCAAGTCCCCCTTGTGCAAACTGGCTTCCTCAGAGTCTCAGCTCTGATACCATGTTGATTTTCCTAAACCTAGCACCCAACTGTTAATTTCGAGCTAAACAAATTTACTGAATTAAAGTATAGTTAGGTTATCAACGATAAATTCAGCGGAAGCATAAAACAACAACAAAAACCAAACACACAATGCACACGAGATATTTCGGGTAAACACCCCTGGAAAAACCCTTGCAGGAAAACCAATTATGAGTTTTATTATGCTTGGGTTCCTGTCCTGGGATAATGGCCTAGAGGAATTACAATGATGCAGTTGATAACCTAGCCCACCTGGCTGCTATCTCCCTCGATGCCCCTACACCATTTTCTCAACCCTGCCCACTCAGACACAAGTACATGAGCAAGACTCCCTCTTGCTCCATGCACTCTTTGTGTACCTCTCACTCTCCTTAGATCTGCTTTTATAATCCCCTAATGACTCAGTGTTTTAAAAACTGGCGAACTGGAATCGGAACCGACAGGTTTTACTGGTTTGATGGCCGACCGGTTCGAACTGGTCAATAAACCGGAACCGGCCAGTTTGGTACCAAACTGGCTAGTTCGGTACCAAACCAGTCGGTTTGGTTACGTGGATTAGCTCCTTTTTCCCTATCATGAGCACTGCTAGCATGAAACACTTCATGGATATTCCCAATATTCTTGATGACAGTCGCAGACCCACCAGGCATTGCCCTTTAACTCAAGTCAACCTAAAGGAACTATTCGTCACCAGCTAGTGCAACTTCAGAGCCTATAGTCACAAATGTCTCTGATGATGATGAGTCTAAGGTCGAGTTCGAGTCTGAGTCAAAGACAGATGATGATGTTGAGAGCGAGGATGCTCATGCCATTTCTACTTCTAGCAGCAGTGATGATTGATCGTTGCTCATGTTGATCAATGAGATAGTGACTTGTAGTCTTGACTCTTGTTAGTGTGTTATTTGTTGTTGTAGAGGCCATTTAGAGCCTCCTTGATTATGTATTTATGTTTTGATCTCTAGATATGTATTGCACTTGGAGCCATTTTGATATACTCATGAGCATACATTGGATATGCTGTCTCTAATTGTCTCTAATGCTTTGGAAACATGATTTAAAATCTTAAAAATATATTTTTTTCGTTAAAATTTAAATGTTTTATGTATTTTTTTAAAAACTAGTTCGACCGGTTCATTACCAGTCCTGGTTTTTAAAACTATGTAATGACTAAAACCTAACCCTAGATCCCAATGGCCAAGATTAGATCTTGGATCTCACGATCTAACGTTCACGACTTAATCTTTTGTTGAGATGATTTAAATCACTTGAGTCACTCAACTTTATAAAGTCGCTTTAAGTCATTAAATAAAAGCCTATCTAGAGAGTGTCACTCGAACACCTCCACATGCCACGAACACCTCCACATGCCAGGCACCGCCAATGCGGTAGTACCTGTCCGAGCTACCCCAAAAGCTAACACTATATTCTTGTTAAATCCTTCAAAGTGGAATATTACTATCATTCTGTATTATGATTCATCCTAATATTACATCGTAAGTCAATTTGAAACAGTAGTATTTCATCAATGTTTTGATGCAATGTTTATTGTCCTGTTACTAGGATATCAGACATTGGGAACTGTGATATGCTAAGTATTTCTGGTAAAACCATGCTGTCATGTTAACATTAGGTTAGTACTAAAAATTTCTCCATCTTATTTTGTCAGCAGAGCTTCGTCATGTGAAGTGTTTAGTTTGAGGAGCTAAGAAGGAAATCCACTTAACTTATATTATACCAGCATCATACCTTACCATGTAAGATCAGCATTATAATACAATTTTGTTGTTCCATTAAATGTCAATCCTATTCAGGAAAGTAGAAACTTACAAGGTTGGCAATGGAAGAGTGTCATCAGTTGCTTCCCGTTCACGAAATTTATTTTTCTTTGAGCCATCAGAAGATGATTCCATTAGGCATCTGACATTGTGTACATAACTACATAGCAGCAAAATGTAGAGAGCAAGTATAGACACAAACTTCATAATTGCCTGGCCTGAAAACACCAAAAAATCATAATAAGTCAAACACATAATCATGTAAGGGCTGATTTCTGACTTCCAAGCTCCAGCCATTTCTCACGGGATGTTTAAGAAAAAAACTCAGTAAAAGTATTCCTGGTGACCAACTTGACTAAGTAACTTTGAAAACATTTTAACATTAACACCATACATACATAAAGGTGTTTAACTTTTTGTCTGATCTGAAGTTTTACTCAAGTTTACATGAAGATAGAAGTGAGTGCATGCTGAAATTATGTAGGATTCTTATAATTTGTTACGTTAAATCCATTTGAAATGCTGCGGGCGAAATATATGTTAGCAAAACCAAAAGTGGTAAACGCTGATGAAAACGTTTTACTCGCTAGTATCTAGTCAGTAGAAGCACAGTAAAATTAGCAATTTTTTTTTTAAATAACCATAAACTAAGTAACCACATGCACAGCAGCAAATTTACTCATCAAAAGATAATGGGATTTAGCTTAATCTCTCTGCCACTGGAGGATACTTCTTACTTGGATGTACTAAGCATACATTTACATAACAGTCTAGGAAGAGCGAGCTTAAGATTACTGCCAAGAGATTAAACTCTCTTTTAGAAGACTTAGGAAGTTAGGTCACATTGCCACAGCCATGCCAAATAGTAGACCTGGTAACTGGTCCACTATTACAAGTTTCTACGTTAACATGATCAACTATGGGATCCAGCCTAAGCATAATCTACCCTTGGCTAATATTTAAGTTACCAGAATTGGCAGAAAAATAAGGGCTACCTTGCAGTATTAAATAAACTAAATTTAATTACAGATCAATCCGCTGATGTGGAACTTCTAACTGCACTTTATAAGGGAAGAAAGAACATCAATCCACAAATATGAAGCTTCTAAAATCACTTGATAGTGAATCGCGAAAAAGGGGCCGATAGGGTTGTAGTTCAGCACTAAAGAGGGTGGTGTGTCAGGCCAGACACCAAGGTTTGATTGATTCGCCCGAAGGCAAGAACAAGTGGTTGGGGCCTGATGCAAGTCATGGGTGATCTGGACAGAAGAGTACCCCTCTTTGGCAGCAGCTTAGTACAAGTGCTTGTGATTAGTGATTCATCCTTGTAGGGCAGTCTCGCCCATGATAATGGACCGGTTGTAATGCCTGACATATTCGGACCAAAGTTCAATGCATAGTTATCAGAACCAGAACTGGCCGAGGATCAAACTAAGCACATTTTTACTAATGTTGTGACAGATGAGTTCAATAGTCAATACCTGTTACCACTACCGGGGGTACATAAAGGGCTTGGTGCTCTTGAATAAATGCCAATCCCATACCCTCATACATGATAGAATCCAGTCTTGAAATGGTGCAATCCTCACAATCCTGAAATCCTGAAAGCTGATTTTCCCTTTTTTTCTCCTTTTATTTTCTGTTCTTTTCCTGAAATGGTGATCAGGTTGGGGACCGGTTCGAGTTGGAACCAACTTGCCAGTCTGGTCCTGGGGCTAGTTCAGGGTCCTCAAGGGGTGAACTGGTCCGGACAAGCCAGCTCCAGTCCAGTCCAGTCTGGCTGGTTCTGATGACACCAGTTCAATGTCCGTGCTTCTGGAGTTTAAAGGAAGCACTTTCAAGAAAAAACTACGAGAAAGGGGTAACTGGGACTGTTAATCACATTTGATACAGCTGATCAATGCATCTCTGGGTTTTATGGAAGTCTATTAAAGCAAAGCACAAGTAAATTGAACTAGTTTCAACTGAAAATCGTTCCTTTATAAATTGTAAATACTGCAGGTCAAGTATCAATTTGAAGTTTTGCTTGTTCTTAAAAACCCATTTTTTCTCGTCATTGAAGGGTTGCAAATATTTCAATTTTCATTGAAAGCTGTCTTGAAATTTTACTTATCAAAGAAGGGCATAGTATGGAAAAGGTTTCGCCTTTGGAGTTCGTTTGATTAAGGGCTGTTTCGCACAGATTGTTGCGTAGAATAAATTGTGTTTTCATAGACCAAAGCATAAAATACTCTGTAAACTTTGTTAACTCACATCCAAAGGTACTCTAAATAACGTCGAAAATCTGATGGAATCTATGTTACCAGACACGAGGAACAGGAAACGGAACAGAAAACCGGGTACAGAACAAGAAATGGGGGTAGAGACTTTTGGGGGATAACAAATGTGAACCCACCACCCCTCACAGAGAATATTATGCATATAAAATCGATTGCTAGTATACAATGTCGTGCCAAGACCGGAATGGAAACCGGAAGGAATAAGAAACAGGTATCCTGGTCAGGTTTCTGGTAACATAGGAAGGACTTGATCATTTTTTACTAAATTTTCTCTAAACATATTTAGCTAATCCTGATTGATCTATCACTGTGAATCGGCCCTAATTTTCACCCATTCCAAATATTCATTAAATTAAATCAAGATAATATCGGTATAAATTTATCTGATGCAAAGTAGATATTTTCGTATGTGATAGAAGCAGTTTTGCAACTTAAACAAACGAATTAAGAAACTGAGCAGTATGACTGAAATGTCTGTGATGCCGAGGGTTTAGAAGTAACATGCAAAAAAAAATGTAGGACCATATTCTTTATGAAAATTATATTCAGGTAACATGCAAAAAAAATGTAGGACTCTCTCCAATAAATTTATCTGAACATTGCAGCTCTTGAGAATAGACAGCAAAATACATCGAAGGATTGATTGGAGATCCGAGCAGTAACTAAAAATCAGATTGAAGGATTGGACAATAGCATACCTTGGGATTCGGATCTGTCGAGTGCTGGAGATATTACAGTGAATTGACGAGCAAACTGGTGCTGGCAGTTCGTTTCATTACAGTGGTTATAAGTGCAAATGTGAAATTCAGATGACCGTGCTAGCACGTTTTAACTATGGGTTAGGGTTTAATAAATGAACATGAACATGTAAATGATATCCACACTTTAGCTTCCAATCATTAAAAAATAAAATTAATCTAAATTTTTTTTAATTCCTTTTTGAAGTATCTTAAACAAAGTTATAATTCTCCTTGTCACGTTAATTAAATTTAAAATTTTAATTTTTTTCCTTCGAAAAAAATGCTTGTAAAATTGGTTACAGAGGAGAGTTGTAAAGCTTTATATTTTTGGTTGTATACAACAAGAATAGGAATACAGCAAGGGGAACAGGAACAGTCTGTGAGGAATAGTGACGGGTTTGGCGTGTAGCTGTGAGGGACAGTCTGCAAGAGTTTTAGGTGGGCTCTTGGTGGTTTTCAGTCCATTGTCCCCAATAGGCAGACAGGTATTGTCATGTTCCCTATTTTGTGTTTTTTATTGTCCCCCGTGGCAATGGCAATGCATTCAGCATACATGAAAAATGGGCAAGAGATACCCGTCTCTGGTGAAACAAACCATTTAAGTCAAGTGAAAATTGTCTCTTCAAACAAAGCAAGGAAGTGGGTTTGGGTCAATGCCAAACAGTTTCGGGGTATTTTAAAACGTAAAGTTGTTCGTCTAAAATGGGAGTAGACAAGGAAAAAATTGGTCCTCCGTAATAAACTTTCAAACAAGCCTCTTTTGCAAGGGTGTAGCAACAATAAGACTAAAGGCAGCAGTGATTATGCCTTGTACAGTCACACATCCACACCTCTCACCTGGTCACCTGACCTGTATGTGCAAGAGTTATTAAATGCCAAGAAGAGATTGGAGGTTTTGGAAGTCAAAGAGCAGGAAAGAGTCCTTAAAATCCATCTATTGACAGTAGAAAATCAGGGCTTAGTAGAAAGCAATAAAGTTTTAAAAGATCAAGTGACATAGTTGCAAGAATCCCTTTTGGTAGGAAAGGTTGAATGGCAAGGCATGAAGGATGCCTAACAAATCATGAAAGAATTTGTTGTGGAAATTAGAGATGTGTTGAGCTCTAAAACATCCAAAGATTAAGGGAAATCAGTTGAACAAGCAGACACCCACGGAGTGAAAGCAAGGGATGAAGAGAAAGGAGGTTTTACAAAAAAATCCAAAACTTGGGCACAAGTTATTAGCAACTATGCTAATATGGAAAAAGAAGCAAATGGCTAGGGGGGCGGCATGCAAGATAGAGAAATCAAAGAAAAACAAGTCAGAGCAGTAAACATAATTATCAAAGGTGTGAGAGATTATGGAAAAAATGAATGTACTCTCAATCTTGCAAGTGACTTTTTAAAGGACAAGTTGCTTTGGCAAGGTCGAATTTGCCAAGCGTGGAGGGTGGATAAGCCCAGTGATGAGAGAGCTACGACCATAAAAGTCATCATGTCTAGCACATGTGACAAACAAATTCTCCTCGGCAAGAAACAACTCTCGAGGGGCTCTCGCTTTTTTCTAGACGAAGATTTAACTATTAGACAGCAAGAGGAAAGAAGGGAAGAGATGTCAAAGGTTAGGGCAGCAAGGGATGAGGGAAAAAGTGTAATGTTCCCAAGCCAATTTTTTCGCTTGGAACATTAACTGACCATTGTTTTACTTGTTTGTTTGTGTCTTTTTGCAGGTTGGCCTCTCAAGTTTCGGCCTTAGGGTTATGTTTAGTTATTAAGCACAGATCTAAAGATAAATTGAATGCAAACACAAGATCTAACCAGTACACAAGAGATGGAACCCAAAAGCATAGATCTGACTTTTATTATTATGAAAAGCAAGAACCTGATACAAAATGGATGCAGATCTGGAATAACATTGGATAGATCCAAAAATGAATATATGAGTTGCTACAAAATGCTCCCGGCAATACAAAATAAGACTCCAAAGGCTGAATATATAATGAAGACCAGATCCAATAAGAACTAGGGTCACGTCCAACCCCCTGGTTGTTGGCACGTCCTGCTGAATAAATGAGAAGGCCGAGATTTTGGCCCAGCTGATGGAGATCTCCAAATGATGCCAAACTCCATCGAAAGATAGATCGGGGCAAGTGGAACCTCTCCCTGAAGTCTGAAGTCCAAATGCCAAGTATTACCCCTCTAAACTATTGAAACCCTAATCAAGATTGCGCCCTCTTGAACCTCTGAAGTGCCCAATAATTCAGCCCTAATGAAGGAAGCCTCCAAATCCCCTGAAACTCTCTAGAAAGGTAGATCGGGCTGCCACAAGCCACTGGGAGAAGTCCCAAGGTCAGATCTGAGGTGTAATCCCCTCAAACTGACAAGATCTGAATCACAATTGTGCCCTCCTTCTCTCAAAATCATCCCAAAGTTGTAGATAATAATCCAGCCGAAGTAACTCTCCAAAAATGCTCCCAAACTCATGAACAAGGCCTTGCAAGTAAAASCCAAATGCTAGAATGTCACTAGACCTTGTCACAAGGCTGGATCGAACTCTTCCTCCTGAAATGATGCGCCCCTGCTGGAAAACCCTCAATGGTACGGCCCTGTTGCCCTCCTRGATCGATGATGGAACCTGTGAAGACTATAGAATGGTGTGGGTGGAGTATTTCATCCCCGAGACCAAGCTTGGAACAAGGTGAGTGGAATCTTTCACCATTGAGTTGTTCTCTAGGGTTTGTAATCTCAAAACCCTCAAAACTGTGTGCTCGAGAGCTCAATAACCAAATGCAATGATATCCAAGATGAATGAGAGGTGCGCCCTAGGCTTTCCTTTATACTTCTTTTATGTTTCTCTGTTGAGTTAAGTTCACCCCCAGGGTCAACTCCTAATTCAACCTCAAGCGCTCTATTCCTTCATTGAGTTACTTTTTTACTCTTTTTACCTTTTTCCAAGTCAACTTCAAAATATAAGATTGAGTTAGCTGACCTTTCCCCATGCTGCATGAGACTATGGTCTAGTGGGGATGACTAGACCACTAAGTCTTCTCAAACCTCTTCATCAAGAGGTGGGGGACATTATAGTCTCCTCTCCTAGAAATTGCTTGTCCACAAGCAATTCTAAATGTGTCTCCCGTATCACCTGTGCATTTTCCCACGTGGCATCCTGAATGGGCAAATCCTTCCATTTGATTAAGTATTCTTTGATGCTTCTTCTCCTGAACCTCCAATATTTCCTTTGGTGCTAGTACCAATTGCCCCTCTTCATGTAGAGATGGCAACACCTCCAGTGGAGTGATGTGTTGGTCGATGGCCCTCTTTAGGCAGGATACGTGGAAAACATTGTGTATCTTGCTACCCTATGGGAGCTCCAACTCATAAGCTACAACCCCTACCTTTTTGTTGATCATGTAGGGCCCAAAGAACCGGGATTGGACCTTTCCTGCTCCACTCCTTTTGATAGAATCATGTCTGTACAGTTGGAGCCTTAGGTAGACTAAGTCACCAACCTCAAAAGTACATTCTACCCTGTGTTTGTCTGCTTGTTCCTTCTACTGATTATGTGCCCTCTGTAGGTGATCCTTCAACTCCCTGAGGATGTCCTGACTTTGTTGTACCCAATCCTGTACCATCGGGGCTTTGCTGTCACCAAAAGCAATCTCTACAAAAGAGAGTGGGTCATAATTGTACAACACCCTAAATGGGGTCATGCCTATGGACATGTGATAGGTGGTGTTGTAACAACATTCCCCCAAGTGTAGCCACCTAACCCATGCCTTATGTTGCCCTGCTACATAATTCCCGAGATAGCCTTCTACCCATTTGTTGACTCTTTTGGTCTGCCCATCAATATGAGGATGATAGCTAGTGCTAGGTGTCAAGGTCATACCAACCAACCTGAATAAATCCTACCAAAAGGTGCTCATAAATCGGTTATCCCTGTCACTAACAATGTTTTTGGGTAGACCATGTAGTCTGAAGATCTCTCTGAAGAATAATTTGGCCACCTGTGTTGCACTGAAGTCTATAGCAATGGAGAAGAAGTGTGCAAATTTAGTGAACCTATCCACCACTACGAAGATACAATCCTTACCCTGCGTCCTTAGCAACCCCGTGATGAAGTCCATGGAGATGCTCCCCCATTTGTGCTCTAGGATGGGTAGAGGTTGCAGCAGTCTTGTTGGATGAGTCTGCTCGTCCTCTTATTCTCCTGACAAGTAGTACACTCCTTGACGTGATTCATCACATCCTCTTTGAGGCCCTTCCATGAGAACCTTTCCCTTACTTGCCTGTATGTTTTGCCAATCCCTTGGTGCCCTGTCACCGGTGAGTCATGACAAGCACGTAGTATCTTGGCCTTGAAGGTTGATTCAGGAACCAAGAAGATTCGACCCTTGTAATAGATGATGCCATCTATGACTCTAAAGTTATCATCCTGTACTTGCCCATCCAACAACTGACAAGCGAACTAATTTCTTGAATATTCCACCAAGAGGTGAGCCTTCCAATCAACTGATATATATGTCATGGCATAAACTGATGGCCTCCTGGATAAGGCATCTTCAACTACATTGTTCTTCCCCTTGACAAATTCAATGTCAAAATCATGGGCTTGTATCCTGCTAACCCACTTATGTTGTCTCTCATTCAAGTCCTTTTGTTCCAAGATGTACTTAAGGCTGTTGTGATCTGACCTCACCACAAATTTTGCTCCCACCAAATACTGTCTGAATTTGGCCAAGGCATGCATGATGCCCAACATTTCTTTATCATAGATAGTGTAAAGAAGCTCAGGGCCTCTCAACTTTCGGCTCTCATAGGCAAGGGGATGCCTATTTTGCATCAGTACGACCCCAATGCCCTCTCTGGATGCATCACACTCCAATATGAAGGGTTGGCTGAAATCTAACAAGGCTAAAACTGAGCATGTGCTCATTACCTTTTTCATCTTGTCAAATGTAAACTGGGCTTCTTCACTCCATCTGAAAGCTCCTCTTTGGTCAAATCGGTCAAAGGTGCACAAAGTTGTGAGAACCCTTTGACGAGCTTCATTTAATAAGTGCAAATGCCTAGAAATCCCCTCAATTCTGTAATAGTTTTAGGTGTGGGCCACTCAACAATCGCCTGAATCTTCTCCTGATGTACCTGTACCCCTTTTACTCCAATAATATGTCCCAAGTAGAGGACCTTTGTCATCCCAAATTCACATTTGGACTCCTTGGCATTCAAGGATTGGCCCTCCATGATAGTTAAGATCTATTCCACATGTTGAAGGTGATCCTCCCATGTCTTACTATAGATCAACAAGTCATCAAAGAACACAAGAAGCTTCCTCAACTGCTTGTTGAAGACATGGTTCATACATGATTGAAATGTGGTTGGTGCATTGGTTAATCTAAATGGCATCACTAAGAATTCATAGTGGCCGCAATGACACCTAAAGGCAGTCTTAGGGATGTCCTCCTCCCTCATTTCGATTTGATGGTAACCAGAGCGCAAGTCAATCTTTGTGAATTATACAGCCCCATGGAGCTCGTCCAATAACTCATCAATCCTAGGGATGGGATACTGGTTTTTTATAGTCTTCTTGTTTAAGGCCCCGAAGTCAATGCACATGCGCATGGTTCCATCCATCTTCTTGACCAATACCACTAAAGAGGCGAAAGGGCTGGAACTTGGTCTAATGTGACCCATATCTAAGAGCTCTTTGATGGCTTTCTCTATTTCATCCTTGTACTTCTTTGGGTGTTTGTAAGGCATGGTGATGACTGGCTTTGCCCCTTCCTCCAACTCAATGATATGCTCAAATCCCTTGTCAGGTGGTACACCTGGTGGGATGGGTCCAAACACTTCATTGTGTTTGTCAATGATCATATGGATCTCTGGTGCGTAGTGGACCTTCCCCTTTTTGTCCACGCATGCTGAAATCTTGCACTCAACAACATACACAATCTCCTCCCTTCTGAAAATGGCCTCCATCCTCTTCGCTGTAACTACCTTGGTTGTGTTGCCTGTCATGCCTTTGAGGACTACCTTCCTTCCACTCTCATCTGTGAAAGACATCTCCATGGTCTTGTAGTTGGTGGTGATAGGCCCCAATGTGTTGAGCCACTATACTCCAAGGATTATGTTTGTGTCTGGGAAGTCCATCACATAAACATCATGTACCAAATCATGCCTACCGAATGTAAGCTTCATCCCTGGAATGTACCTGTTACAAGGCATGGTGCTTCCTCCTGCTACCTCCACCTTGAATCCTTCAAACTCAATTGTGGGTATATGCCTCCTCTATAGCAATGTCGAGTCAATGAAGTTGTGAGAAGCACCCCCATCAATGAGCACTGACACCTTTTTCCCCTGCAATACTCCTATCATCTTGAAGGTGTTGTACTTGGGTACCCCACTGATGGATGTCAATGTAGCTCTCTCCTCTGCTGCACTGTCGTGACCTGTAGCCTCCTCTTCTGCAATTTCGGTGGTGTTTGCCTCTATATTATGGATGTGGTTGAAATCCTCATCCTCTTCATTATCCGATGTCACCTCAAAGTAATGCACTTGGCCACGACCCATTCTCTTGTGGGTTGGATTCCATGGTTCTTTCCATGTGTAGCATAGTTGTTTCCTTCTCAATTCTCTCCTAGTATTCTCATCCATCGTACCTCGTCCCTTGTCAAACCCCCTTGGGTCTCTTCCTCCTGGGTTCATCGGAGGTCTTTGGTCTCTCCCTCCAGTATTGAGAGGTGGTCTAGGCACAAATTTAGGTTTTGCAGCTGGACCTAGATCTCTCATCCTCCAAATAGCATCCTGCAGGTTGGTGGGCTTAAAAGCTTTCACCCAACCCTTCAAGGGTTCCATCAAACCCTCAGTAAAGAGCATCATGAGTCTAGACTGTGAAACATCTTGCACCATGACTACTACCCTCTGGAATTCTTCAATACACACCTCTGGTGCTCTTGTCTATCTAAGTTGTGTGAGCTCCCATAAATGTAGCTCAAGTTCCCCCTGGTCAAACTCGTCAATGAGTCTCCGAGTAAACTCTATGTATGCCACTATCTGATTGTGGCCAAGTGTGGTCAATCCATGATACCACTAATCATGAGCTTTGCCATCCAAGTACATGGTGGAAAATTTGATGGCCTCCATCTCCCTCATAGGATTAAGTTGCAGGTAAGTGTCTAGTTTATGTACCCACGCCTGTGTAGTCATCTTGGTCGACCCATCAAAGTAGGGAATCTCCATCTTCCCATCCCTGCGCTCAAACTCATAGTTGCTCCTGTGGTACGGCCTGGGCTTGTTTCTGAATTTGATTCCACGGTACTAATCTAGGGTGATTTGCCTCTGAACTGTCATATTCAATGAGTTGTACTCCCTGGAATATTGCTAGAACAACTCATCAAAATCATTTATGTGGTTAAGCTGTGTGGGTTCATCTGTGAATGTGGGCAAATATGTTGTAGGAGTAGCCCTGCTACCTATCTGTCCCTGTGGTGCTCCCCCTCCAAGGCTTCCCTCAGAATGATGATAAGGAGTGTGTTCCTGTTGATACATGTTCCCTCCAAGCGATCCACTAGTTTCTTTGTTGGCATAAGATTCTGGACCTTTCCCCCTATGATTCATTGCCGTCAACGGTTCAACTATCCTTGTTTGGTTTTCATCTACCTTACTTAAGGTCTATGATATTTCGGCCTGCCCCCTACGGTTTGCCTCCTGGTTTTCCTGCAAGTGGGTGACCAATTTACTCTCTGTCTAGTTTATGGATTTACAAAACGCCTGTGCTAAGATTGCCAAGCCCTGTGGCTCACTGTCATCGCCTGAACCCTCCAGATCGGCTTATGTCTCACTTGTCTGTTTCTTCTTTCGACCCATATAAATGCCACTGAATTTCTGCATGAACTAATCCTCACAGGATGAGAGGATCATAGCTCTAATACCACTGTAATGTTCCCAAGCCAATTTTTTCGCTTGGAACACTAACTGATCACTGTTTTACTTGTTTGTTTGTGTCTTTTTGCAGGTTGGCCTCTCAAGTTTCGGCCTTAGGGTTATGTTTAGTTATTAAGCACATATATGACAATAAACTAAATGCAAACACAAGATCTAACCGATACACAAGAGATGGAACCCAAAAGCATAGATCTGACCTTTATTATTATGAAAAGAAAGAACCTGATACAAAATGGATGCAGATCTGGAATAACATCAGATGGCTCCAAGAATGAATATATGAGTTGCTACAAAATGCTCCCGGCAATACAAAATAAGCCTCTAAAGGTTGAATATATAATGAAGATCAGATCCAATAAGAACCAAGATTCCGTCCAACCCCCTGGTTGTTAGCACGTCCTACTGAATAGATGAGAAGGCCAAGATTTCGGCCCAGCTGATGGAGATCTCCAAATGATGCCAAACTCCACCAAAAGATAGATTGGGGCAAGTGGAACCCCTCCCTGAAGTTTGAAGTCCATATGCCAAGTATTACCCCTCCAAACTGTTGAAACCCTAATCAAGATTGCACCCTCCTGAACCCCTGAAGTGCCCAATAATTTGACCATGATGAAGGAAGCCTCCAAATCCCTTGAAACTCTCTAGAAAGGTAGATCGGGTTGCCACAAGCCACTGGGAGAATTCCCAGGGTCAAATTTGAGGTGTAACCTCCTTAAACTGACAAGATCTGAATCACAGTTGTGCCCTCCTTCTCTCAAAACCGTACCAAAGTTGTAGATAATAATCCAGCCAAAGTAACTCTCCAAAAATGCTCCCAAACTGATGAACAAGGCCCTGCAAGTAAAACCCAAATGCTAGAATGTCACTAGACCCTATCACAAGGCTGGATCGAACTCTTCCTCATGAAATGATGTGCCCCTGTTGGAAAACCCTTAATGGTACGACCCTGCTGCCCTCCTGGATCGATGATGGAACCTGTGAAGACTATAGAATGGTGTGGGTGGAGTATTTCATCCCCGAGACTAAGCTTGGAACAAGGTGAGTGGAATCTTTCACCACTGAGTTGTTCTCTAGGGTTTGTAATCTCAAAACCCTCAAAACTGTGTGCTCAAGAGCTCAATAACCAAATTAAATGATATCCAAGATGAATGAGAGGTGCGGCCTAGGCTTTCCTTTATACTTCTTTTTTGTTTCTTTGTTGAGTTAAGTTCACCCCTAAGGTCAACTCCTAACTCAACCTCAAACGCTCTATTCCTTCATTGAGTTACTTTTTTACCCTTTTTACCTTTTTCCAAGTCAATTTCAAAATATAACATCGAGTTAGCTGACCTTTCCCCATGTTGCATGAGACTATGGTCTAGTGGGGATGACTAGACCACTAAGTCTTCCCAGACTTCTTCATCAAGAGGCATGGGAAATTACAAAAAGGGCATGGATGTTCAAAGGCAAAGTTGTTATTTCCTTTTTCAATCCTCATTCTAAAGCAGAACGACAAGGTGGTAGCCAAGAAGTGACAACAAATTCGTTAGCAAGAAACTATGCAACAAGGCCAGTATGGAAAAATAGGGGTGAAGACTCAACTTTGAGTCTTGTAGGCCAAAACAAATAGTAATCAGGCTCTACCCAGGTTTCCTTAAGACTATTTTGTTGGAACTGCAGAGGTTATCCTTGGAAGCGGGACCTGGTTAAGGGCCCATTGCGGAAGATAGAGACATAATTTGTCTCTTGGAAACACATGAGCATGAAGGGTGCAAGACACCTCTGTTTCAAGGGTATTTGAAGATGGCAATGTGGAACAATGCAGTTGAGAATGGCAAAGGACACGGGGGTATCATGGTATTAGTGAGGAAAAAAAAAGGTCGTCTCATTCAGTTAGAAAGAGAAGACTCGAATAAACAATTCATTTGGTTTAAAATCTCGAAAAATGGAAACATCATCAGAATTGCAGCATGTTATTTTGCTCCACAAGTTTCAAAAACTTACAAAAGTAGGGGGCTTGATCACAAAAACCCCTTTGCAGCCTTAAAAAACAATATTGCAACACACTCTCAACTACGTGAAGTCCTTATAGTGGGTGATTTTACTGTTAGGACTGTAAGTGAACAAGTTGGTATTCTTCGTTGTAAGGAATAATGCAATCTCATTTGGCTTACAGAAGAAAGCAATCATCAATGGAAAAGTCTTTAAGAGGACAACAAAAGATGCAACCTTTTTGGGGAGCAGTTGCTTACTCTATGTGGGGCATTTGACTTAGTCATTTGTAATGGGTTGGCTAGATGGGCGAATTCTGGGAATTTCACCTGCAATACCTACAATGGCACAAGTGTAGGGGATTATGCAATTTGCTTGCATGGCTTGTGTGAGAAAATGGAGGAAGTTTTGTTTGGTGAACAACTATGGGAGTTGAAATCTAATCATAGACCGATCTATTTAAGTTTTACTTGGACTGAACAACAATAGTGTGGGACGTGCATTCAACAACTTCCTTCAAAGGGCATAATTCTTTTGTCTAAAAAAAAATATAATACCTTCAAGATAGTACTAGAGAGGTTGTTTAACAAGGAGAAAATTATGTCCCAAGGCCTCCATAGTCACGAGCTAACAAATTTAATTCAAAGCGCTTGCATAATGCAAAAGAGCAAAAAATAGGAAATCTGAAATAAATTGCTTTTCGGTTAATGCTTGGTTTGATGAGGAATGCAAAACAACAAGGAAAACTTTGAAAGAGTCAATCCAGAAAGAAATAAACTTAGAAGCCTACAAGCAGATTATAAGAAAGAAAAAAGTTGATTTCATGATCTTAAGGAGGGAGGAACTAATCTTTGTGGGGAAAAATAACCCAAGTTATCTTGGAAGGAACTTCAAATGAGAAAGAAACGAACTAAAAATAATATCACAGCTTATCAATTGTTCGAGTATGCAAAGCAGCTTTATGAGCAAGATCCAAAGGTTGACCCCCTCCCCCTTGGTCAATGCTGCTACTAAGCTCTTCACAGTGCAAGAGATTGAGGTGGGTATTAAAATGTTGGGTGTTGGAAAAGAAAAAGATTTAGTTGAACTTCGAGTAGAATATCTAAAGTGGGGTTCTAAAACTCTTGCACCTCACATTATGAAAATTTTCAACAACATCGTTCAACGGGAATTCCCTACAAAATAGACAATGAGCCTA
Source organism: Picea glauca (assembly GCA_000966675.3). Taxonomy (NCBI): domain Eukaryota; kingdom Viridiplantae; phylum Streptophyta; class Pinopsida; order Pinales; family Pinaceae; genus Picea; species Picea glauca. The sequence goes on along the minus strand of JZKD02S1893445.1, from coordinate 34,625 downwards.
GCTATACCGCTTTTCAAGAGTGGTGATGTCAATAATCCCTCCAACTATAGTACCACAATGATAAACCCCTTGTTTGCAAAGTTATTTGAAAGTATGCTAGAAAATAGAATTAGCAAGTGGACGGAAGAAGGAGATAAGCGTGTTAAAGGGGAAGTAGGTTTCTGACCTAAACACTCCACGATTGATCATGGTACAACTCTAAGGCACATCATTGAAAAAGTGTGGGAGAAAAAAGAGGAACCCTTTTGTTGCTTTGTCAATTTCAAAAAAGGTTTTGACACGGTCCCTAGAGATAAGCTTTGGCATAGAATGAAGGAACTTGGGGTTCATATGCATCTTAGAGTAGTTGTCCATGGGATATATGAGGAGATTAAAGTCAAAATCAGAACGTCAGCTAGTATCTCCAAAAGTTTTAGGAGTGATATTTTCCAGTCCTAGAAGCAGATGTTCTTGATAGCCCTACTGATGATGATAGCGTTGAAGATTTCATGACTGTAGAGGCCTTGCATTCCGCTCCTAACGTGTCTGTTGTACCAAGCTATGATGATTATTCAGATGAAGAGCAATAGAGCCCCACATCGTAGTTTGTTGACCAGAAGAGCAACCGGCCTATATATGACAGCTACGAATCAGATTCTGAGCTGGATATGCAAGATTTCCAAGAGCAGAATACAGAGCCTTATCCTATGTTTGCTAAAGAAAATTATCGTGAGGAGATCAACCATCTCGGGCCTGTAAAAGACAGTGAGCAACATATTTTTCCCACGGGTCCTGTTTATGACGATTATGAATCTGACCCTTGGGAGAGCCAAGGAGATTAACCAGAGGAGCAACAAGAGGTGCTATTTGTCTTCTGTTCAGAGCTAGTTAGCGAGTAGTCGTTGCCTGAGAATAGTCAACCAGTATCGACTGTTCACCCCCCTGTGCCTACCAAAGACATTCAACCATATGTTAGTAGCGGTTTAGCAGAGGAGGTTGCATGTTACCAATGTTATGGGATCTGCTACTCATTCTACGAGCCTGTTAGTGAATACATGGAGTGGAATTTCTTTCATATCTTGGAGTCGCCCAATTTCATCTCAACTTCAGCCTTTGAAGGGGAGTTGAAGGGTGTAACTGTGTTGCTGTCACGATTGCATCATCTGCTAGTGATCATCGACAAAGTAAAGGAGCTTCCAGTTAGGAAGTTACTTGAATGACTATGGTGGAAGTTTTCTTTCACCTATAACTGTGTAAAAATCAATCAATTTAGGACTGTACATAAATAAGCTCCTTGGAGCATGTGTGTTTTGTTTTGTTTTACTTATCGGCCTGTATTTTTCAGCAAGATGTTTTGGGGCTTGACTCCATAGCCCAATGCTTAAGGCGACTGGAACTACTTGTTCTTGGCAGCTTGCAGGGAGCATGCCATCCCCCATGGAGCCTAATGTTAGCACTCAATCATGTCATGTTCTTGCGAGTTGTGGTTTTTTCCTATATCTGTGATTTTTCCTGTCTCTTTCATTTTTGTAGACCCGATCATAAATTTTTCCTCCCAGCATCTATCTTCCTTTTGTTTGCCTTCATCCTTTTTTACCAAACGATTTTCCCTATCAAAATTGCCCGAGAGATATCGGCCCTGAGCCTTTTCCTCTTCCCTAATGTTAATCACTTTTCTCTTCACCTCTATCTCTGAGCCTTCATTTTCCCAAATCCCAACCATGTCGTCCAAGTCCTCAGTATCACAGGCCATAGCACTCTAAACGGTCAAAAGTGCATTCAAATCAAGCAAGCGAGCAGGTTCGGGGTTCAACGAAGGCAAGCGAGCGTGGGAATCAGGAATTTCAAATGGTGTAAAATGATTCAGCAAAGATCGTTAAATTCCTATTTGCAAAGGGGAAGATCTGAACCGTCCAAATTAAGGGACGCGTGGTGCAAGATCAACTTTTCACGATTTCGCGGGCCGAGAAAGTAAGAGGGTAGAATCACGAAAACTCACGAAACGCGAAGTAATCCAGGCCCTCAACTCCAACAAGAAGTGTGGCACAGGATTTGAGCTGCAGAGAGAGTCCTTTTGGAAAGACAAGGGGAGAAGTGTTGATGGCGCAAAGTCCCGAAACGTCGCTATAATCTGGGTCGTCCAATCGAGAAGAGTTGAGGGTCGTTGATCTGACATCGACGAATTTCAGAGAATCGAGAGTTCGGGGTTCTTGTCGCAAAGTTCATCCATGGTCCAAAGTCCTAGGACCCGAAAAGCCAATAAATCAATCTCAACCATCCAAACCCAAAGGACGCGTGGCACTAGATCAAGTAATTTCGCGGTTTCAGGAGTCGGGGTTTTGGAAGTGGAGCATGGAAAGACTCCCGAAACGCGAAATCGTGAAACGCCTAGGAGTCAAACTCATGGTCTCAATGTCTGATCATGTGGGAAGAAGGTCTGGAAAGAGGGGCTAGCGCTCATCGCTTAGCGGGCGTTTTGTGTTGTTAGGAAATGGATCGTGGCCATTTATTTTAAACCAAGACTAGCCATCGATCTCGAAAGCCATTTCACCAATTCGGGTATCAGAATGTTGGGAGCAAAGAGGAGTAAAAACTCCTGAAAGCCAAAGTTCCGAAAGCACCTTTGGGTGTAGGCTCTAGGTCACAACACGAGGTCACATGCAAGGTCTGGCTGATGGAAAAGAGTCGCGCCAAAGGGCCGAAAGCACGTGTATTGATTGCAGAAGGAGAGCAGCAAGGCTTGAGGCATCAGGATTAATTCAACAAAGTCATGGGCACCGCCCAGAAGCATTCATGGAGGTTAGGGCTCATCCCGATCCCAATGAAGGTAGTTAATGAAAGTGGGTGGTGGTGGTTGAAACCTCGTATCACCCCATTAATAGAAAGCATGGAGGAATGGTCGTGGTGGCAGGATGATAGTCCAGAGCTCCCCTGCAGATGTGTTTTCCTGCAAAGACCATGCTACCTTAAATGTGGGTCTGATAGAGGAATGCAAGTGCAGTTAGATAGAGGAAGACGAAAATGCAAAGCTTTGAATGCAGTGGTTGGTTCTTGTCCCTCGAGGCCGTTAGCAGTTCTGAGTATATATACTCAATTTTGATATTTTGTAAGTGGGGATGGTAGAGAAAAGATCTTGAATTGTAAAGTTTTAACGAACTCTGTGGTTTTCTGGTTATGTATATGTATTTGAGACTTCTTGTTTAATGAAAGTCAATTTTCTTTCACCTCTTTGTAACGACTGTATTAGAACACTCGGGCATGGATGATCCAGTCGAGGACAATTGTGTTTGTGTGATGTATGTTTGATCACCGTGACACCACCGTCAGTTTTAATCAGTTCCCCGCGTTGCTTTCCTTCCAACACTGAATGACCGAGGCATGGACGATCCAGTCGGGCGGTTATTATTGAATTGTGATGTATGATTGATTTTAGTTCACGATAATCTCATTTAGTTCCTTGTAGCTCTGAGCCGAGAAGATCTTGTCTTTTGAGTTTCCTTCTCCTATGGCTGCTGGAAGACCAAACGTCCACAACAGACCCCTTTGTCTTCCTTAAGTTCTCCCCCCTACTCACCACTATGTAGCAAGTCACTGACTGAAGTTAGATCAAGACCTCACTTGTCTACACATGCCAACCTAGTTTCTTGAGTTAAAGCGATATAATCTTGAGACTGTGTCCATTAGACCACCCTTAAATCCATTCATTGTGACATACAAACTAATGGGTACTGGGCTTACCTCTGCCACAATCTAGAGGTGACTTCTGGTGCTAACAGGCGTGACCACAGGAAACAATATTAGTAAATCATTCTAGAAGAAGGGCACAATTGGCCTGCCTCCATTAACACTCAATTTCCAGATAAGATAAGGGAGGATCATTTGTTGAGCTCCTGTCGATTGATGGAGGTGAAAATCTTACAATGGGGAGGATTGGTGAGTAGGGTTTCAAGAGAAAATCATGGAATGAGAATGGGTTATCAATATATGATTCACATTTCAAGATTTTGTTCACATGACGAAGAATGCTAAGCATTGCACATGCCAATTAGTTTGTCTCTGTTTTTGTTTTTCACTAAGAATGGTGGATTTTGATGCTTTGGTTGGGATTATATGGTGTCGATATTCATGGAAGATGATGGAATTGTTCTCAGATTAGTGAAAATCATGGACCGGAGCAGTTGAATGGATAGCCTCTCAATATTTTCCAACCATCAATAGATGTTGTTTTTCAAGGAATATTTAGGCTACCTTTAGAGACAGCTGAAAAAGTTATTCTTGAACCCTAAATAGGTCATTTCATGTGTGCTTTGCAAGTATGGGTCAGTGGAAAGAGAAATCTCCACAACTAGAGGAGGAGGGTTTCTACAAGTGGTAACCATGGTTTTTCCACGGTGATCTTTAACCGTGAAGATGCCGGAAAGGGTTGACGAGGACTCAAGAATGGGTGCAGAGGAGGATGACCTAGATTATTCAACAAACTCGATGGAGGGACAACAAATCTGGTCCAACGAGATTGGTAGATTGAGAGACATGTTGGACTTTGGTAGGCTTTATCAGTTGGGGTCTTGTATCTTGGAGGAAGATACTATAGTTATTTTCGATGAGTTGGCTTAGGAGTTGATCGATCAAGACTTTAGGCCCATGGACTAAGTGGAGGAAGGGTTAACAAAACCCCTCAATGGCCCTTTCAAGGATCATCAATGCATGAATGGTTCACCTCATGCAAATATTTGTGAATTTGATTCAAAAGATATGCAAACCTTAATCTCCTGGTTTGAAGACGACGGGGAAGTAATGTGTTGAAGGTATGTTACTGCAAACCCTCAGACCAATATTAACAGTGATTTCAAAACCCAATGCAATTGTGGAGTTGAAAGAAAGGATGGTTTCTATATTTCTAGTTTTGTTTGCAAAACGTTGGACTGGGAGCTTATGAGCAGAGCCCCTTCCCTTGATTATAAGGTTGTAGGATTACATTCACAGGAGGACTCAAGGAAACCCAAGCAACGTAAGTGTATCAAAAGGGCCTAAGAGTATGTTAGCGTAAACTTAGGAGGAAAAAACAAATTAAACAATATAATGGAGATGGGGATCAAGCACTGGTAAGTTGATTTCCTGGGAAAAGAATGAGCAATGGGGAATTGAAGGCTTGGACAAAGCTCAAATTTTAACCTTTGGTGGGATGCTTCTCACAAACCATGATATTAGTTAAAGGTTGGATGGTCTAGGTGTTTAGGACAATAAAAGAAGTAGTGGAAATTTTTCACCAGTGGTGGAGATCGGATTTGCAAACCCAATTCTTAAAGAAATGGCATGTTGATTTTGATGTTAGATCAGCCAGTGTGGATATTCTAATAGTGTGGGTTTGAATTCCTAGTGTTGACCCAAAATTTGGCGCAACTAATTAAAAAAGCCTGCAAAGAGTTGCAAGTCTTTGAATAAAACTTTGTCTCATCACTTTGCCTAAAAAATATTTATGAAAAGTAATATAAGATAGACAAGGATCCATTGGGAGGTTCTTTGACTTGTTTGGAAGTATATAAACGTCATATCTCTTGAGACAATGATAGCTTGGGCTATAATTTGATACATGTATTCATTTGATAAAGTGTTTACCATGTATTACATGATGATAATGTTGATGTTTGGACAACATCGGGAAGACATTCTCTTAGATTAATAATTAATAATATAATTGTTAGGACCACACAATGTACCTTTTTGCCTATACTTTTTGCCACCATTATACTCTTGATCACCTACATTTAGACTTATACTATCACTTTATCTGATCATCTCAAAGGTATACAACGTCCCTTCTCATTACTATATGTTTAATCTGTTTTGCATAATATTTTACATCACTCTCGTACTTAACCATTGATTAGAAATGCATAAGTGTCCAAAACTGCAGATTTGCATTTAAGGCCTATTACTGAAACACAGAACTGTCCAAGGTCGTCGTTGCTGAAACACAGAACTGATGCTGAAACACGGAGCTGCTACACAGTCCGAGGTCGCAGATGCTGAAACACGGAACTGCTACACAGTCCAAGATGCTGAAACACAGAGCTATTACACAGTCTAGAGTTGCAGATGCTAAAACACAAGCCGCCACAGTTGGCGGTCAACACAGTCAGAGCGCAATTCACGTGGCTGAAACAGTCCGTGAATTGCGATGCTGAAATAGCATCAACAACGATGAGAAGAAGCTGTTACACCAGCCGTAACAACAATACCTCGTTCAGTTCCTGTAATAGCATTCGGTTGCGTGAGACTAGGACATCCTATGCCGATTTAGAAAGAAGATC
>JZKD02S1893434.1:29261-44098 GCA_000966675.3 Picea glauca | reverse complement strand
ATTTCCTCCCCTGCACATTATTCATCAAATTCAAGGTTTACAGGGGAAAGCTAACTTTTTACGATGTTTTATAGTGAAATATGCCAATATTACTAAGGGTTTCATCTGTCTCTTAAATGAGGACACTCCTTTTATCTAGGATGAGCGAGCCTAGGAAACCTTCAATTCTTTGAAGAAAGCCTTGGTATTGATGCCTCTAGTGAAGTCTCCTAAATACAATATAGATTAATTTCTTTATATCATCGCATCTGACGATATGATTGTTATGGTGTTGGTTCAGGAGGATGACGAATTTCATGAGCACGTCATTTACTATCTTATTCGAAACTTAGTCAATCTTGAACTCAAATATTCTCATGTTGAAAACCTAACTGTGGTTGTCAATCACACAGTTCAACGATTATGACACTATATATTTCTTTCAAAAACTATTGTGGTTTTTGATGTCAATCCATTTCAATATGTCCTTACTAGGCATATCATAGGGCGGAAATAGAATAAATGGATTATCATCCTACAAGAATTTGATATTGATTTTTCTTATGCGAAATCCAAGAAATCGTTAATTTTTGCAGAGTTAATATCCGATTTCCCTTGGTTAGATGAGGATGTTAGTCATTTTGATTCATTTGCGGATGAACAAATTTTCCTTGTCTCGTCATCATACCCCTAGTATGGAGATATTATTGTCTATATTCAAACCTTTAAGTTCCCTCAACATCTCTCGAGAGATGACCGATGACGTATACAATACCAAGCTAAGAGATACATTATCATCGATGACACTTTGTATCATTGAGAAGTAGACAGTATTTTTCATCATTTCTTGACTCATGAATAATATGAGTCTGTTCTGAATGATTGCCACAGTGGGGCTTGTGGGGGTCATCTATCCAGGCTTGCGACAACCTCTAAAATTTTGCGAGCCAGTTTGTTTTGTTCATTTGGTTTTAAATATTGTGTCGAAGTAGTTAAGAAGTGTCACCCCTACCAGGTGTTCACTCGGAATATGTGCTCGCATCCAACCCCTCTCCATCCAGTCATTACAGTCAGTCCCTTCACCAAGTGGGGGGTGGATTTTGTGGATTTCAACCCAAGTTCATCTGGGGGGCATCAACACATTATTGTTTCCATAGAATTATTTACTAAGTGGGTCAAGGCCATGCCTACAGTTAAATCCGATGGTAATACTGTTTCTTTCCTCTTGTTCATTCAAATTATATCCAGGTTCAGAATCCTAAGTGAGATTGTCACTGATCATGGCATTCACTTTCAGAATGAAACAATGGAATAAATAACATCAAAACTGGGGCTTAAACATGGTCATTCTTCCCCTTACTATCCCTAAGAAAATGGACAAGTAGAGGTCGTGAACGAGTCTCTCAAGATCATTTTGCAGAAAATTGTCAGCTAGAGAAAATTTGACTGGCATATCATGCTTTATCCAACACTTTGGGCATACTGAACCTCATTTAAGACTTCCAATGGTTTTTCTCCTTTCCAGTTAGTGCATGGTGTGGAGTCGATCCTACCTATTGAATATGAAATCCCTTCTCTTAGATTTGCATTTGCACTCCTACCTAACACTTCCAATATCGAACAATGCGTCGTACACTTAGAGAGTCTAGATGAGCAACGTCGAGATGCCTCCACAACTATTGAAGCAAATAAATGATGTGTCAAGGTCCAATATGATAAGTCTATATTTCCTTGGAAGTATGTTGAGGATGACTCGGTCCTTTTATATGACCAATCCAAAGAACCATTGGGCGTGGGAAAGTTCAAACCCATGTGGCATGGTCCCTATATCGTGCAACGCATATTAGAAAAAGGAGCATGTAAATTAGAAGATTATGAAGGGAATATTCTGGCTAAGCTGAGGAATGGGATCTACTTGAAAATATATTACGATTTATCCCCAATCTTGGGAGTAACTCCTTGTATACTAATGTATTTTAGTGAATATATTTTTCCCCTTTTGTTTTCATCTTCAACTTCCTTATCGATTTTTCCCTTGGTTGGAAGATGTCAACGAAGTTTTTGGTCAACTTATGATTCAAATACATGGCCAGTCATCATACATGAAACTTGGCTTCCACCTCTTGGGTTTTTTACTCACCCGAGGGTCTACTGGTGTCCTCAGGTGGCATTTTCCTAGAGCCATCAACAAATAATGTGGCCGAATATAGAGTCTTTATAAAAAAATTGCGTGATGCCATTTCACTTGGTATTCTCTCTTTAGAAGTTTACTTGGACTCGTAGTTAGTAGTATGCTAGTTGAATGATAGTTACCCTGTGAGAGACCCTACTCTACTCCAACGATTCTTATGGGTACGAATTTTGGAACGACATTTTGATTTTATTACTTATCATCACATACCTATAATTTCTAATTTTGTATCCAATGCATATGATAATTTTTTTTTAGATTGGAATTTGTCACATAACTAAATAAAATAAAACACTTTCATCAATGTACACATTGTAATATAAGTAAATCTGAATATCAATGTTTTTATATATATTTCATCTCTCCAAAAAATATGGTGCTATAGTACAAAATTGGGACTCACACCCTCAAAATACATATACGGTTGATCATACAATAATAATGACATATACACTTCTGGTACCAGATGTGTGTCATGATAGAATACTATGGTGTTTGTGAGACACTAAAATATTCCTACCCAAGAATGGGGCACACATACCACCAGTCGCTGCAGCACCTCCGACATATCCTCTACCTGAACCATGGGAACCCTTTGCGTCAAACGAGATAGGTTTCCGTTCACGTTTTGAAGCACTCTATCAATGTCCTCTCCCACTGAATCATCCCCTTGATGCCTCCACCAATGTCATGTAATTTCATCTGGCCGTTGTAGACCCACATCTGCATCACATACATGTTTAATTAGTACTTGACATCATACAATTTTTTTTTTGTTTTCTTATTCAAAAATACAAAAAAATGAAATATTAAAAAACTTTTGCATACCTATGTAATCATAGGTGGAACCTGGTGGTAATGACATGTCTGGATCTCCTTTGAAGTCCATCCTTTCTTAAGGGTAGTGCTCCAAATCCATCACCTGTCGACTCCACCAAAAGAAAAACTTTCCATTGTAGGGTGTTGGCACCCTACCACCTCCATTCGGCCTCATCACCTCAGTCCACTGTGCCAAGGATGGATCACGAGGTCCATGCAGAACAAACTCAAATCTATGGCCCAAGCCTGTAACCATCGTGAAGAAAATCATACATAAGATAGACATAAACTCAAAGTTCCTCTTTCTACCCAGTTTTCAGTCTATCAACTAGATCTTCATGTTGGCCAGTAGCGAGGTGCACCAGTCATAAACCATGGGTCGTAAGCACTCCACTAAATAGAACATAAGTGGCCTCAATTCTTGGTGTAGAGAGGTCAAGCCTGTGATCTGTTTCAACACTAGGACAATAATCTTGAGACTTCGATTCTTAATCACTTTGATTGGTAGTTGGCTCCCTACCTTCTCGGTCCCTACAATGAAAGGAGTGGCTATGTATTCCTCTATATTAATGACACTCCCATCTCCCTAGGCTTTGAGGTTGACCACCTCACCTTGATGCAACAATCCTATCAATAATTGTATGTCCTAAAATTCAATCCTCAATGGTTTTCCATCAAGGTTGAAGGTCTCTATATCCAGATCCTAGTAGTTCACTAGCATCTGGAGTAGTCTCACTTGAGCCCTCATATCTTTAAGATCCCAAAACTTATATGTTCCACATATTTTTAAATCCATCTAGGCCCCTAGATCTCTCTCCACTGCATCATCCACCTCTTCATGCTCTCTTTCTCTCCACTTTAGCACCATGCTACAAGATTCAAACCATTTTTTGAGTTAGTAACATTTAAAAAACCATATTCACGGAATTGTAGATGAGCTACAGTTTACATAGTCATGTATAGGTCTTCTTATATGCTAGGTTTTTTGACAAAAGTCACATATAGGGTTGTGTATACGTGACCCAATAATCTACAACCCGCGTATACCCTAGTTTCTAAGTTGCCCCTTAAAATGCTAAAAAAAGGAGATATAATTGAAAATATTAATCCACTAGAAATAAAGAGAGGAGAAAGATTTATTACCTGGTCTAGATGGTTGTTGAGACCATCAATCATGGCTCCCACAATCAACAGTTGAAATTTGGGGGCAATTTGGTCCAAAATACACTATTTGTATACAAAATACAAATGGTATAGTAAAATTGTTTTTTTTACTATTTATAGAAAACATTTACCCACTTTTCATATTTTTTACTAATATTTTGGCCTAATGGAATAATACGATAGTGGATAGATTTGGTTTTGGTGGTTTTATCTAGGGAATCTTTCTATTTTTAGCGCCATGTCACCTGTTCGTAACTTTGGACAGATATTTTTGTCAACCAACATATAGGATAAGTTATCAATCCATTGTGCACATTTGTATCATCCTATGAATGTAGCTCATATGCCTTAGGTATGAACCCATTTGGTAGTGACAAAGAACCTTCTTTCTACAACCAGATGTGTCATTATTGAATGATAGAGACTTACCAAATATGGGTTCCCTAGTTAGATCCTCTATGCCATTCAGTTCCCATGTAGAGATTTTTGTCTGTAGGACCGGGAGTCCCTTATAGATAATATATGACTTTGCATTTGAGCCTCTTTTATTACTCATAAGCATGCTGACCTATACCTAGTGGGACTCCCAACGAGTTTGGTTTATCCTCTTTTCTGACTCTCTCAAAAAGATAAACGATTGTCGAGTGAACTTGTCTCTTTCACACTCGTAAATTGGATTTGAAAGGATGTTTGTTTGGTGTACGTTTACCCATTTTTCAAACCAAGTAGACTAAATTTATGAAAAGAGACATTTTTTTGCATTAAGTTGTAATTTCATCTCATTCTCTTGCTTGCAGTATTGAGCCTATTGTTGGTTCTCGATTTCACATTATAAGCCTATCACCTTAGAAGTTTTCATCATCACCCAAGAAAAGCCTTGTTTATATCATTTGCAGCTTGACACCCTATACCCAAGAGGAAACACTCCTTTGAGTGTCTATATCCTTCATGCACCTCCTTGCATTGAGCATAGTTATGTTCCACTATTGGAACTAGTTTCTTACTTGCAACACTCATTTCCTCCTCTATATCATAGCATTCATATGACTATGAAAAAACAAAAAAGATGGGCGGGAAAAAATATTATCTTATATTGGCAGCAATCGTGTGGCCTTATAATAGAGCACACAATTTTGAGTCCACTTGTCATCAAACTTTTGGTTTCAGCATGACCTTAGGAATTTGAGCTCATTACTTAGATTTTACTCCCTCGACTGGTTACTCTTCCAGTCCCTATGGAGAGTTTGGTTGGTGCCTCTTGCATCACAAAGTTTCATCATCGAGTCTATGATGCCAGAGTCTTCCATATGTCTCATGCTCTTGTTCAAAGGATGTCTATCAGCCTGTGTCTACCATTCCTCAGAACTCTTGACTTTGTATGTCGGCCATACTCTCAATGTGTCTCAAAGTTACATTAATTTGTAGTCCTATTGTGCACCATGGTCCTACTTTTATCATTGGTAGGTAACCTTGAACCCAACAGTCGACATTTCATCATTGGTCGCTGACTCGGGGGATTCCCTTGTGTTCGATGGAAGAAATATATTCACACATTGGGATTCATGCAGTGTCTTGGATTCCATTATCCTTATTAGTGGTTTCCTTTCCTTTGCCAGTATTTTTCCTTATTGGCTACTATTCATAATGTCTTTTTCTTGTACCGCTTGCATTTGGTGCATGTGAAAGATGCACAGGGTCATTGGTTCATGAACATGTTCTTCATCTGATTTACTCTAAATCATCAAGATTTTGTTTTGTACCTCTTGTTGAATGATGAGAGATGCATCAATGATCTCCTTTCTGCGGGTCTCCTTCTATCAACTTCATCCCATCTATTCTAGAAACAAGGCCTAGAGTCCTATGAGTACCTAAAGGCTTGCAGTCATTAGTGGTAGGTTCTCCTGCCTTTGACAGTTGGGAATACATCAATGTCTCCTGATCGATGGATTCTTTAAGTGTTCAACCTCAACACCTTTATTCACACTTGGAAGAATGTACTCAGTGCCTTGATACCTACCTTCATCATCAGTAGTTTTTCTCGCGTTTGTTAACAGTATACCTTAATGACTAGTAATCAAATGAAGTCTCTTTGTGTTCGACCTCAACTCCCTTATTCACATGATGTCTACTTGCACCTTTGGCGGATCATGTAGAAGACTTGAAGACATCAATTCATAGTCACATCAATTCTTGAGTTATTTCTATCTTTCATTGGACCAATACCTATATGAATTCAGTGATCATGGGAGATCATATTGTACCCCATTCTATACAGATATCTTTATATTGATTTTGAGACTAGTTTTACTGGGCCTTGTTCATGACTATGACATCCTTTGGCATGTAGCCACCTTTTTATTTCATATTCATCACCATGAACAATTGTTTGGTATATTTTCACATGGATTTGTAGTGTAATTCAAATGGGTAGCTATGTGCACAAAGTCTGTACAAATTGTAATATTCTCATGAGCAACTAGTTCGTCCAACTGGGTCTCCATTACTCCACTTCTAGGTATTATAATGTATTTTGTCCATCTCATATACTCCTATAACCTCACACATTAGAGGGAATATATTATAGTAATATTTTCCTCACCCTATGCAAATTTGTTCAGAAGGCCTTTTCCGTTTCCCTATGCAGACTTGAAGTCCCTTTTTGCAATTCCCAGAGATAAAAATAATATTTTTCAACATATACCCACCCTAACTACCATAAAACATCCGTATATGTAGGTTGCACCATTACATCTTGTGTACATTGGTTTTTGTGCCCATAATTAAAAAATGGTGTCGAGTTTCCATGTCACGTCATGAGATCCATCATCCTTGACCTTCAATATACTGGAAACATTCTGAATCAGCCCTTCAGTTCCATTTGAAGGCTATAAATGGGCCATATCCAAGCTGTGGAAAGGAGGAGAAGAATTCAAATTTAAGATAAAAGTTACTCTGGAGAAATTATTCACTTCATATTGAGTTTGCATCCCTTTATCCTTTTAAGTCTGAACACATTGTTCAACCCCCAAGCTCTTACCTACTTGATTGAGAATCTCATTGCCTGTCTTATATGAGCTCTATTTTGGTGGAGGATTGAAGTGGTGGAGGCCCAACTAGAAGGGAATTATTTTATTTGTTCCAAATCGTGCCGAAACAAAAGTTTGTGATTCATACACTTCTATTGATTACATTTTAATATAAATACTCTTTTCTTGTCCAATTAATGTCTTGAAAATATTTGAATTGTTATTCCATGGGCATATTTGTTATGAATATGGATGGATTATTCTATTGAATGTGCTAACTTTATATATTATCACTATATGCTTGTGTTTCTTGGTTTTTGAGGAAAAAATGTAGGTTTATTGCTTTGAGTCAAGTGCTCAATGGTGGCTTTCATCGAACGTCTGGTCGATGTAGGCTCTTTATCTTGTCTTGTTAGAATATTTTCCTATATATCATATTTGATATTATAGTTGATTTATGCAGTCATTTCTGTCTTTTTTGGTTGACCCCATGCCATATATATATTTTCCTCATAACAATTATCTTTTTGTAGTGAACCCATACCTATTCAAAGAACATGTTTGCTTCTTGTTTTCCTCTAATTATCTTTTTTCAAGGTATAAGAATGAAGATCTTGATGAACCTATCGACTACCAAAAATAAATAGTCATGTCCCTTCCTAGTTATCAATAAAACTTCCAAAATATCCATGGAATTTTTTCCCCAAGGTTAAGTTGGTAAGGTAAGGGATGGTATAGAACTTACTCTCTATTACTATTCTTTCTAGTAAAACAATGTATACATCCTCTAATATGTAGTGCTACATATTCTTTCATTTTGGGCCAATACATATACCTTTGTAAGTTAGCAATTGTCTTCCCAACACAAACATGTCTTGAAACTTTGGAGGTGTGAGCGTCTCTAGTAAGGTACAATATTTCACCTTTAGAAATGCATAGCTTGTTTATATTGTAGAGAAACCCTTCTAGAGATGATATTAATCCTTACCATCACCTTGTTATACATGAATTTGTCCCTATACCTATTGAAACACCTAGTTTAAGTCCTCATATTTTGTGAATGCCTCTTTGCATGCATCATGGGTAAAATGATCAATGTGAATAAGATTTCACAAAGATGTAATCTTGGATGTGGGTGGCCCTGAAAGAATGTATTCCAACTTGTTAATGCTTCCCTTCTTATACATGATGACTAGATGAAATTTTTGAAAAAAACTATGTAGTTGTAATGTTTGATTTGTTGAAGCTTAATCTGGGCCTGTAAATATTACAGTGGTTGGTGATTTGGGTGAAAAAAGGTTTTCTTGCACATAATATAGTTCTTCCACTTATTAAAATATTGAAACAAGGAATATATTTCCGTATCATAGGAAGGGTGGCTTAAGACCCCCCCCCGTGAAACATTTTATAATGATAGCATGTTGTCTTGCTTGATTTCATAAAAAATGATCCCATAGTACACCCACTTGCATCTTCTCGCCACTTCAAAGGGATTATTCAAGTTTGGAAATGTGAGAATTGGTTCTTGAATAATATTTAATTTTATCTTTTCAAAATCTTTCTACCGATTCTTTCCCCACTGGAAACTCTTGTCGCTCATTTTTATGGCATGGAGTCATGTAGCTACCATTGAAAATGACACTATGAACTTATGTAGGTACTGTGTTGCCCCAAAAAATATCTTAACTTCAGTGACATTGGTAGGAATAAGACATTTTAGGATGACCTCCTTATTTGCAGGATCTATTTTGAGATCCCCTCCACTGATGACATACCCCAAATACAACAATGGATATTGAGAAAACTTGCATTTATTGAGTTTAGCCAACATCTGGTTATTTTTAGAGAATCTTACACATGAATGAGATGTGATATGTGCTCCTCCCAAGTAGAGTATAAACTAATATATCATCCAAATACATTATAACAAATGAATCTCAATATGGTAATAATACATCATTCATTAGTCTCATAATGTAGCTAGTGGATTGCATATACCAAATGGATGACCAAACATTCATACAAACCTTTGATTTTCTTGAAGTTGGTATTCTACGTGTCTTTATCTTTGATGCATACTTTGTTTTATCCAATTTTACATCGAACTTGGTGAAGTACTTGGCATGTAGCAACAATTCTAACATATCATTGATCCTATGAAGAGGGTATCAATTCTTGAATGTAATATTGTTCAAATCTATGTAGCTGATATGCATTCACCAAACCCATCCTTCTCTCATACTATAATGGTAGGTGATCCACAACGTGAGGTGCTAGGTCTAATTACTCCCTTCTCCACTAACACCTAGATCAGTTTCTTCACTTTGTATTCTTCTGGAATATATTGTCTATACAACCCAATATTGGGTAATGGAGATTCAGGAAAAAATTGTATCTCGTGATCTAATTCCCATTTATTTGGTAGTCCTTTAGGCTCTTGGAATAATTCTTTGTATTCCTGCAACAAATCCTCCAATTGTTGTTTCTACTTTTTAGTACATCCCTATAGGGATTCCCTTACTCTTATCATTTCATCACTCAGTTGATTCTATTGTAAGAAAAGAAGAACATACTTCTAAATTGAACTAATAAATTTTTTTTCTTGGTTGGCACTTACGAGTGAGATATTTCATTTACATTTATGCAGATTAATGATGAAATAAATATCATCCTTAATAAGGTAGTATTGGTTTTCTCTCTGCATGAAAATTGCATCCCTCATGTACATGTAGGGGATTCAAAAAATTACATCACACACATCAAATGGTACTATATCTAACTCCACTTCATCAATAAAATATGCACTTACAACAAATTTTATCTTACACTATTTTGTGACCTTGATTTATGCCTCCTTGTTTACCTACCCCAATGGATATGGGATAGGATTATCATGAACCTCTAACCCAAGTTTACCAACCAATTCAGATGCTATGATATTGGCCTACAAACCATAAACAAATAGAGCATCTACCTTGGTCTTCTTTCCTTGTATCTTGCCATACAAGAATTTTTTCATCTCCTTCTCTTCCTTGTGATGAAGTATACTCAGATTCACCTCCTTCTACATTTAAGTGAAGGAAATATTCTTATCCACATCATAGCTACTATTGACTTGATTGCTTGAATATGTGGCTATAAGGTTCTTTATCTTAGAATCCTTCTTACGTCTCTTAAGGTTCAGATTTGAATGAAGTTTCCAACACTTTTCCTTAGTGAGACCATCGATATTGCAATTTTTATAGTGTTTAATTGTATCATTGCACCGTTGCACAGTGGTTTCCATATTCTCATCTTTTCCTTTCCACTTCTTCTTTCCCTTCTTGGAAGCACCTTGATGTTTTTTTTTTGTTTTGAACCACTTGGATATGATTTCTTATGGAATATATTTTAAATATATTGTGCTTGCACATAGGCCTCATTAACTATATGTTAGGGACCTAATCTACCTAACCCCTCTTGGGACTCAGAAATGTCGTATTTTCATCCACCTTTCCCTTCATCATTCTTCACATTTCATCGCCCCATTAACCTTTCATGATATCATTTTCATAAATATATTTGGGTTTCACATTATTATTTTCCAGTTTATTCATTTTAGTATTAAAAGGGAATTTGTGATTAAATATTAGAAAATTRACATGTTTTCATATATATATCAAAAATGTGTGAKCTTTGTAATATGTAGGAATATGTGAAGAATTAATACAAAAGGACTTCTCGAATACTTCCTCCACCATTTCAAGATTTGAAGAGATAATTCAAGCCTATTTCAAGGAGAAGATCATGGGGAATGGATAACATACCTTATCCAAGATATATGAGAGATATGTGTGACGATTTGAGGGGATTATATTATGTAATAATGGGAAATTGGTTGAGAGAAAAGTGGATCTATAATTATGAGATACTTATCTTCTTTTCAAAGCACTCATGCATAAAAGAGATTTATATCTCTTCATGAGGGGGTAGTCATTGGGTATTCATTAGGATTTGATAGATGAGTAGTCATTAGGAAGAGAAAGTAATAAGTAGAGTTTGGGTTTTGTAATATTAGAGAAAGGGATTCTTAGTTTGATTCATGCTTTCATTATTGTTTCATGATTTTTCATTTGATTCTTGTAATGTAATTTGAGATTCCTTTACTGTTAGTGTGAGCTCACATGTGTCATATTGTTTCTATTGATATCTTTTCTATCCTTTGATGCAATTTTCAATTTCAAGTTAATTTCATTTACGCAATTTCATTTCAGTCGTGTGTTGTAGCAATTTAATTCCAAGTCCTGTGTTTTAGATTCTTGTATTAGGTTAATGATTCAATTTCAGTTGTATCTTTACCATTAGATTAGATTAAATTAGATTCAATATTGCATATACTTTGAATGTTCTTCGTAATTTTATGAACCTCATATTTACAAATTAAATAGTTGGGCAAGTACTACAACTCAATTAATACAACATTAGTTTGGCTCAATGTAACGACTGTTGTTCCCTTGTTGCGATTGTTGTTCCCTCTGTAGGTGTTGCATCTCTGGAGGATGAGGTATTGAAAACAGAAGGTAAGAAACTACGTAGGAAATAGGTAAAATTATTGTGCCAATGCCTACCTTCGGCTGATGCATAAAGGTTATATTTTAGGACATCTTTACAGCCCAACATTTTGGCATCATTGTTGGGGAAGCACGATGGATTGAGGTATTCGTTTTTTTTTCATTTCAATTCATGCAAGTATGATCTAGATGTGTTGGTAAGGGGTCATAGAATATAATTGAGTGGAGACTCCTCATATTCTCCTTTCCAACTATGTAAGTGTGAATTTTAGTTTCTGTAAAGAGTGTTTCAATTTTCGCAAGAGTGATTTCAATTTTTGCAAAGAGTGTTTCAATTTCCAAAAGAGTAATTTCAATTTATGAAAGAGTGTTTAATTTCTACAAGTCTGATCTACATGTGTTGGTAAGGGTTCATAGAAGATACTTGAGTGGAGACTCCTCATTTTCTCCCTACCAATTACCAAGAGTGCTTGATTTCTGCAACTGTGAAGAGTAATTGTTTTTTGTTTCAGTAAGAGTGTTTTTATTTAAGTTTTTTCATTTAGATTTCAGTTTTGGGGTGTTGTAAGAATCTCTTTAACAAGATGGTTTAACAATGATTTTAATCTTGAGACATAGCACTCAGATATTAGAAAAATTCAAGATCTCCTCTTCTCTAGAAGAGGATATCTTGACAATAGCTGAAAGCTTAATTACTCCTCCAAAGGAGAACGGAGAATCAGCATACAAAAAATCTTGTACATTTAATGAAGAACAATTAAGTGAGAAAGAGGTCGAGGAGGACATTGCAGAGCTGCATCATGATCTGAGCAAGACAAATTGACCCTAAAAAATCCTTATTGAACGATGGTTTCAAGTGAGTACAAGGTTAGATTCATTTAGTTTTCTTTTTATTTTTTAATTTACAGTTTCAACAACGAATTTTGCACGTTCATACATATTTCCGATTATCAATTGCTAAATTGAAAGATATCATATTCTTATTAATATTGTATACTTGGCTACACTGGTTATTTGACTACATGTAACTAATATTTAATGTTTAATTAGCATAGTGTAGGTAGGACATTATTTTCAAGTTTTTTTAGTTTTTTTAGAATAAGTATGCTCTCCTTCGTGCTTCGTGTGATCGCGAGGATTAGAAAGTAGGATGACGGATTGATTTCAGAAAGACTGATCGATTGACGATGAAAAAATTTGATAATATATTTTTCGTCTACAATTTGTTTCCATTTGCTCACAAATTTATTTTATTTTTTATTTTAAAACATAATAGAAAAAATAAATACATAAATTAAAATTTGCACTTCATTCTATCTGCAAATCAAAACAATAAAACAGTAAGTACATTAGAAAATAATAATAATAATAATAATAATATAAATGAATAAGAAGGTCTGCAATTTATGCAATATAAGAGTTACGTTTTTCCATGTTTAAAGTTGAAACTCCCAGCTGAAACAGTGTTACAACCACATTCTTCTTGTTTTTTACTTTCGGCCTGGTTTATTTTTGGTTTGCATGGGAGAAATGCAATGTTTTTTTATTCATCCCTTATCTTGTAGATGCATGGAAATAACCCTGCAAACAAACAAAATAGTAGTCATATTGATCTCAATAGAAAGGAATATATCTCTTTCTGGTGGTACACTATAAATCTATAGATCCCCCTGTCGCAGATCAACCTATCTTTGAAACAATGGCCAAGCTCTGATCTCTATGGTCCGCTATCAACAAAAGAAACTACCTTCTCTGATGTCTCCCATGCATGTTGGTTCCTATCTTTCCATTTGTATATTTCAATGGATGAATTTTAAATGCAAAGAAACATTGAAACGATAGGAAGGATTCATTGTTTTATCTGGTTGAGGCACCCATCATCAACTAAAATTTTCAACGTACATTCAACTTAAAGTAGTTAACGTAAAATCTATCAGTAATCATTTTTTAAGGATGAGGAAAATCTTAACTAAGCAATTTTGATGATTTCACTGGTATAGTTGGAGTTTTCTCGGCCAAAATCCACAGATTGTTACGATCTCTCAAATCACAAATATATATATTCTGTGTCTGGAGGTAATGGAACACTGTCACATAACTATTTTGAAATTTTATCAATATGTGTTGGCTTTCCTGAATTTTCTGTCCATTCTCATTTTCTTTGTGATTCATTAAGTTAAAACTATAATGATGTTGTGTATTTGATGAATCCTTCTCTTATTTGATAGAAAGTTTTCCTCCATCATTCCTCTCCGTCACATCGATCCGAAAGATCATTCGACTAAGCATATATTGTTTACCTTGATATGAACCAGTTAGAACTTGCCTCCCTAGAATACTCATCAGTTGCTAGAATCAAATCGAATCCATGCCTCTGCCAGAATACTCATCAGTTGGACCGCCACACCTCAAACTATGTTATCTATTTTTGGATCGTCCCACCCCTGAAATATGTTTCCAATCAGTTGAATCGAATCAATCGAATCAATCGCTCTTCATCCATCGGTGACCTCACACACACTCAGGATGTGGTATGTTTTGGCGTATATAGACTTCATGTCTTCGGTATAGGGTTCTACAAGGGTATAGGTTCTTCATTTATTGTCAATCATAGGGACTACCACAATGTGGGTATCAATGGCCCTAGTATACATGTTTTTAGGCATAAAATGGGGACTAGGAAGTTGACAACAGGGAACAAGATTCATAAATCACTTTTTGAGAAATAATACTAAATCCATATCCAGTCGTTGATCCAGTCCTTGACGTAGTTGGTGAAGTAGCAGATCCCGTAGATCGAGATGGAGACTCATCAGATTGCGTTCCAAATCCATGACCCACTAATATAGTTTAATAACCATTAGTTGAAGCAACACCAAAGTCAAATGGAAAACCAATTCCCTTGCAACGAATTTTTGATTGTGTCGATTTGATGCTTTTCATGCAGATTAGAGATGGTGGTCCTATCCTTGGCTAGAGAAAATAAATCCCGTAGAGACATTTGGAGATATTGTCATTGACTACTCGTATGTGGAATAACAATGATTCAAGATCTTGTAACATTTAAGAAAATGCATTCATAACACAGACGTAAATAAATAAGAAAAC
>JZKD02S1893434.1:0-10373 GCA_000966675.3 Picea glauca | reverse complement strand
TGCAAATAGATATTCATCAGGAAAGGAATCATCTACTGGGGTATTATCATCAGGTATTAGCCGAAAAAGGAAATCAACAACTACATTTTCTTTTCCTGGTCTATCTACAATTGAAATATCAAATTCTTGTAATAATAGTAACCATATGGTGACTCTAGCATTTGTGATAGGTTTGTTCATTAGATATTTGATAGTTGAGTGATCAGTATGGACAAGATTAGAGTAGCTAGTGATGTAATGTCAAAATTTATTAATAGCATAGATAACTGCTAAGAATTTCTTTTCGGTAACTGTATAGTTAAGTTCAGCAGGAGTCATATTCTTGTTAATGAAGTAGATAGCATAAGGGAGATGATTTTCTTCTTGTCCCAAGGCAGCTCCTATTGCAATATCTAAAGCATTAGAGGATATGTGAAAGGGAAGTGTCCAATCAGGTCCTCTTAGACTAGGAGTTGTAGATAATTGATGTTTAAGTGTATTAAATGCTTCCTGGCAAGAATTAGTCCATTTGAATTCGACATTTTTYATCAGTAACACAAACAGGGAAGAAGCTATTTTGGAATTTTTTTTGATAAATCTTCTGTAGTATCTAGCATGTCCTAGAAAACTTCTTACCTCTGTTTGGGTTTTGGGAATAGGAAGATTTTTAATGACTTGTATCTTGGATGGATCCACCTGGATTCCTTGAGATGAATAAAATGTCCAAGCACTATTCCTTCACTCATCATCATATGACATTTTTCTGTACTTAAGGAGAGGTGGGATTGTATACATCATTTAAGTACTTTCTCAAGGTTTTTTAGTGCTTCCTAAAAAGAAACACCATAAGGGGTAAAATCATCCATAAAATTTCCATAGAGTCATTAAGCATATCAGAAAAGATTCCTATAACTACTCTTTGAAAGGTTGTTGGTGCATTACATTGTCCAAATGGGATAACTCTATAAGAAAAAGTTCCCCAAGGGCTAGTAAAAGTGGTTTTATCTTGGTCTTGAGGTGCAATTTTGATCTGATTATACCCACTGAAACCATCTAAAAATGAGAAAAAAATCTTCCCTGACAAACTTTCTAACACCTGATCAATGAATGGTAATGGAAAGTGATCTTTTTGAGTGGCTTTATTTAAGGCTCTATAGTCCACACATACTCTCCATTTCCTGTTTTTCTTAGGAACTATTACCAACGGGGAAACCCATTCACTATTCGATATAGGATATATAAACCCTACATTGAGCAATTTTTGAAGTTCTTCTTTAAGGATTTCTCTTAAATTAGGGTTCATTCGTCATTGAGATTGGAAGATCAGTCGACAATCTTCCTTGATATATATACGATGAGTACATAATTCGAGAGAGATTCCTTTCATATCTGTATAGTCCCATGTGAATGCTTCTTTATGTTCAAGAAGTAACTTCATTACTTGTTGTGTTTCAACATCTGTGAGGTTGGGGTTTATGTTTAGTGTTTTGTCAGGTTCAATTTCTACTGGTATACTTTTAGAGGAGATGGTGGTTGATGTTTGAGGTGGGTTTTTAGAGTTAAGGTTTTCTTGGTTATCTGACTCCAAAAGTGCAACTAGCTAGTTGTGAGTTTCTGGAGTCACGAAGGAGGGTTCACAAATAAAATTATTAATTACTTCATCCTCATTGGCATCTTTAAGGCTTAAGTCTTGTCCGATAGTCAAGATGGGTTGAGTAAGTTGATCATCAAAGTCTACCCATACAGAATTATCATTATTAATCAAGGGTGTAGCGTGAGGGTAGAGGGTAAGCTGTTTAGTCTCATAACCGTTGGAAATTCTCATTGAACTTGATCTACAGCTGACAAAAGCATCTATTGTGGCTAGCCAAGGCCTGCCCAAAATTAGAGGGTGCCCCCCAAACTTTTTTTTAGGTTGTAATACCAAAACATTAGCTGGATAATTCCAGGATTCCACTGAGATAATTAGGTCTTCAATGACTCCCTCCAATTTGATTGTAGAATGGTCAGCTAATTCTAGGATAGTTGGGGTGTCTCTGATTTCATTCTGTAGTTGTAACAGTTGTGAGGTTTCTACAGTCATAATATTGATAGAGGCACCTAAGTCTACCAAGACTCGAGGGATTATCATTTTTCCAATTTGTACTAAGATAGTAGGGTGGTCAGGATCACCATATTTAACTGGGGGAACTTTACCTGACATTAGTGCAGACAAGTCACCGATGACATGAACTGTAAGGGGATCTTTAATTTTCCTACTATGTTTCTTAACACAAATGTCTCGCATAGTCCTGGCATAAATTGGTACGTCTTGGAGTGCTTGTAATAGAGGAATTTTGACATAAAGATTTTGTAATTCCCCTAGAAGATTGAAAGCAGGTGTCTCAGGCGTTTTAGTCAAAGCTAAACGCTCAGGAAATGGTGGTTTTGTTGTTTCAGTAGCAGTGTTAGAGGATGATTGTACCTCTTTAGGTACATCATGCTCTTTTGTTTCCTCTTTATCAGAAGAGGTAACATCAACTATGATAGGTTCTACTATTCTCCCAGATCGTAAATGGATATCATTGCATTACGCAGGGAGAAGAGAAAATGTAGGCTAGTTATGAATATCAATGCACTGCACAAATTTATTATTGGGGTTAGGGTTAGGTTGTACAGGTAGTTGGGGCCTCATCATTTGGTTGTTTGGTGGAGTACCTTATGGTAAGGAGAGTGGTTGCAGAAATTGTGATTGAGGTAATTGATTTGGGAATGGGGGTTGTTGCCCTCTCCAATTTGGATTCCATTGGTTCAGATATGATTGTTGTTGTTGTGGAGGCCAAGGAGTCCACATTGACGGATCAAAAAAGGGAGGGTTAGTTTGTTGCATGGGTGGGTAATTCATTTGATTTAGGTATTGCATTTGATTATAGGGAGGGTAATTCATTTGATTAAAAGAAGGATAGTTATTCCAATGATTAGAAGGTTTAATATGCAAGAATACAAACCGGTCAAGGTTCCTATTCTTGTTGGTGTAAAGTTATCTGTAGATCAGTGTCCCAAGACACATGAAGAAGAGGAGGACATGTCTCATGTTCCATATGCCAGTGCAGTTGGCAGTTTGATGTATGCAATGGTTTGTACTAGACTGGACATTGCACATACAGTGGTAGTTTTGAGCAGGGATATGTCAAAACCAGGGAAGGAGCATTGAAAAATAGTAAAAAGGTTTTTCAGGTATTTACGTGACACTGCTAGCTAAGGATTGTGCTATGAAGGAAGACTGGGATTGGATAGAGTGGTGGATATGCATGGATTTTTGGATGCAGACTGAGCAGGAGATCTGGATCGTAGGAGATCTACAAGTGGGTATGTATTTAACCTGTTTGGAGGAGCAATAAGTTGGATGAGAAAAAGACAGGCTGTAGTGGCACTTTCAACTACAGAAGTTGAATACATGGCAGCCACTCATGCAAGTAAGGAAGCAGTACGGTTACAAAGATTATGTTCAGGTATTGGGTTGGTACAACAAGCTATAAGAACAAATTGTGACAGTTAGAATGAAACTTTTTTGGCAAACAACCCATCTCATCATTCAAAGAAAAAACATATTGATATTTAATATCACTTTGTGAGAGACATGGTTGAAGAAAAGAAAGTATTGTTGATGAAGGTGGACACTTTGAAGAATGTTGCAGATTCATTAAAAAAATATGTGAGCAATGAGAAGTTCTCTTGGTGTAGAGGATCCATGGGCATTGTTGCCCTGGATTTTGGACTATGTAACCCTGCAACCCCCTATGTGCAAAGAAAACAACAAGTGGGAGAATGTTGGGTATGTGTTATATTATTTGCACGAGTAGTAGTTTCTGAGGGTCTATGCCATGCGTGTAGGTGGGTTAGAGGGGGGGATTCTAGGCCCCCCCCTAAGGGGGTGTAGGGTGTTCGGGGGAAGCACCCCGAAATCTTTTTTTACGCATCGTGACCGCATTTTTCAGACCGCATTATATTTAGGTGGATTTTTAGCACATGGTTTCTTTGCATATGGTTTTCTATTTCCGGTTAAGAAATTAGGGTTTTGGACTAATCCAGGTCATTGGGTTAGGGTTTTGGATGTTTCTATATCCTATATGTATTTTGTATTGTAAACATTGTAATACAATGAATGAATATAGAATATGTTGGTTTTCCCAGTTTGGGTTTCTAGGGGAAAAATATCTGTGTAATGTTTGTATTTGCCATTGTATATTTTTTGTTCTTTTATGAATATTTGTTTGCAGTAGATATTGTACAAGGTTAGAATTTACAATGAACACCATCAAAAGTGGTCCACATACTTGTAGAAATTCCACCTCAACATCAAGTATAAACAAGAAGCACCAACCACGTTGTTGATTGCCTCAGCAGACCACCAGTCGTGGCACTCACCATAATGATAAATGCTTGCGGCCATGAGACCTTTGGATGGACCTAAATCTATGAGACAGACCTGGACTTCACCACCACCTACCAAATGTTGGGTGCAAAGGCAGTTGTCGATAATTTCCATCTTCAGGGTGGGTTGTTGTGTCATATGGGCCATATATGTGTTCCATCAAGTGAGTGAGTGAAGCTGATCTGGGAATCCCACTACAGTTGGGTGGCAGGACACTTCAACATAAAAAATATAGTGGTGATGCTACAAAAACATTTCTATTGGCCAAAACTTCGACATGAGGTCAACAAGTATATCAGGTCTTCAATTGCCTGTACTATTGCCAAACCAACCACTAAGAAACAGGGCCTGTACACCCCTCTTCCTACTCCTGATAAGCCATGGGAATCCAGCTCAATGGAATACATGTCGAGCCTCCCATCCACCAAGCAGGGAAATGACTGTGTTTTTGTGGTTGTTGATCTCTTTTCTAAGATGGTGATTCTAGTTGCTTGCAAGAAGAGCATCACAACAGAAGCAACTGCCAAGCTCTTCTTTGAATGAGTCTGGGTACATTTTCGAATCCCACAAACCATTATCTCAGATCGGGATAGTCAATTTCTCAGCACATTCTGGTCAAGCCTATGGTCACTGTTGGACACCAAGCTCACCAAATCCATGACCTTCCACCCCCAGACAAATGGCCAAATTGAGGTCATAAATCGAATGATCGTGCATATCCTGCACATGTATAATTCCAAGCACCCTTGCACATGGGATGAGAGTCTTCCCTATGTATAGCATAGCTACAATCGAGCACTGCATAGCTCAATTGACCACATCCTCTTTCAGGTGGGGTTGGGATTCCAACCATTGGGTCCCATAGACGTTGCACTTCCCCTTGCGGTCACCTCGACCAAATTCTCTCCTACTCCAACTGAGGCTAACAAAGCCACCTGGTTCATTGAGAGGATCTATCACATCCACTAACAGGTTCAGGATATCCTATAGAAGTCCAATGAAAAGTACAAGCAGTTCCATGATCAACATCGGGTTCCATATAAGTTTCAGGTGGGTGACAAAGTTTGGTTGCACTTGCAGAAAGAATGCCTTATAGGACCCCATCAGAAGATTTGCCCACTCTGTTATGGGCTATAAACCATCACCAAGGCTATGGTGGATAATGATTTCATGCTCAACATTCCTCCTTTCCTTATCCTACACCCAATGTTCAACGTGGACCTCCTTCAGCCTTATGTCCCACCATTATTGGACACCTCGAACGTAGCAGAGAAGCTGACACCAATAGAGCTCAACCCCGACTACATATAATAGGAATCCAGTGATAAAATTGTGGACACATAGATCAAGGGCACTCAACAAGAAAGGATCCATCTTTATCGAGTCATCAAAGAAGGGAATCTCCTGCACCAAGGCAAGTGGCTCACCTGAGGCAAAATTCAGTAGAAATTTCCTCATCTGATGGGGGAAATCAACACAATGGAGACCATTTCTTCCTAAGGATGGAGGATTGATCCAGGTGGATATCGGTGGCGGCCCACATTTTCCAGCTGGCTCAAAACAAATTTCTAGCAATTTTGATAATTTACTATTTTTAGCAGTTTTCGGGTCCTGAACTTCTGAAGCCGTTTTGAGGCCCTAAACGACATTTTTTGGGGTATGTTGCGGTTGCAAAATTTCATCATGAAATTTTGTGGAAATTTTGTAGTTGGATAGATATTTACAATGGGATATCATACGCCTAAAATGGAGATCGTATGCAAAAGTTATAACCCCAGGAAGTTGATGTACTGACTTACCCAAATGAGGCCCACATGACTTTTGGCGCTTCATCTCCTAGGGTTAGGTTTTTGGATGTTTAGGGTTTTTGAAACTCTTATTTATTGTAAAAAGGCCTTTAGAGCCTCATTGTAATCATATTCTTGTGAATGAGCATAGCCATCACATCTCTTCTCAGAGATAAGCCGCCACCATTCCAACAAGCTTGTTTTCCGCTGCATTTTACAGTTTCAGCTTATTTCCTTATTGAATAGAAAACTAGTTTTATTGTGTATCTATTATTATGTGATAAGCATCTGGTAATAATCTGTAGTCATTTCATTATTCTCATAAAATCCGAATCAAATGAGGTCTAGGGTATTCAATCCCTTCATCCATAAGTACGGATCTAACCATGCGATTATAGGTGTTGGAGTCAAACATGGTAGAAACCACTTGATTATCAACCATTGATGGAAACCATTAGCAAGTGTGAGCTAAATAACCATTGACTTCAATGGATCCCAATGTACATTAGTAAAATCCAACGAATGCAAATAAATGAGTTGAAGTTGAGCACTCGATAGAATCTCTAAATCAGGGGTCAATGATGTGAACCCACTGTCGAAAGCGAAGAAACCTGCCATTGAGGCATGCAAGTTCTAAGGTACTAATTTATTTCTATGTCTTATTCCTAGATAATGAGTTGAATTTGACAGAAAAAGACTCGTCATAGGAGGGCCTTGATGTATCCCCCATCAATGACATGAAATAAGTAACATATTTAAAGTAGATCAAAGTGTGAATATGACTTTAAACTAACACAAGGAAGGATGACATGGTAAGAATTGATAACTGCAAATGGTAGACTCGATAGAAGGCTTGTGAAAGGTTGTACTTCTCTTGAACATATGAATGACACAACAATGGTCTTGGCAACATTGACTCAGAGATGACCCAAGATATGAACTTATAGAAGGTCAAACGAGAGATAAATGAAATTCCCAACCCGGATTCAATGATAAAGTGGGTGTCATGTTCAAGAGCGAGTATTACTGCCACTAACACAAATATAGAGACACATTTCTTTCCCAAATTTTCCCCCACCATTTCTGGTGAGTACCTCTTTATTTTTACGCAAACTTGAGGAGGATAACATATGCTTGTTGATGTAAGCTCATCCTTCGAACGATTCCCTTGGAGTATTTTTAACGAACCCTAAGAAGGAGTGGTTTGGTCCCATATGGGTCTTTCGATGTTTGTTCAGTGAGTCCAAAGAGAGAAACTGAGGGGTTTTTCATGTTTAGAGAGTCTGAAAAACACTTAAAGAGGACTCTCTCAGTTCCTTTTTTGTAAATTAGTTCGATGAGACTGAAAAAGTTATAACCTACTGCCCATCGAATGTTTTCTTCAAATACTTTTATGAGCGTTAAAAGAACAAGGTACCTCGGCAATCTTTTCACTTTTACGGAGTGTGAAAAGAGCTTAAAGGATACTCCATGAGTTTCACTTTTCATGTTACCATGATGAGTATGAAAAGGAAACAAAAGTATACTTGGTTGGTTTCTCATTGATTTATGAGCATGGGAACGAACAAAGACCAAGCTCAGTATTGTTTTCATTTTTACATAAGCTTAAAACAAAACAAAACTATGCTTGGGATAGATTTTATTTTTACACAATCTTAAAACAAGCCAAAACTATGCTTGGACCTGGTTTCATTTTTAAACAAGCTTGAACCAAAGGAAACTATGCTTGAGGTAGGTGGTTTCATTTTTACACAAGTTTGAACCATAGTAAACTATGCTTGGACTTCCCAACGCATAACACATGGATGGTTGGCATTTAGCACCAACTTAAGAAACTAGAGGCTCTGAATTCAGCATGATGTCGAAAGGATGAAATCATTGGCCCCCAAGATTTGGTTCGTATAATGAAATAGGACGATGAAAAGAAGATTCAAATACTATACATAACGAAGTACTTGGCTCAATCGAAGAGGAGAAAAATCTATTTCATTTTTTAACGAGCTTGACATAGGAACAAGAACTATGCTCATAAATCCAAGTTCAATCCCCAGACCTCTGTTTCATTTTTGAACGAGATTAACACAAAAATAGAAACTATGATCATAACCTTTGTTTCATTTTTTAATGAGGTTTCTACAGAGATGAAAAAACTATCCTCGTAGATGGTTTCATTTTTTAATGAGCTTGAAATCAAAAAACCATGCTCAAAGTTGGTTTCATTTTTAATGAGCTTGAAGTCAGAAAACCATGCTCATCAAATCTCTTCTTGATCATGGCTTCCAAGATGACGATGCTATGAAAGGACACCATGTCAAGGGACAAAACTCGATCATGGATTCCAAGAGATCTTCACTGGACGGAAGAAACATACTCTCGAAGGACATAATTTCAAGGGTCACGATGGGGGTAAAGAGATCTATATATAAAGACCCAATAGAGGAGATCACCATGTCAACTACCAGATATAAGTCATAAGGGACTGAGCTTAGAGTGAGAGGCTCATTTTCATCGGCAACTGAAGGCATGGGATACAATGCCACATAATTGACCTATGGTGAGGGCGATACCATTTGCACATAAGAACCATTTAGGGAGGTCATTGGGTTGATGGTCTAGTCAGCACCAAAAAATGAAAGTTGATCAATAGTCACCATTCTTCCATCATTTGGGAAAGATGTCACATGAAAAAGAGTGTACACAATAGCTTTCATGGCATAGAGATAATCTCGCCCAAGGAGTAAATCGAAATCCAAGGGGTCTTGGACTACCATGATGTCAATAACAATAGTTTTCCCTCCCGAAGTTACAAGAAAATGAGGAAGGACCCCTAAAGGGTGACTGGTTCTTCTGTTAAAAGATAACAAACTCTTTGTAACCGGAAAAAGCTGAGGATAACCAAAATCTTGCCAAACAATAGAGGAAAAAATACTAACGGACGAATCTTCGTCTATCAACATTTGAGGAACGTCCTGGCCACAAACTTGTATTGTAATATTGAAAGGAATTTAAAAGGGAATATGAGGTCCAGTTAGCACACCCCAATTAAAAAGGATGGTCTCATTACTTGGAGGGGGTTCCATGGGAGAAGGAGGAATACCCCCCAACATGGTATATTCAGTATCAACGAGAAAAACATGGGAAATATTGGATTTACTCTCTAGGGGGAGAGTAGGATTGCCTGATGACAAGATGAGATCAACCACTTGAGTTTCGTTCTCTAAGGGGAGAATGGGGTCAACGAGTGGAAACATATCGACCACTTGGGTTGCACTCTCTAACAAGAGAGTGGGATTGACTGAATATGGGATCGGATCGACCTCTTTGTCAATTGGTTCAACTAAGGATGTGACCATATTGACCACATGATCAACTAGACTGACTAATGAAGGGACCGGATTGATCATTCCATCAACTACAGGTGGGTTGAGAGTAAGCTTGGGAGAAGAAGCTAGAATTTGAGGTTTTGAAATAGTCATGTCTTCCAATAATTTTGAGGCTTTTTCCATACGAGGGAAAAGGTGATTTTGATGACTCCCTTCACATAAACTACAAGGAAATTTGACTTTGCTTTTGTTCTTCCCAACTGTACCATGACTAGTTGATGAGAGGTCATCAACATGTTGTTCAGAGGCTAACATAACGAGTTGGAGAGGGTGTGTAGACCATGCTTATATAGCCTTGGATAGACCAGGGAAATCCTTAAGAAGATGGCTTGTAATGTTCCCCACCTCTTAAATAGGCAATGAGGAGACTCAGTGGCCTGGGCACCCCCACTAGGTCATAGTCTCACACTGAAGGGGGGAAAAAGTCAAGAAGTTAAAAGTTATATTTTTAAGATGACTTAAGAAAGGAAAAGGAAAGGAGTAAAAGATAACTCAACAGAAGAATAGAAGATTAACCCTGGGCGTTAACCTAACTCAACAAAGAATTAGAAGGAAAAGTATAAGTAAGAGGCTAGAGTGCACCTATTATTCATTCTGGTTTTGGATTAGCATTTGATATTGCTCTTGACCATTCATTTTGGGGGTTTTTCTATACAAACCCTTGGGATAAACTCAGTGGTGAAATATCCACTCATCTTGTTCCACAGCTTGGTCTCGGGGATGAAAGACTCCTCCACACCATTCTAGTCTCAGGGCCAGTTTATCGAGGGAGGTTTGATCCAGCTTATCCTGAGGGCCTAGGGCCATTCC
>JZKD02S1893423.1:0-22678 GCA_000966675.3 Picea glauca | reverse complement strand
GTCCTCCCTTTCACCTCCCTACCACCCAGAAATATAAATCTTTGCTAATGAAACTTATCACAGTGATACAATATTTATCATTGGCTTACCAAACTTATCATTGTTCTGCTATACTACGTTGCTCTATCTGCATCAGTGTCTTCTGCACACTCCTCTACACTTTATGTTCTTCTCATGTTACACACTATGTGCCATCTCCATTTGATCCACCATTCTTCTTCTCTGCATTTCAGCTGTTGTAATCTCCTCCTTCTACCCTCCTGAATCCCTCATCACAACAGCTCCCACATCTCTTCTCTGTACTGTGTACTTATAGCTTTTGTGCGCCATGTGCATGCAATGCGTGCAATTCATCTTCATACTCATACTGTGTCGATATCCTCCACCCCTCAAGTGCTCTGCCTGATCATCGCAACTCTTTAGCTTCTCTGGTGGTTCCCACTATGCGTCTAGCATCACTGTGTGTTGAGCTGAGATTCCTCAGCCTCTATGGAAATTGAGACTACTCGTCTTCTCTGGCACAGTCGAGCTTATCCTTTATGTTTCAATTATAGAATTCAATGCTCATCCATCTGTCAAGCCCCTCTAAGAATATTCTTCATTCACTGGAAGTATCTTGGAGACTCTTCATCTCCTCTGGTAATCACATAGAAGTCTCTTCGAATCTTCTGGCAGAAACCATCAATGGTTTCTAGCAGTTACACCATGAAGAGAAACATTAGCCCTTTGATCATACTCAAATTCACCTACATCGTTGGATTGGATCCATGGGATCTTTCATTCATTTCGGTATTTCAGCATTCAACAATTTGGCATTCGTGTGACCATGTGTCTTGACACTCCTAGTTGCAATCCCCGAAACTCTGAAAAGGAGCTTGTCTGCACTAGCTCCTTCCCCCATCTTCCACCGATGTGACCACAGGCTACATCCATTTCTCCTTTTCGATATTTTCACGAACTTATAACCTTCATCGACCCTGATCGACGGTCCATGATCTTGATGAATTGACGGTCTAGATCTCATCGTGAATTCGCATCTCATTGTTCCTTAGATGGAGGTTCTCGTCACTCCAAGTCGCGATAGGCGAGACTCTGAGATGGAGCTTAGATCAACGGTCCAAAATCTTGGTGTATTGATGGTATAGATCTCATCGTGAATTTGCATCTCGCAATTCCTTAGATGGAGGTTCTCGTCACTCCAAGTCACGATAGTCGAGACTCCGAGATGGATTCTAATCAACGGTCCAGATCAAACCTCGATCTGATGGTTAAGATTGTTTTGCGATTTCGCATATCATTGTTCCTTAGATGGTGGTTCTCATCACTCCAAGTCGCGATAGTCGAGACTCCGAGATGGAGTCTAATCAATGGTCTAGATCAAGCCTCGATCTAACAGTTAAGATTGTTTCATGATTTTGCATATCGCAAATTTGAGAGGTTAGGGAACCCCATTCCTTTGACTTTCTAGTTAACGACATGACGATCTTTCACCACGTGTCCTATGGAACCAACAGTCCAGATCTTGTCATGATTTCGACACTTCACAGACCTTCTTTATGCCTAATCAACGGTCCACAATTATTGGTGATCTAACGGTCCAAATCTTTTCGTGAATTCGCATATCGCGAATTTGAACCTCATTCCTTTGAATTTCACAACCTGCGAAACTCCGTAATGGAGTCTTTGTGGTGCTCCGATCTTTCACCATGCGTCCTCTTGATCCAATGGTCCATGAATGTCCTCGATGGATGGCCAGGATTCCTTCACAGTTTTGGAGAGTTGGATGATTCTTAGACTTATCCGCCTTGCAGCTTCACCATATCTAACGGCTATTGATCCTTCGTAGATACCCCAGATCCTACAGCCCAGATCTTCTCGCGATTTCACCACTTCGTGATGGTTCTCCCTGATCCAACAATGGTCAAATCTTACGCTCAGATCTGACGCCTCAAATCTATCCTCCTCTTCTATGTGTTCTTCTTGTTTACAATCAGATCTGACGGTCCTCCTTCTTTCGGGAATTTAACTGGGATCCAACAATCACTGATGCTTCTCCTCCTGAGCTTAGGCACTGTGATCGACTCTATGCTAATTACTCCTGAGCTTACTTTGTTCCTATTTTTCATCGATGCTTACTTTGATCTTGTCATCAATGACCTGCCTACAATCCTTTGCACGTTTGCTATCATCTTTACTGCTGTACTTGCCATGAATGACAAGCATACACTGTCTGTAAAACATGCCAACAAGGTAACCATTTTCTCCCTCTATATTATTTCTTTCGTCCACGCTATTGATTTTATTTTGTTATTTTCTATTTCTCACTATTGTTCCTAATTTATTTTTCGATTTGGTTTGTTTTCTTTTTGTTTTCCTTTTCTTTTTAAATGGTTTAAGGGTTTCGCCTCTCTTTTGCAAGGTAATGTTAATTTTTTTTAAGGGTTTTACATTAAAATTTATGGTTAGAAAATGAGGGGAAAGTTCAATTAATAAATGGGTATATTATTATGTAGCATGGGAGGATATCCATAGGGGTTTTCACCTCCCTTTATTTGCAGGTTCACGATGTTTCTCTGAGTCATATCTTGTTTTTTTACCTATTGATCTTGTAGAATCAATGCTCGTCTTAGGTATTAAAGCATCGATTCTTCTCTTTAGTATGAAATAATCAATGCTCCTTTTTGGTATGGAAGCACCAATGATACTCTTTGGTACATTGGAAGCACTAGTGCTCATAATATATTAAAGGACCAAACAATAATTTTTTCTTTTTGCAACTTATTAAAAGAGGCAGGAAAAACTACAATATGACTCTTAAAAATAGGAAAAACCATTAAGGGTTTGTTTCATTTCTACACTTCACATGAGAGAAAAGGAAGAGGAGGTGCTTCTGCAAGAGGATGAAATGAGAGTAGCCATGAATACAAATAAATACAAAGAGTATTTCAGCAAGGTAAACCCCCCCCCTGCCCCCCCCCTCTTCATTATTTCTTTGTGCCCATTATAAATTTTATTTATGTTATTTTCCATTTCTCACTATTGTTCTTATTTTATTAGCTATGTTTTTTGGTTTCCTTTTTAACTATTTTGTAGGTTGATGGTGAATTTATTTTAGGGTTCTACATCAATGATTATGGCTAGAAAATGAGGGGCAAGTTCAACCAATAAAAGGTCACGTATTTTTCCAACATGGGTGCATGTCCAAAGGGGTTTTCACCTCCCTTTCTTTGCAAGTTCACAAGGTTTATTCGATTTGAATAATGTTCTTCCTAGTGTTATTGGATCACCGATGCTCCCCTTTTGTTTGGGAGCACCAATGCTCCATTTGTTTCTTGGAGTACTAGAGATACTAGTTCTCTTGTTTGGTTTGAGAACAACAATTCTCCACTTTAGGCATATTACTTCTAGTGAATGAGTGGTTTTTAAGAGTTTTTATCAAATATTTTTCATGTAATGATTGAGTGGTTTTGTATTTGGAAGATATCCACTTATTAAGTAGATTGAGTGGTTTGACACTCACCACAATTTTATATGGTTGGTTTCACTACCCTTACTATATTGTAAATCTTGACATTTCAATGTTATTTGTAGTACATTTTCATAATATTCTTCTTTTATTTATTCCCAATGTCTTGTTTCATTGACTCTAACTATAATTGTTTATTTCAAATAATCAAAATTATAATTTCATTTAATATTATGCAAGTATTTACAATTTTTTAATTGTAAATAAAAGATTCATTAGTAAAAAATGGTAAGAACTAATACTTGGAATATTTAATATAAAAGTTATSCTAGCACCATATTTCAATAATCRTGTTTTTATTAAATTCATTCGATCAATATTAAGAAKTCACGAAAAAATTTAAATACAAAACAAAGTTGTAAAAATGACTAAAATTGTTAATAAATGATTAAGTATAAATATTTTTTTATAATAAATTAATAATTTATTTATTATTCTATATTAGCAATGCTAGATTTTAGCATTGGAGCACCAATGCTCATGTTTGATCCTAAAGAACCACCATTGGTGCTTCACTTTGGTATGGAAGCACTAGTGCTCCTCTTAGGTATGGAAGCATCAATCCTCCACTTCGGTCTTGGAGAATCAATTATCCACTTTTTTTAGAGCAATGGTGCTAAAGTGGCCTTGGAGCACTAGTGCTCCTATGTCCCTAGAGCATTGGTGCTTTCAAATATATAACACACATTTTTGTGAAAAAAAATAATTGTGCACCAATGCACCTTAATATTTTAAGCATACCCCCCAAAAAAACCTCCATTAAAACCTTTGGTTGCACTAAATTTTTAGTTATAGTGAACATCCACTAAAACCTCTGCTGCCATTGGAAGATGTTTTAGCAATTTTTTTTTAAATTTTTCTCAATATTATAATACTAAAAAGCTCCATTTAAACCTCCACTAATTGGTGTTTTCCTTGTAGGTGACCTAAAGGGATATAGCCAATTGTTGGTTATATTTTACTCTTGCTACCCTTCTTGGGTTGACCCAGGTTCAATTCCACTTGGTTTCCAACAAAACCCCCCTAAAACTGTCGGCCCTTCTGGTGAACCAGAAGGCAACATAGCGCACATGATACACTACGCAGTCTCACCCAAGATAGTTCTTATGGGTGGTTGCAACACTTAGGTGCTTTCATCCTGGGAAATGAGTGGGGATCTGCGATAAAACTTTGTAGTTTGCATTTATTACTTTAATATTCAACTTATATGGAATACCCTATCATTACTCCTACTACCCTTCTTAGGTTGACCTAGGTTCAGATCCACTTGATTTCAAACAATCCCCCCTAAAACTATCGGCCCTCCTAGTAAACCAGAAGGCAACAAAGTGCACAGGATGCACTGCGCTATCACCCGAGATAGTTCTTATGGGTGGCTACAAATCTTAGGTGATTTCATCCTGGGAAATGAGTGGGGATCTACGATTAAACTCTGTAGTATGCATTTATTAATTTAATATTTAACTTATATGGAATACCATGTCATTCTTGATTATGCATGTAAAGTAGAAGATCTATCTAGTCATTCACATTTCTTTAACATCTAATCGTTAACAAAAAAAGAGATACATAACATTCAATCCCATAACACATGATCTACCGTGGTTCACCCCTAATGGGATACATCCACAAAGATTTGGCTTCTCTATTCTTTTATTATTCTAGTTCCAAAACTATAGCGCCTCGCGCATTACAATTCTCCCTCCAAACTGATCGAGATCTACAATGAGGCAGACTAGATCACACCAAGCTTCTCAACTTATGATCTAACCCTCAAGATCTCCCTTATTCCCTCTCCTTAGCTCAACAAATTACAAGATAGATCATACTTACAGTCATTCTGTCACACCCAAACCCCGACCTAGACCTCCTAGTTACCTACTTATACATATTTTCAGCTTACCAACCATTACATTCTCTTACCAAAACCCTAACCCTTCATGACTAGATCTTCTTACATTCGTGCCTCACATGCCTTCCTCTTCTGCATGCACGTCTGTTTTGCACATGTTGTTTTTCCTGCATGCGTGTCTGCCTTACAAGTGTTGTTTCTTTTGCATGTGCATCTACCTTACACGTGTTGCTTTTCCCTCAAAATCGGCCTACGCCCAACATGCCCCCAACACTAAAGTCATGACTCATCCCGAGTCACTACCTAACTCCAGTGTCTGCCACTACATGTGTCAGCACTTTGTACATATCTACTATCCATTGCCACTGCTTTTGATCTTGGATGCTCTTTACTAACATGGCTTCGACCACTTGCATAGTGACTAGCGGTCGTAATATATTTCCCCCCCTCCAAGCCTATCTATTTGAGGCATGCTTTCGTTGTGTTGATTTCCATGACCAATTGTTCTTCCTTTTCCGGTAGGGGCTCCAACTGATCCTGCCATGTGATCTTTTGTGCCTGCACCGCTTTTTCTTCTGCCTGAAGGTTCTTCATTTCTACGACCGTCTTGATCTTATTTGGCAGTGACATTGTCCTCTGTTGCTGCTTGACATCTTCCATTACTGCATGCAATTTATCTTCTTTTCCTGGTAGCTCTTGTAGGCTCCCATCCTCTAGTATCTGGGTCCATATCTGGCCGCTCTTTTCCAACAGTTCTACCACTCTATGTATGTTTTGCGCAATGTTTTCTGCAGCTATTGTTGTGTCTTTCTCTATTTGCGCTCAGACTGCTAGGGGAGTCGTAGGTATTGTGCGCTCCTACAGTTCCTTGATATGCTCTTTATATTGTTGTATATTTTGCGCTCTCTTTTTTATATTCTCCTCTGAATATCCTTCCTCTGATGTTGTTTCATCTGAGATGGCTTGAAAGACTATGTTTATCTGGGTCTCCATTTGGTCCACTTTTTGCTGCACTATCTCTTTCTTCCACCCTTCCTGGATGATGGCTTCCTTCAGTACCATATTTTCTTATTGCGCTATTTGTAGATTCGTCACGTCATACCTTGATCTGGACTAAATCTCATGCGCAACACTAACATGTAACTTATACACCACCTTTGTTGGTATCTTGGGAAAAATAAAGTCCAACGTTTTGATATCCTTCACGGGCTTCTGCGATGTTTCCTCATCGATGAAAAACATATCTAGTGTTATGATAAAGTTATCACTTCCTTATGTTGTGATTTGTATTGTCTCTCCAACAAGTGCTCATTCTCTTACTTGCATCGGTTTCTCCTTTTGTTGTTGTTCTGACTTGATCCTCAATTGTTCTACTGCATTTTTTACCTTCTGTACCTATTCCAAAATTGAAGCTCGATGGTTTTACGCATTTTCCCATACTTCTTATAGTGGATCTTCTACTGTCGTGGCTATCAGATCTATGTCATTTGTTGTCAGTTATGTTTCCATTTGTTTCATGTGAGACTTTTCTTTCTTCCTGGTGCCACTTGCTTGCTCCATTGTCTTTTCCTTTGGGCCTCCGGACATTCAGATGTTTCTGGAATCCGTGTATCCATGCAGATATCCTTCTCAACTTCTTCATCCATGGTTACATATTGTTCCTCTGTCGACACTTCCTCTGCACTCACCTGTCCTATCGGTCCTCCTGATTCTTGCTTTGTAGCATGTGGACCCTGTGTAGGACCAAACTGTGACTCATTTTGTTTTCTATTTTTCTTCTGAATTGAAATTCTTGACCCCATTGTACCTATTGTTGTTTTCTTTTACTGGCTAGCACCATTCTTGCCTATCTGCTGCGCGGGGACTGTGCTACCCTGCATCTAGACTTGTACTATTGGCATTGCTCTTGGAATATCTGGCACTTTCCACTCCTCGGGCCACTCTTGGACCTCCACGTGGATATCCTACATCATCACGCAGTAATTCAGTTGCAACCACTCCTTGGTTGGGTCCTTTCCCTATAGCCACATGCTCTGACGTGATGCCCGAAAATTTACTATCTGTATCCATGTATCCACCAAGTTGTTATGAATATCTGTGAAGTACTAAGAGAACATGTCATTGTTGAATTTATTTACCTTGGGATATGTTGTGCTTCGCAGTGACGTGTAACGCGTTGCACCATATTTGCCTGTAATTGGCAGGAAAATCATGTATGTAGGTTTGTGCCACCCCATAAGTGCAATGAGGATGAGTAACCATAAGTAGTGGAACTCAGAGCCCCATTCTTGCACATCCTTACCATATTCAAGGAATTATTTGAGTAGATACGGGGCCCAGCTCATCAAGCTCCCCTTTGTGCACTACGTTGCATCTGCTACTACTCATGCAGGCACTTATTCTTTTTGACACTTGCGCATTAATTTTCAACCGATAAATCTGGTTGAAAATCATGTCGCATGATCATTAATGTCATTGATCCCAATACCTCGGTTACCCCTCTCTACACCGTGCTTCTCTTTGATCTCATCCGAGATGGATTTCATCTTAGTCTTGTCTTCTAGGTATTGCTTCGGCTTCTCCCCATCTATGGGTAGCCCTGTAATCTCTGTGATGTGGTCAACATTGATCGGAATTGGCTTTTCCATCCATAATATGCTTCTGTTCACCCTCACTAACAACTATTTAACACATATGTTTATGTGTTTCATGTGCCCAAAGTGCGGTATGTCTAATAGGTTCATAATGTCGGTGTTGTATAGTCCCAGGATCCAACAGTGGGGAGCATGATGGGCCCTCTCCCCTACTCTCTAGATAGATTTGTGTTGAAAACTATGGGAACTTTGTGGCATCAGAGACATTGTGGTCGAAGTATTTAAGGCTATCGACTCCTCCTACCATGTTATCCCATGTTTTCACTTCATTGGGAATTTTCAGCAATAATTTACTCATCTCTTCCTATGTACGTTTCATGCCCTGTGTACTTATTTCTGCTCCCAGATTCTTTTTCCATTATAGGGAGGATACCCCACCCTCTTATTATGTTTCCTTCTCTGGTTTCAGCTCTATGCTCTATTGGGTGGAATCCATGGTTAGTTCTGCTTCCTGCGGCCCTTTTCCCCTAGACGCGTCGAATTTCATCTGTTTGACATCCTCTACCAGCTTCTCAGGCTCCTATGCGGGTTCCTGTTCATACTCTAGTGTGTGGATTTCATCAACATCCACCACTGTGGGCATCTCACCGGTTCCTCCTTATGGTACCCGTGTGTCACTTTGTGAGCTTCGTCTGGTTCTTCTTGGTGCTTCAACCCTTGGTACTGACATGGTGATTAAATCCAAACTACAATCTCTCAAATTGATATATGGTAGCGTTATTTTGCACTCTATCACTCTTCCACTTGAATCGACATTTTTCTCCTTAGAAAATAACACAATGGGTCAGTTTTCCCCCTCTTTCCGAATTTATAGCAGGACAAGGAAGTGACAGTTGTGTCACACTAATACTTGTCTCTTTTTCACTTTTCATTGTGTTTCCTTTGCATTGTACCTTTCTACCCGTTAACTACTCTTTTTCCCGTCACGTTTTCGAACCCTCGTTTTCTTGCAATGCCCTGTTCTATCTTCTCAGTTCTATTCTTTCAAGGCACTCCATGTGCGATAAATTGTTTTTATTTTTATACTTTTTACTTTTCATGTTTTTTTTTTTTTTTACTATATACATATCTCTTTACTGTGTGGTACTTCCTAAGTACTAGGAGGTCAACTATCCCTATACAACTTTAGTCAACTCCCATTGATCATTCCTATAATTTATGTACCTCCTAAATCTTTCAATTGTACAACTCCCCCCTCTGTGACAGTCTTCACTTCATATGGTCCCAACCAATGCATTCTGAATTTTCCTGGGTGTTGAAGAAATTCATTGTCATACACCAAGACTAGGTCTCCTTCGTTGAAACTCTTCCTTGTAATATGTCTGCCATGTCAAGATTTGTCCCTTGATTTATGTACTTCTTGGTAAAATCCTTCTAGAATCCTTATGTATGTACACCAGAATAGCTCCAAGTTCTATCGTTGATGCATCTACATGCACATGAAATGTATTTTCCCAATCTGGTAATACTAGTATTGGTGTTGTTACCATCTTCTCTTTTAGAGTGTACAATCCTTGCTGACAATCCTCATTCCACTGAAATTTACTATCTTTCCTCAACATTTTCTCCATCGACGCAGTGATATGTGCATACCCTTTTATGAATTTCCTATAGTAGCATGTGTGTCCCAATGTTTCTCTGAACTGACGTATTGATTTTCGTGGTGGTAAATTCACAATCACTACAATCTTGGAAGGATCTACTAGCAAGCCTTGTTTGGACACTATATGGCCCAATAGTATCCCAAAAGGTGTCCCAAAGATGAAATTATTGATATTTAATGATATATGACACTGCCTGCATCTTTCCAACATCATCCTTAATACCTATACATGATCTTGCAACAGACTGTAGACTATCCAATCATCCAGATATATTTCTAAAACTGATGGATGAATTCTTTGAATGAAGCTATGACTACTCTTGAGAATATTTCTGGTGCATTCTTAAGTCCAAAAGTCATGATTGTGTACTGGCACGATCCCCATTTTGTGGAAAAAGTGGTCTTGTACTTGTCTTCTAGGGCTATCTTGATATGATGGTAGCTTGAGAATCCATATGTGAATGAGTATGCTTCCTAGCCTCCTACATTCTCTAATAACTCATCCTTGAAAGGGGTAGGAAAAGGGTCATGTACGCAAGCATCATTCAATTTCCTGAGATTTACACAGATCCTTATCCCTCCCTGCTTCTTTTCCTAAACTACCATAGGGCTTACCCATTCAGATTCCTCCACTGGTTCTATGATTCTAGCCTCCAACATTCTGTCAATTTCTACTTTTATTTTTTTCTTATATATTGGGTTCAGTCGATATGGTTGTTGTCTGACTGATCTAGCCTTAGGTTTGAGAGGTATCTTCATATCTCCTAGCTCTCATTCTATGCCTTTCATCTCTATAAATGTTTTTGGGAACATGTGACTGTACTCGTGCAACAACTCTGTTATTCTTTCTATTGTTTGTTCGTCCTAGTAATCCCCAATAGTAACCATTTTGGGATTATCATTTGTCCCAATATTTACTTTCTTCACCTTGATTAGCACAATAAATAATTCTAATTTGAGAGATGGAACTTCCACCTCCCTTTCTCCTTCAATTTCTATAATTTGAATGTTTCCTAGGTCATCTTCATCTGGTGCTTCTTCCTGCAGATGGTAGCATGACAATATTTATTTCACTATCTCTTTGTTTTGTTGTTGATACTTCGTTATAAATTCAACCTATGGTTCTTGAATGAATATTGCCCCTCTAATTTGTTTGAGTGTTGAATCCATGTTGGGTTTCTCATGTTCAAATGAGAAAGTGACTATAAAATTATGATGTAACATTGTCCATTCTACAGTGCCTCTGTGGAATTCTTGGTCTACATACCAGTTTGCTGGAATCCCTTCGAATGTGTGAATAAAGTGATGAAACCATTATTCTGGTGGTGTCATTATCCATAGTGTTATGCACTTCTCCAAGTGTGGATGTTGTCCCCTGTCCATCATATCTATGCAGTCGGTTGCTTCCCTGTTCTGCACCAAATATGATGCGCAATAATCACTTACATTGGTACCATTCCTTGACTGTCTCTTTGTGTGCACCCCACCATATTGCAGGTGTTTCCTTGAGTGTTATATCTAGATCCAAGAGCCTCAGATTTTCTAACACTTCATCTTTGTGTCTTGTTAGGAATTCTTCTAAGTCATTCACCCCATGAAATTTGGGAGGTTCTCTTATCTCTGTACCTACCCATCTTAGTGTGTGGTCTATTCTTGTGCACTTCTTGTGGAGACTTCATGTAATCTCTACTACCAATTCTCTAACCCTGTATCTGAGTTTGGCGTGCATGACATGATACTTCTCCAACTGAGTACCCCATCTGCAGTTGGA
Organism: Picea glauca; assembly: GCA_000966675.3. Classification (NCBI taxonomy): domain Eukaryota; kingdom Viridiplantae; phylum Streptophyta; class Pinopsida; order Pinales; family Pinaceae; genus Picea; species Picea glauca. The sequence continues at coordinate 11,272 of JZKD02S1893423.1, read as the reverse complement.
TTCACATAATATTCTTCTCATGAGGTGGTTCTGTATAACTGGTTAATTCCTCCAGGTCTAAACAAGTGGGTTCTACAAACCTTTCACGTTTTGATGGATCTAATGGCGCAATGAATCTATACTCTCCTGACTTGAATGTCATCTTCTTCATATTCAGATTGATTATGGCATGATTGTCAAACGCCCAATCCAAGACAAGCAATGTCGAATAAGGTGTTGTTCCATCCACTATTTCTATCACTTTGAAATCAGCTTTAGTTCGCACTCCATCCAGATTTACTGCCACACCCTTTATCCTCCCAATTGGCATAACCATGTGTTGATTTTCTAGTTTCATCTAAACAGGTGAATATTCTAGTGTGGGCTCTCCCATACATTTCCATGTCTTCTTGGGTAGTACATTTACTTCGGAGCCTAAATCCAGTATGATATCCCCCATGTTGAAATCTCCAATGTTGGTGTTTAGTATTAACTCTCTGTTTGTTCTCCTCCTTGTATGCAGATGATTAATTGTTTTTTATTCTAGATTTCCCTCTACATTTGTGCTACATCTTTCTAACATATTTTGTAACACTTTAACAGATGATGGATCATTTAGTAGTTTAACACAGGATTGCAGAAAATCCTTTATGGTACTTACTTGTCCTAGGGGTTGTGATTCATTAGTGTGATCCAGTGATGAAGGCATCTTGTATGTTGGTACATCCTAAGTATGTTGTGCTGATGATGTAGACACAATGTTTGGCTTCAATAATTCTTGTCTGGCTTGCTTAAATATCTCCTTTTCATTCTGCGCATCAAACTGCTTATGTGGTTCATCATTTTTCTTCACCCATTGGTGTTGTGATGGATCTTGTCTTATTGCGTCATCTCCTATATTAGATCCTCCATGCATAACTATGTTGATATTTATTCTATCATCCCTCACTTCTGCAGAAATCCATTGAACATTGTGATTGTTTTGATTTCTCTTTTCCTAAATCTTTCCCAATAGTGTCAGACAGTCTTCTGTGTCATGGTCAGATGCGTGACAATACTACTTGTCGCAGGTGGAAGTGGAAATTCTCTTGCATAGTGTCATGGTTGTTGAAAATTATGGCATACCACCGGTCCTCTGCCTCTTCCAAAGCCTCCTCTACCTCGTCCTCCACCTCGGTTATACTATTGTGGCACTTGGTTATACTATGAGAGATTATACTGTGGTTGTGCAGTATTGTACAACGGTTGCACAATGTTATATTTCTATGGTGCAGTGTTATATGGGGTTGGTACTTGGTTAAACTATGGTGCATATTTCCATGTCATCATCTTTGTCTGTACCCTGTAGGTGTCTGATGTTCTTTCCCTCATCAACTCCATTGTCCCGCAATCTTTGTCGTCATGGACTACTAACTTGAAAAAATTGCAATATGAACTCTTAGGCACTATCTGATATTTCTACATCATTGGACAGTGATATGGATCATGCCCCTTGGTATTACATATCTCACACCATAGTCCTCTTGATGGAAAAGGGTTTGGGAGTCACTTTTCCATGTACTGCGTGAATGTTGGGAATTCGTTCTTATGGTGTCCTTCTGTCCTACATGTGGTACACCAAACGAATTTTATTTTGTCCTTAATACTTTTCTAGTTTAGTTGAAATGTTAGATTCTTCATGTCCTCCTTGAGCTCCCTATTGTTGGATCTGTCCTCTGATATTGGTTCTCTTCTAGTTGCAAGGATGCCTGCAGAGCCTCTTCCTGGGTCTGAATTTTTTTTTCTCAAAGGATATTTCAAGTGTGGTAGTAGTGAATTCACAAACAAATTCCTATGTTGCATATTTCTCATGACATACTTCAACTTTCCCTTCAATTGTTTGAATATCTGGTCTATCTCCCAGACAGATTCTCTTGGTTTCTGTCTGATATCTATCATTTCATTCATGTATTGATCCTCTGGGCTAAGATTCTGGAATTCATTTATCAACAACTTCTTGATATCCCCAATCATTCTGGTTGTTCCCGGTGGACTGTTTGCAGCTAAGATCATGTACCAATCCAATGTGTGGTCTCTTAGCATGATGGCTAACTATGAAAGTTTGGTATCCTCATCTATGATTTGCTTTGCTTCCCAGATATTTTCATAGATAAACAAGTTATTCTCAGGGTCCTTCGACTCCTCTCCCTTGAATTTTGGTAATCTAATGGTGGGATCATGTCCCTCCATCCTGAATGCTGAACTACTACCTCCACGCGGTGTATAATTCTTCTTGAACTAGCTCCCCCATTTGTTGCTCCATGTGTAGATGTTCTTCCTGCTGTGTTTCTTCCACTTAAATTTGGTTGCCTAAACGATGGTGTTCTTTCTGGTGTATTATTCGCACATGGGTTTATTGGTTCTATTGGTCCTGAGATTAAACTTAAAGATCAAAGGATAATGTCAAGCATAAAAAAAAATTTAGAGATTTTTTTTTAAAAGTGATTTTTCTACCTTAGTTATATGAGAAAAATTCCTTAAATGAAATTAACAGTATGGCAACATAGAGGCCGTATTTTGGGTCTGAGTTAAAATTGTAATATCGAATTATGTAAGAGAAAATACAAAACTGTTAAACATAGCAAGGCATCAATTATTGAAGAGTCTCACCTTGTTGCAGTAGAAGAAAATAGATAGTGTAACCTTGAATAAAGTATATGATACAATAATTCACACATCTCACAGGTCTTGATTTATTCATAGTAAATGCATAGGAAAAACTGTGTACTTAACAAATTACTGACGAAATACGATTACAGCAGTTGTTGTACTAAATTGGAATCAAATATTTATCAACGAATGCATAAATAAATGTTGAGATATGGAAAAACATAAGAAACACATAACCCAAACAAAACAAAATGTGGAATCTTTGTCTGCACTTGTATTGATAGTCAATAAGGAGAGTTTTCTCTATTACAATTACCAACAAGTAGCCTTCAATAGATCTTCAATCTATGTATTTATACAAAATTGTCACAACTAAAAAACAGTTGGACTTCTCATAATCTAAAAATAGTAAATATCTGAAATAAGAAAATAGAACATATAGAATAATGGGCTTCGTGGGCAATCTCTTCGTCTGCTGGCCGAAACTCTTTTGTCTTCTGATATTCTTACATAACGTCCTGGTCATCATAGATTTGTTTTCATTTTTCCTTTAAACTATATCCAATAATGTAATAGCACTTTCTTACTTGCTTCCAGATGTGCTTGCCTTCCCATATTCAATGCATTGGATGCATCTACTTACTAATTTCACTACTAGCCCTGAAGGCTCAATTGCTTGATTTCCCTCGAAAGTGTATAACTTTCTTTTTACCTGAGTCAACTTTTCTTATATCCTTTTCACTTCTTGGGATGTGACCTGTAACTGCAAGCTTGGTATCCATTTACTTATTTGAGGGAGATCAATCTGGTTTATATTTTGGATGGCCATCGGAGCTTCTTCTTTGCTTGTTCTAGAGTTATAATGATTCTTTTCTATATCGATTCGACCCAGGTCTTCGAAAATAACATTCCCTTCAAAATAAATTAGCCCTTTGTATAGTGATGTCAATGCTTCTAGACAAGCTTCAGTTACATCTCTGGAAAGTCTCTTGATTTATGTTAAATTTGTTTCCCAAGCCTTCAAAACTATATCACCTCTTATTTGTTATGAAAGAGAAAGTCCGTGGACATCTGAGACATCATCCTTCAATACCAATAGGAAAACCTCCTGAAACTTAACTCGAGTTGAACGAGCTTCTCTTTCCTTGATGTATATGTATTTCAGAGAAAGGTCAACCACCTGGTAGCACTTCTGGATAGCCTCGACCTTCATGAGGAGATCTTTTTGGGCTATTTCTAGTTTTTCATTTACCTCCAATGCTTGAGTCCGAAAATATGATACCTTTATTGAAGTACCTTCGGTCAATTCTAACATGGCTTGTAATTGTTTTATTAACTCTTCTTGTTGCGTGATCAAGCCTTTGTTGGCCTGCGAATTTTGATGGAGCTCTTCAAGGTTAGCTTGCAGTTGTTGTATTTGGTGCCTAATTTAAGCTATGATCTGTTCAAAATCTTTGTTCATCTTATTTTTCACATCCTATTCCATAGTCATTATCTGATCTTGCAACTTCCCTACCAACAGGTTTCTCTGTTTTAGCTGCTCAACCATATTTTCCATAGACCACTAATTTGTAGTGGCAAATGCACCTAGTGAACCTGCCATTTCCTTGGTGAATTCTGAATCATCTCGGTTTTTTCCATTGTACACCATTCTTTACCTTTTGACTATCGTTCTGTCTTTCTGATATGATTCTTGTTTGACTATAGCCCTCCTTTTCTTGTTCAATAAGAAGTCTGAAGGAGGCATATCTTCAAGTGCAATTGGGGTGAGATCATCTATAAAAATGACTTTGGAACCGAGGTTTCTAAAAGTATATTGTAACGATGTCAATGAAGTGATAGGGGAACCTATTTCCATATATGGTTGTTGCTTAGCATTTTTGGCAGCAGACGTGGATGTTGTATAAGGAGATGTATCCTTCCCCTACTTCAGAAAGGCTTCGAACTGAGCCTTTGCTAGAGGGCCTAGTGGAGTTGATATTGAAGCTTCCAATTCCTTTGTCAAAACTTCGGTGCCCTTCAAGTTTTCCTTAGTTTCCTATTTACCAAAGATACCTGCTTCAAAACCTGGAGGTATAGTTTCCTATGTAGGTGGGGTGGCTACCGACTCCCTGTAGAAATTTCGGTAAACTATTTCGTCTAGGCTTTTGAAAACTAAAGAAACTGGTATGTTGGTCTAGGGACAAAGTTTGGACTATGTTCAACACTTCCTCGTAATACCTTACTCCCCTGAATACTTTACCATGTGGGGAGTTCTCATGCATATATTTCTTCAAGTTGTATTGAGTGAGGTGGTTTTCCACGATTTTCTGTGGGTCGTGCCTTTTAAATTTGATGTCAACTAGCTTGACATCCTCCAGAGCTGCAACTTCTACTTTAGAATGACCGAAGTCTAACAATGAAAACATACCAACCTAAAGAGGTAAGGTTGGCCATACCTTTTTCTGGGCCTCTTTCAATTCCTCGTTGATGCCCCCTGTCACGGTTTGATAAGCCACTTCTCAGCATACTAGCTGATCTGGTAAAAAATTTAGGAGAGCATGGGGAGGGACCGAGCATCCGAAAACCTTGAGGTAAGAAAAGTTTTCTTCAATGTACCAATATGTTGTTTTCCCTAGGTTTCCCATGATTCTATCTGAAATTATGGGGGGTGGGAAACCGTATAGGGCGATATGGATGGGGACTACTACATAATGGCAAATTTCGTAGAAGAAATAGTTGGCCTTGTCTTCCCATAGCTCGGAGTGATATAAGTGGATAGGTTCAGCGTTGGTTGGGGTCCAACTCCAATTCATCAGTGGAAAGGGGGTCATAAAGAAAATAACGTCCATTATATATGTAGACAAGTAGAATGGGGCAAGTTTATCTTTGGAATTTTCCAATTGATACTCTATGATTTCCTTAGCCAAGTTTTCTGTTAACATATTGGCCCAATTCAAAGAGTATCCCTCGGCCAATTCATGCATAATTGACACCCATTCGACTAGGAAATGGGTGGGACTTTTCTTCCCAAATAGCCTACAGAGCATCATAGCTACATAGATCATATGGGTATCTAACAACATTATGGCATAAACGCCATGAGCATCGGCTCTGAATTTTTCTGAGTCCCCCACCAGGATTTGATCAGATCTGGATAGGTTTTATCATATTGTATACACTCATGTTGTTCAAATTCCAGCAGGAATGCAACATTGTGATTATATTTAAAATCGAGGGATAGATTATACATTACTTGTATGTGTTCTAGTTGGAATGACCCAACAACAACCTTTTGAGAGTTGTAAATGCTCTTGGTTTGAATGTCAACGTTTTCCAGGGTCCGACCTATCATGTCATAATACGGCATGAGTCTCGGCTACGCAACTATTTTTTGTAGCTCTGAATGAGCTATGTCCCTGAGTTTAGTTGCATGAGTTTCACTCACTTCATTGTCGGAATCCTCTGGGCAATTTATAAGCTTGTGCTCTAGAATATTGAACACCCATGTCCAAGTTTTCACAGTGTCTATGGCTCTTGGTGAGGTATCTATCAGGACGTCTGCATCTGGATTTGCGCCTTCACCAGCTGCTTTAGCCATCTTCCGTGGTGCCATGATATCGATAAAACTGAAACGGGATTACCTGTTACAGGGGAATGCGTGAACTTCTTAGTTGGAAAAAACTTACTATTCTGTGCAAGATGAAAATGAAATTCAAAATCTAGCAATTTTGTTCACATCGGGCGCATTGATTCGAAAATACCTTTACTGACAATAAATTTATTTATCTTAATGAGAAAATCTAGCTGGCAATCTGCAATATACGTTAAAATCATTACCATTTATTTGTGATTAATGCCATTAATATCGACGGTTCGCGATCGAGACTTTTGGATAAAACATGTTTGAAATTTCCCGATTCGCGAATTCACGAAAGGTTAATTACGAGATAATATATTTTTAAAACATTAATTAATGGTGTTTAACTTTAAGTGATTTTGGGTATTCGTACTTCAAGATTTTTCAAAGTAGCTTGGGATAGAATCCACGAAACCCAAAACTGTGAAATATTAATTATCAGATAATCATTTTCAAGTTTTAATTAACCCTGTTTAAGTTTCAAGTGTTTCGAAAGTTCGGACTTCAGAGATTTCAGGATGTTATGTATGGTAAAGGTCCAAACTCTGAAGTGCGAAGTTGTTAACTATCTTTTAATCAAGATTAAATTAACTTAATTAAGATTTAATATTTCGACATTTTGTTGCTTCCTAGATTTGCAAGTTATCTCTTTATTATTTTTATGGAAGGCCATTACCCGTAGTGATGTGTCGAAGATGAAGTCATTTTATATGATGTGTCGAGACCATGGGTTTCCATGTGTCACTTAGAATCGTATGAATCTTTAGCTGAAAAGGTCACAAATGGATGACACGTGTCAACCTAGGGAAGACTCAAAAGGTACATGTGTACTATGACTAGGGTCCTTTAAAGTTTTATGAACAGTGATAACATACACTTTTTAGGTATCGAGACTTTAAATGTTAAGACCTAGCGAAACACCCGAAGCGCGAAGCTCCAAAGTGACCTTTAGTGATTTGAATCTTTAACAATCAGGTAGCTCCAAAACTCAAGGAAAAAGTGAACTGTTCGATCAACGAGGGAACTTTATCAACGACGGATATCATGCGTGCATTATGACTAGAAGTAAATTTTATTTAAACATTCGAAAGTTGACTTCTGAGTCATTATTTAGAAAAGATGAATTTCGAGAAAGTAAATCTCAAGGTTTAGGATTTATATATGTTCCAACAGGTTCCACACTGACACTGATATGGATAGGATTTTTTCCTCCGGTTTATGCTCTTGGACCTTTTGTCTTCCTTTCATATGTCACACATAGGATTTCCTCAATCTGCTCCACATCCCAAAGATCCTCTACCTCTTATTCATCACTTGTCAAGCCTTCCCTCATGGCTATGGCTCTCTTCTTATCGTTCATCTTATATTGGTAGGGTACTCCACTGCGCATTATTTCAATTGTTTCCATTATCTTCCTGATCTGGTCTTCCTCCATCATGATTGGATCCAAGGCCTCCTCCTTCTTTCCTTTATCCATCTCTTCCTCCATTTCTCTATCTCTTGTCAGTGCTTCCCCCCTTCCCCCATGTACGCAGGGAAGTTTAGTTGTCTGATGCCATTTTCATTACACCTTTGTTATAAAGTAACATCTTAAGGGAAGTATACAATGATCTGATATACCTACCTCAAGGTCCCTTTAGGAACACTTTCTCTGCTGTGTTGTAAGACTTCGCAGTATCTACTGCAAATTCTGTGATAAATCCTACAACAATGTTGTCTAACCAGAAATCTATTACGCGCATAAATTTATTGTCAACTTGTTGTAACTGCATGATTTCCACAGGATTCCATTCTATCTGTCTAACCCAATTTGTAGGCTGGTTGTATTTCAACCTCAATATCCACTCCTGCAACACATGCAGGAAATCACAAAAAAATACTTCATGCAAGTCGTTGAATACGTACTTGTCCAAACATTTACGTGGTGTTAACTTGAGGTTTCTGTTATCTTTCTGTGCAAAGTCCAACTCCTTTGTTTTCAACCAACTCTCAATCTCTTCCTTCATTGGATTCCACAATCTCAACATCCCCTTTTATATTCTCATTCTTTTAGCATTGTGTCACCAGATATTCACGATTCTTCAACATATCTCATTCACTCAATCCCTTTATGTTCCAACTGGCAACGGAACCATTTTTTGGTTATATTTTACTCATACTACCCTTCTTGGGTTGACCTAGGTTTAGTTCCACTTGGTTTCCAACAAAACCCCCCTAAAACTATCGACCCTTTTGGTAAACCAGAAGGCAACACAACACACAGGATGCACTGCATTGTCTCACTCAAGATAGTTCTTATGGGTTGTTGCAACACTCAGGTGCTTGCAGCCTGGGAAACGAGTGGGGATCTGCGATTAAAATCTATAGTATGCATTTATTAATTTAATATTCAACTTATATGGAATACCCTATCATTATTGCTTATCCATGTCAAGTAGCAGATCTATCTAGTCATTCACACATTTGTTTAACATCTAATCCTTAAAAAAATATATATATACATAACATTCAATCCCATAACACATGATCTAACGTGGTTCACCCCTCTTGGGATACATCCACAAATATTTGGCTTATCTTCTCTTTTACTATTCTAGTTCCAAAACTATAGCACCTCGCGCATTACAATTCTCCCTCCAAACTGATCGAGATATACAATGAGGTGCACTAGATCACACCAGTCTCCTCAACCTGTGATCTAACCCTCAAGATATCCCTTATCCCCTCTCCTCAACTCAAAAAATTACAAGATAGAGAAGACTTACAGTCATTCGGTCACACCCGAACCCCGACCTAAACCTCCTAGGTACCTACTTATACATACTTCTGGCTTACCAACCATTACATTCTCTTACCAAAACCCTAACCCTATCATGGCTAGGTCTTCTTGCATGCATGCCTCACATGCCTTCCTCTTCTTCATGCGCGTTTGTTTTTAACGTGTTTCTTTTCCTGCATGTGTGTATGCCTTACACGTGTCGCTTCATTTGCATGTGAATCCACCTTACATGTGTTGCTTTTCCCTTAAAACTGACCTGTGTCCAACACCAACAAAATTGTGAACAATTTTGTTGTAGTTTTACTGAACATAAGGAATCCTTTCACCCCTTGTATGGAGATGCTTGGAGTTGTACATTCTATGGAAATATAGAATCATCTCATTGACTACCTTTATTTTTTATCTGTATGGGGATGGAAGGAAGTTTATTTGTTTTTTTCTTTTTCCCATCATGAACTAAATAATAAACCAAAAGATACCTAGGAACCCACTTTCCCTATAAAAAAAAGGGTCTTTGAAAAAACTAAAATCAACCCAAATATGCTTGAAGAAGAGATTGGCATTGAATTATTCTATGACACTTTTTTTTGTAAGGTGCCAAAATTTCCATATTAAATAATTGATAAACAACCACATAAACATAGCCATGAATGTGCCTGGTTGAGGGTAAACTTGGCATAACATCAATGGAGACTGATTCCCAAGGCTTATCTAAAGTGGGAAGATGAGTGTGCAATCCCTACTTCTTAGTTGTAGGTTTATTAATGGCACAAAGAGTGCATTATTTGACATATTTATTGATGTCCTCTAAGAGCTTTGGCCTATAGAAGTACCTATACAACATTTCCTTCTATCTTGTATATGTAAAAAATACTTGCCGCAAAATTATAGCATGCCTCCCAAATCATCTTCTCATGCTTGTCTAAAGAAAGAGACTCCATAAATGACACAAAATCCCATCCTGGAGATGAAAATATAAAATGTGTTTACCTACAACTAGTGTCTAGTATGTAGCAACATAGTCAGGGTCATTTGTGATACAAATGGGGCCACTATGAACTCTCTTACACAAAATAATTAAAGATTGCTTTAAGTGATACAATTGGAGGTTAGCTGAGGTAATATGCGACTTCATTGGTGCTTCCATTTTTATACTTGTTGGTCAAGTAGATTTGTTTAAGCTACATGAAAAAACACTTCTTGTTTGGCCCATATTTTCACATGAGATAACTATTGCATGCCCTAATTCCATGCTCAATGGGTGAAAGCAAGTTCTTTGCCACATTGGTAGGTGATCAATATCATAGTCCATGATTGGTGCTAGGTTCTCATCCCTCGACATTGCTTCAGGTTCCACTCAAGAGATGCATCATGCATAGATTTTAGTTCCATTGGTGGGCATGTGTATCTTATAATTGGTCATCTTATGGAGGATGCACATTGATATATGACTTAGGATTATGTATTAGAGATGTTCATGTATGTGATAGGATTTATAGAGGAGGCATGAGAGGAATGAAATATTCCCTTTTCCCCCTTTAGTGGGACATGTTGATTTGTCATCCACCATGTAACCCCTTTAGTTGAACATGATAAATTTGACCCTCTTTAGAGACATAGGGGGTATATTAATTGTTTTAGCTTGTATTAGGGGCTATTTATTCATTCATTATTCATCCTTCCTTTGCAACTTCTTGGAGTTCTAGTGCATGAGCACAACTTGGTGACTTGAGATAAATCACCCCCTTCACTTGCCTTGGGCAAGGGAGGCCTAAATATAACACATTTCCATGATTTTGTGAATAATATAGGACCTAGATTCTATATGTTTGTGTTTCCTTTGCTCATTGATTGATTTATTTTACTGCTTTGATGGTGAATTCTTCACACCATTCCTATGGAGAATAAGACCATCAACAATCTCCATTGTTGGGGACAACAATTAGTTCTCATGGACAAGTGAAAATAGTGGCATGGATGAAGGATTGTTATGATTGAGTTCATGGTTGATATTTTATAGGTTTGTTGGAGTAGTGCATGAAACTCTTGTGAACCATAGAGGCTTTTAAGCTATGATGTCAAGAAATTGCTCCTAGGGTTCGAGGAAAGTGAGTTTCTATGTAATTTTTGGTTGAATGTGGAAATTGAACTATAAAAAGAATAATTTCTTCTCATATCTACATTTGGATGGAATTTTAGTCATTGTTTCAGTTATAATATTTGGTTATTTGGAGATTTAGCATTGA
>JZKD02S1893412.1:22025-33025 GCA_000966675.3 Picea glauca | reverse complement strand
TCGTTGCCATACTATCTTGAGCATCCAGCAGTTATTTGGCAATAGGAGGAGGAGGCTTTGGTGAAAGCTAATTAAAACTTGATAAATCTTAATAAAACCTAATAATTAAATCCTATACCAAACCTAATAGAATACTTGGGGGTTTAATAATTAAGAGTGTGGATCATCTTTGATAATCTTAACAACTTTTGTGCTAAGTCTTCCAAATCTTCTTAAGTGGTTGTTGATCTTGATGTCTTCATGATATTGATTTGTTGATGATGATCCATTGAATATGTGGTGATATGATGTAATGCTCTAATCTCTTGATATCCTGCACACATAGAAATTAAACTTGGTTAGCTTGTTGTTGTAAATCTATCATTCTTTAAATTGTAAATCTTGTAAGTGAKTGTACATGATATTCTATAATTGGATTTATTCTTTTGTAATTTTTGTAACTAATTTGTAATCTTTTGTAAATAACCACCCTTGAACATAGTTGACCCCTTGCCCAATCTTTAGGCACTAGTCTCAGTTGACCTAGGGAGAAGGCTTGCTTTTCATGCTAACCCTTGCATCTTGCATGGTTGCCTTAGCATTTTAGGAATAGAATCCCCCAAACCTTGTTCCAATATCCAATACTTGTTCCAAACAAATAATTAATGATATCCAAAACTTGTTCCAAAATAATAATCAACCAACTATTAATAATCCCATTAATAATGCTAACGTTCTAATGGCCACCTTTTTGAGTCCCTTGAACTTTGTAGCAATCCAAGGTGATCCTCATGATGTTTCTGAGAAAGCCATTGATAAGTTGCCTATATTCCATGGGAACAATGCTATAAGTGCTCAGGCCCATATCTCAGATTTTCATCAGTGTGTTGATAAGTATTATAGAGGCCACAATGAAGAAGATGTGAAGATGACCTTGTTTGTGTATTCATTGGAAGGAAATGATGCCGATTGGTTTGAAGATTTCCCGGCCAACAAGTTTAGCACCCTCAACTCAATAATTGATGAATTTAGAAAGAGATTGGGGGATGCAAAAGAGCATAGGCTTCAGTTGGGTGCACTTACTACTAGCCAAAAGAAAGAAAACGAAACAGTGCTAGAGTTTAACATTAAGTTCAATAATGTGGTAAAAAGCCTTCACCGAGATGTCAAGCCTCCCAATGCTACAATTTTAATTTATTACATAGAGGCATTTGAAGGAGAGATGAGGTGTAGAGGCATTTGAAGGCTTTACCACCTCACATAGAGGCACAAGTTCCATCTTCGTCTCAGAGAGGAACCAAACACCCATCTCATGGGCACACCCAACTCATGGTCTTCCTCACCCCACACAGACACACAATGTTCCTTCTCCGTCTCAGAGAGGAAAAACACACCCATCTCATGGGCACACCCAACTCATGGGCTCTCTCTCAGGCCAACTCACTTAGTTTGTGTCCTAGAGGATGTCTCACGTAGCTATAATCATCAACACTATTGATGCTGATGTTTCAGCTTCATGTCGACGACGATGATGATGATTCTATTCCAGCTCCATGATGTGAATGATGATTATTGTGTTATTGCAGCTCCATACTATGGATGTTGTCGGTGATACTATTCTAGCTTCGGGTTGTGAACGATGATGTTATTAATGATGAGAAAAACTTTCGATGATTTGTAGATGTGCTATTCAGTGTTCCAATTGCTAATGATGTTGCTACCCTCTCTCTCTCCTAATGATGTTGTGTTGGGTTATGTTAGTAGAATCCCCTTCTTGTTAAGGGGGGGTGTTGAAATATTGTAACTGCGAAGAATATTCTAATTATAATTGAGTTATTATTATATAGATCAATCCTCTTTTGTGGATTGATCATTTCGGGACTTATGTATGACCAAATCCCCTTTTTTGGATTGGTCAAACCATACTTACATGGTGGTATTTGAGAAGTTGGCCCCTAGGGATTATTAAAGTGGTTTTAACCACTATTGGAAGAACTCGACCCTGCTCGATGAAGAGACACAACCCTAGCGCTATTGAATTTTCACTATGCTAGGCTCAAGCATGAGGTTTATTTTATTTTAGCATTTACTTGAACCATAAACAAATGTAGCTACACCATTCACAAGTGCTGCAATAACCAAGATCACAAGAAGAAGTACCATGCACAAGAACATAAGAAATATCTTGGGAAACCCTTCTACTGAAGGGAAGAAAACCCAACAATCCTTTGCTATATTCTCAAGAGAAGATCCCCCAACCATAAAACCCTAATTCATAGAAGAGGGTGCTCTACAACCTTGAAACTTGCGCCCAAGAGAGGTGCACACTTCAGCCCTAATATGTACTTGCTGAAATTTTGAAATGACAAGTGACAAGTGTGAGAGTGTGTTTCCTCAATGGGGAAATCACCTCTATTTATACAAGACCAAACACAACAAAAGGTGTCTGTTGGCACAACAGGGTCGACTTCAATAAATCAGAAAAATAATTATTATTACAATAAACCTTAATTATCTTTCACATATGGTGGGGCCGACTTGTACCCTTTACATCACAATTAGGGTTACAAGTAAATCTTACACTCAGACAATATAGCAAGGGATCCACACTTCCACTAGTGCTCAGTCACTAGGACAAATCGAAGGTAAATCTCATGCCACCACTCAAGTGGATCCCAAAGAGTGACACCCAAACATGAGGGAAGGGAAGAGAGGTTGCCACCTCTCAAGAGGTAGGCGCCTCTCTCCAAGAGTGTGCCACCTCTTGAGAGGGGGGCACACTTATCCTTTAGAAACTCTCATCACAACACACGTGGGCTGCCGCATACATCTCTATAGCTCTCACTTAAGTTTCCATTCACTGCCACTCACTCCCCATAAAGTTCAGTTAACTAGAGACAAGCCAAAACATGTCTTCGACGTGTTTCCTCAATAATAGGGATGTTGGTTTCTCTGATTTTTTATGTCTTTTATTGACTTTTGTGAGAAAAAATAATTTTTAAGTGATTAAAATCACTAATTTCACTCACAAAAGTGGGTACTTAGTTAAAGTGGGTATTCTAACTCCAAAAACGAATACCCCCAAAATATATAATGCCTCCTAGTGCCACTTTTTAACATATGACTAAATTACAATTAAAATATTATGTTTTTGCGGGAAATTATATTTTTGCATAAAACACTAAAAAACCTAAGGGGGGCTTAGCGCATTTCCATGAGACTCTATGAGGATGATTATCATGGTAATATACATTAGACACTAGACTTAGATTTTCCAAGCTATGGCCTAACCATCAGTACACATTCCAGCTTTGGAGGAAATGAGTGAAAAAACTTAGAAATTATAGCTCGCTTAAAAATTCAAGCAATGTATAATTACTAAGAAAAAAAAACACTCTAGAGTAATGCACTCATGTCTAAGTCTTTGGAGGCTAAGTTTGTTACAAGTTCATCATGCTGAATTCATCTTATTACAATGCCCCACAGGGGTATGGACATGCGGTATAGACAAAGAAGAAAAGAAATGGGGCCACAATGGCCGGCTAGACTTGTGAACTCTGAATTTTAAGCACCTCCTTGCTCAATCTTTGGCAGCTCAACTGCAAGTCAACTCTAAAGGGACTTGGTGGGTAACATTGTGATGTCTTGTTCCCAAGAGTAGGCCAATAGGGAGTGACTTAGTAGTCTATGTGTTCCCGTAGACTATAGTCAAGCACAAACATAGAATAAGATGGAGAATTAAGGGTGTATTGATGGCTAAATGATGAATTAAGCCAAAAAACTTAGGGAAAGTCACTTAACCCTAAGTCAACGAAGAATTAGAATGAAAAGGTGCTAAAGGGGGACTTAATTAATTAATTATTCATCTTAGGAGGAAAAGCACCTAGCTTATGTGAGGTCAATGGTGAATTAGATTGGGAATGGTATAAAGGGAGGAATTTGACCTAATTCCTCATTATGCATTGTTATGATTTGATGTTGAGAGTTCCYAGAGGAGGAAGAGAGTCGACTTTAMTKTTTTGTGTATTTCTRGAGGAAACCACCACCATTGATTGGTTTYGGTGTTGAKAGACACACACTATCCCATCAGAGATACCATCCARGTATTTCACCGTGCTATTCAGGAGTATCCAGTTGCAGTGTGTKCAGCTCAGCTAGTGAGGGTGCAAGTCAAATTGAGGGTTTGTGGAGCTGCACGAGGTCCGAGMTCAGATTGCATTTTCCTTCCAAGCCTGTTGAGATCCAGCCATGGCACATAGATTGAGACACTTCCCATCATATTCTGATGGTGCAATCTTGCAGGGGGGCGCATCATCCATCCATTTAGGGTGCAAATCTTCCGACATGACCTTTGAGGTTGCACACGAAACATTAGAGAATATTTGGGRAAACCCTCCCGACCCAGTGCCGCATTTGGTGAGACGATCATTTTGAGTCCTATAGCAGCTGATTYCGTTGGTGGAATCATTTGGGGCACATCCAATGTCCCAAGAGGTGCGCAAACCCCCCAGGGGTAGAGAKCCAGTGCCTTCGAGACCAGATATGACATCCGACACTCATCCATTTCAATMTAGAGGCCAGGGCGSTTCTATTGGGACAATTTCTAGCTCATTCCGACGAGTCTAACCTTTCGGACGAGTTTTCCAGCTTATAGTGGTTACCGTACTTCTCCGRAATCGCYTATTTTGTCGATCTATMTGTGCATGCATCATAGCYTCCTTCATCTTCTGATCACRTGTTTTTTTAGGCTATTTKCTTGTATTCCAATGAMGATCCATGAGATCTAACTGATGATTATACTCTATATTTCAAGTATGTTATTGTATTTCCATGCTTGAGTCACATAATACATATTATTGGGCAGTTGATGTTATTTATTTCTGCATGCATCATGTTGAYCGCATATTCAACTAGGGGGTCAACTCCATGTGCCATGAAGATATGCATCATCAAATGCTAATATGTCGAAGACAGTTTGGTTGTACTAGGCAATTTATGCCTCCARCACAAATTTTTGTAAACGAAATTTCCGCACCCYTGCGTGGGTTAATAATGTAATAGGTCTGCATGGGTCATAGTTAGGTCATTTAACCTGGGATTTCTTCATTGGGAGAGTTCCTTTCATTGAGGGTTTTTTATGTTCRKGTTATTAATTAGGCTTTTCAGCCTTATTAATTTCCCTTGAGCTTTTCCCTCCCACCATGCAATAATTCCTCCAAAGTGGTGAAAGGCRTTCTAATGGAGTTATTCTCTGGTAGATATTGTTTAGGAATGATGTAAATGACCATGTRTGACAKCTTAGAAAGTTTCATGGAATTCCATTGAGACTAGAAAGGTTTTTTTTTAATTAATTTAATTAATTAAATTTTMCTAAGGTTGAAGGTTTAATTATTTAATTAATTAATTATTTTTKAGCAAATATTGTAAAAACTAGGTCTTTGGGATTTTTCTAGGGGCATTTGTGCTCAAAAGAAATGGAATGAGACCCCCTACACCCTTGGACCAAGTTTCAGCTTAGTTGGACAAMTTTTKCTAGGTGTTTGTCCACCTGGAGGCTCAGTCAGTCAAAACAACAATTTTAATTGCTAAGTCATGATATATTAGTGTGATCCCTCAAGAGACAACGCACCCCATTTGGAGGMATCATCTTGTTGGGTCTTGAGTKTWGATGTTTCCATTGGAAAGWAGTCCAATACAGTAAGTKCTATTGGGGCATGCTTGGCTTTAATGTGKTGATRATATCCATGCTTTGAAATCCTTTATTTCCTGCACATTAAAACACATAGTTAAATTTCCTCTTTGTATCTTTATATTTTGTAGTTCTTAGATATTCTTATTGTATYTATTRTATCATCTATTCATCTTGTATCTGAATTGTGGATTTGTATCTAACATTGTTKTGAAGTAATTGTAATCATTGTTTTATTTGTAAATATTTTGTAATCAAACACCCTTAAACTTTAGTTGACCCCTTTTCCCAACCATAGGCACTAGTCTTAGTTGACTTAGGGAAGGGCTTGTTTGACATAAGTAGATAGTTGTAATCATTATTTTATTTGTAAATATTTTGTAATCAAACACCCTTAAACTTTAGTTGACCCCTTTGCCCAACCATAGGAACTAGTCTTAGTTGACTTAGGGAAGGGCTTGCTTGACATAAGTAGATAGTTGCATCTTGCATTACTTCCTTTGCATCATAGGTTAGTCTTTCCCCCAACCTTGTAACTAATTAAAACCAACTCCTAGAACATAATGTTAATCACATGTAGTAACTAGGGTCTACCCCCCTTGGCTTCCCTAGGAGTAAGCCTAGACGAAAGAGGTTCAAGTCAAAGTGACAGTGTGGGCTTTGAACCTAGGCATTGTGCCTCCAAGGACACACTAAGTGAGCAGGACTTAGCTCACRTTTGCAAGTGTGTATAAGGACGACAACATYTTTGGTCCCGTTGTCAGGGATAAGTCATATTATTGGAGGGAATATTGAACATTGGGTYGTGASTTCCATTAGGATATGACCTTAGTCCRKTATTGTGGACTCAGACTCAGGAACCRCCCTAGAGAGCCACAGAGGGGAGGGCAGYAGCCGCAACAGAAGCAGGGGCATAACATTGATTTCATCCRAAAAGTTGGTAAACTCACCATACCTTCTTTTGACGRATTGTCCAAATGCACTGCTAGAGCTTGGGTACATAAGCTARACATCTACTACAAGCTCAACCAGATGACCGAATCAGAAGCCATCAGTTTCGCTACCTTAGACTTGGAGGGTGAGGYACACGAGTGGTGGTATCATGGATTGGTGACACTRGGCCACAGTTGCATCACCTCCTACAGAGATTTCAYAGAGAGACTCATGGATAGATTTGACAGGAGGGATCCAGAGATATATTTCAGAGATCTAGCCCAATTGAGACAAACTGGCAYAAYAAAGATATTCATCTCAGAGTTTCTGAGGGTAGTAGTGGCAGTGAAAGATATATCCGAGCCTCAACTGATCATGTTATTTACAGAAGGGCTCACAKAACCCTTGGGAGGATGGGTGAAGGCATACTAGCCTCACACCTTRCAGGATGCCATCCGAYGCACTAGAGATTTGGCGGACTCTGTGCCAAAATMTAAACCCTTTACCAAACCCTTTGTACCAYRGAGAGACAAGGATCAAAAGAATCCACAAAGGGAATGGAAGGGCAAGCCCAAGTTGGATGATGATATGAGATGGGAGTTGATGAGGAAGAAGCTTTGCTTCTCTTTGTAATGTYCCCACTTTGGGACATCATCACAGTGCAGAGGTTTATGATGACCAGAGTAGCCAGATGGGTGTTATAGCGAGTACAWGGGTTATTGAGAGGCATTGTGAGGTCCAACTTTCATTTCTCRTCATATCTCATCATTATGAKCCATTCCGCACAGGTTGGCTTTGGTTTTGTTGCATTCCGATGATTTCCATGATTTTGATTATTTTGAGCTATAAGTCAATTAAATTCACTAAAGAGGTMATTTTGGGCACATTACTTGGAGGAACCTCTCAGTGTAATAGCTCATTGGAATCGAGAGGAGAAACACTACAKGATGGGATGGCTAGAAGTGACTTTCAGTGGTCAGGGAAGCCACAAGGAGAGATATGGCACTTTTCAGAGRCAAAAAGGTTAATTAATTAATTAAAGTGATTTAATTAATTAATTAAATATTAATAAAATGAAATTCACTTTGGAGGGACAAGGTGAGCCAAAAAGTATAAAGGAAAGKCAAGGGCTTCTAMTCATGCATTCATGTATGTTTATMTTTTTGATTTCTAGCTTTTAGCTAGAGGGCCCATCTCTTSGGGGTTTTGAGGGTTTTGACTTAATAAACCCTAGAGGACAATTCGGTGGTGAAATATTCCACCTAGATTGTCCCAAGATTGGTATCRGAGATGTAATAMTCTCCCACACCATTCTAGTTCCAGATCTACTCAGTGCAGGAGGGTTCTACACCAGCCACGGGCATAGGAAGAGAAGGAGGGCGAACCATTGGGGGTTTCCAGCAAGGAGGGGTGCACCATTTATTGAAGGAAGGTTCGTTGCAGGAGTTTGAGGGCTCCCTTGGAGATTTGAGCACTTGGGTTTTACCTACAGGGCCTTGGCCATGATTTCGAGTGCCTCTTGAGAGAGCTTTATGGTTCAGATTATTTCCTAGAGCAGTGGGACGAATTGGAGAGAAGGAGGGCATTTTTGAGATTCATATCTATTCAGTTTGGAGGAGTTATCCATATCATTTCRGCCTGATACTTCAAGAGRGGGATCCTATCACCMTAATATATCATTTGGYTGATTTTGGGATCATTTGGAGGCCTYCTTCATCAGGGCCRAAATTGTAGGGTTTGGYAGTTTCAGGAGGGCGCAACTCAATTGGAGGATTTAGCATTTGGAGGAGTTTCCCTTGGTATTTTGGTTTGAGATTTCAGGAGAGGTTTCCAMTCATCCYGATCTATAGTTTGACATCTTTAGCATAKCATTTGGAGKTMTTTGATAGTAGGGCCAAAATTGTAGGGATTGATWGTTCCAGTAGGACGTGGCATMTTCCAGTGGGGGTTTGGMACTTMATACRGCCCAGATCTACCTTGGCATTGRTCTTCATCTCTTATCCAGCCTTTGGAKTCTTATAGTATAWTCCTGGAGAATTTTGTAGTAGCTCTATTGTCTATCTTCKTAGCCATCTGTTGAGCATTCCAGATCGACATCTTCATTGTAGCAGGTTTCTCTATTTCATGAATAAAAGTAGATTTGAGATGTTTTGGCTTSTCTATCATATTGCATATTGTTGAGGTATGTTCCATGGTTTTATATTTTTGTTTATTGCTRCAATACACATATATAACACATCAATAAACCCTAAGGCTGAAATCAAGAGGCCATCCTGCAAGTAAACACATCTAAACAAGTAGATGAACAAAGTGTTTGACGAAATGCCATAACCAGAAAAGTTTTAAAAAGACACCAAAACCGTGATGATCCTTGCATAATGGCTTGGGATCATTACAATGGTATCACACCATAGATTCCTGCTAGCCTGTGGGGATTAGCAAAGTTACAATGAATATGGATATTGTTAATAGGATTGAAGAGTGTGCAAGTGAATATGAAACCATCAATAATTTTAGGGGGCTATTAACATTCCAATGGTTCCTATCCTATAAAAATCCTAGTTGGAACAAAAAGAAGATTGCAGGTTGGCTCAAGGAAAGGGAGGAAATTAGAGCATCCTTTGGGAGGAACCCCACGCCCATTAGGAGGGAAAAATAGAGAAACCCCACACCCATTAGGAGCACACAACGTTGCTACAGTTGCAAGGTGCCTTGGGAACTTGATCATAGGTGTAGGGGTAAGGGTAAGAAGTATAATGTTGAGGTATGAGAGGACAATGATGATGAGGCATGTGAGGATGGATCAATTGAGGCTTATCTAGAGTAGTCTGATGATGAGAGTGACTCTTGCACAGGGACTAGTGATAGTGACTCTTGCCAGAGGATGATGATTCTAGCACGCTTGAGGAGGACAGTGACCCTTGTATAGTAGATAGATAGTTTGGTGGACAGGACGATAGCACCAGTACTTCAACAGACATATCACATGGTTTTGATGACCTTATGCCTCAACAGAGTGGTGACACTAGTGAGGAGCCACACGTGTTATCACCTAGAGATGATGAGCTTCCTATGATGGTCATGACACATATGTCATCTTTCTAGACACCCCTGAGAACCACGTCACTTGTGGTGGTCAGTGGCATGTCAAATAGGGTTGAGGAGCCTTGTGTGAGGGATGCACACCACAGACATGTCGATCCACTGATCCAGGAGGAGATACAAAGAGCACAGACAGTGGAACTTACACATACAGTTCAACCAGAGGAGATTGAGTCACAGTTTTTGGAGACTCCATTAGTTGAGCAGATTGTGGATGCTGACAGGTTGATGGGACACTCACTTCTAGGATCGGCCTGCATTGATGAGGATGCACTCTTTATTGGTTGGGATGACCATGGCATGTGTCTGGATACATCTACATGGGATCTAGGCACAGATGAAAGTAGCAGGTTGAGTGCACAGGAGGACGCGGTTTCTCATACAGGATACAATGTGATTCAGGGGGAGATAGCATCTAGTGATGGGGTGTAGTGGCATACAGGAGTACCCAGTAGCACATTAGTCAGTGGGTAGTTCAGCACATTATCTTAGGCATAGAGTGTCTTTGGGGACTCTAGAGTTGACATTAGCAGGACTGACAGTAGCAGTGAGGGATACGAGGTGGCACCTCATCATGACCATGATTAGGAGTTACACCACTTAGCAGCACAATTGAGAGTCAATGAGGATATGATCATGGCAGCCACCAGGCGTAGTGATGACATGCATACATTGATGGCAGATTACTGCTGGAGAGCGTTAGTGGCACATGGTAGTTCAGATGAGGGGATTGCCATGGATGATTTTCATACTCTCAGGGAGAGAGTATTTATGATGAGGACTAACTACCAGCAGTTGTTGGTTGATAGAGATTACCTATTGAGGGTGGGTGAGATGTATCATGAGGCTCTGAGGGAGCGGGATTTGGAGATGGACCGACTCACTCAGGAGTTGGAGAACACTCAAGGATTCTTGAGAGGCACATAGACAACCCTTCAAGAATCAAATTCTAGATCAGATGAGTCTCTTGAGGAGATTCATCCGAGATCCACTTCATCTGTCTTAGTGGACACTCATATGTATCAGTCAATCACATTGATAGAGGATGTTGGTGATCTAGCAGAGGAGCACCAGTTGATGGAGGACACTTCCAATTGTGTTCTGAGAGTGGTTGACCTCCATGTATAGGTTGATCCAGTAGTATGCCCAGGATCTATGATGCAGCATGAGTCTGCAGGAGACGACATGAGTATGCCAAAGCACACGGTGATGAGGGATAGTTCACAGAGTCATGCCGAGATGTATGGTGGGATTCAAAGGGGTATAGTGCCTTGCAGGGAGGAGACACACCTAGGGG
>JZKD02S1893412.1:10909-22015 GCA_000966675.3 Picea glauca | reverse complement strand
TTGGGGAGGAGAAATGAGATCTATTTATACTTGGAGAGGCAAACCTACCTCTCTTGGATCTAAGCCAAGTCTCCACCACCAAGCAAATGAGTAGATCTCAAGGCTAGGGCGCACCATCTAGGGTTTGCAAAATAGATCTAGGGTGTAGAAGGAATGGAAAATGTTGGGATCAAGAAAAAAGAGTGTGGGAGGCCTTGGGATTGATTCCAAGGTAGAGGAAAGGTTTAAAATTATTTTTTAAAAATTATTTTTTGAGTTTTCAAGAAGAGGGGGGCGTAACTCCTCTTGGAGGGCACACCTCTTGGGATGGGGGATGAAATGGAGGGTGATATGTGAGACCAGGAGTGTGAGAACACTCTAGAAGGGGACATGGGGGGTAAATGAGGGTAAATTATGTGAGAGGGGAGCCTCCCACACACTTAAAACCAAGTTACAACGTTCCCTACTAGGAAAAAAGTCAATCCCCCTAGAGAGGCACAACTTTTGAGTGTGGAAGGTGGGAAAGGGGTTAAAATAGGTTGGAAAAGGTTGGGAGGGTCATGTTATGCCTAGGGAGGCTCTCTCTAACCATCATTTCATCTTTTCACATCCTCAAACTCATTATTACAACTTTATATATTTGCCATGTTTGGACATTAGCAATTAAAATTGATGTTTTAGACTGACTGACACTCCGGGTGGACTAACCCATGGCTAAAGTTGTCCGAATGAGCTGAAACTTGGTCCATGGATGTAGGGGGTACTATTCCATTTATTTTGAGCACAAATACCCCTATCAAAAGTCCAAGGACCTAGTGTTTACAATTATTGCTCAAAAATAATTAATTAATTAATTAATTAAACCTTTAAACTTAGGGAAATTTAATTAAAAAATAATTGATTAAAAAACACTAACCTAGACTCGACGATATTCCGAAAAACTTTCTAAGATGTCTTGCATGGTCATTTACAATGATTCCCTATAATAGTTACCAAAACATAAGCTCACTAGAACATTGTTCACCACTTTGGAGGACTTATTGCAAGTGTGAGGGAAAAACTCAAGGGAAATCAATAAGGCTGAAAAGCCCAATTGATAACCCGAGGATAAAAAACCCTCGGTGAAAGGAACTNTTGGGGAGGAGAAATGAGATCTATTTATACTTGGAGAGGCAAACCTACCTCTCTTGGATCTAAGCCAAGTCTCCACCACCAAGCAAATGAGTAGATCTCAAGGCTAGGGCGCACCATCTAGGGTTTGCAAAATAGATCTAGGGTGTAGAAGGAATGGAAAATGTTGGGATCAAGAAAAAAGAGTGTGGGAGGCCTTGGGATTGATTCCAAGGTAGAGGAAAGGTTTAAAATTATTTTTTAAAAATTATTTTTTGAGTTTTCAAGAAGAGGGGGGCGTAACTCCTCTTGGAGGGCACACCTCTTGGGATGGGGGATGAAATGGAGGGTGATATGTGAGACCAGGAGTGTGAGAACACTCTAGAAGGGGACATGGGGGGTAAATGAGGGTAAATTATGTGAGAGGGGAGCCTCCCACACACTTAAAACCAAGTTACAACGTTCCCTACTAGGAAAAAAGTCAATCCCCCTAGAGAGGCACAACTTTTGAGTGTGGAAGGTGGGAAAGGGGTTAAAATAGGTTGGAAAAGGTTGGGAGGGTCATGTTATGCCTAGGGAGGCTCTCTCTAACCATCATTTCATCTTTTCACATCCTCAAACTCATTATTACAACTTTATATTTTTGCCATGTTTGGACATTAGCAATTAAAATTGATGTTTTAGACTGACTGACACTCCGGGTGGACTAACCCATGGCTAAAGTTGTCCGAATGAGTTGAAACTTGGTCCATGGATGTAGGGGGTACTATTCCATTTATTTTGAGCACAAATACCCCTATCAAAAGTCCAAGGACCTAGTTTTTACAATTATTGCTCAAAATTAATTAATTAATTAATTAATTAAACCTTTAAACTTAGGGAAATTTAATTAAAAAATAATTAATTAAAAAACACTAACCTAGACTCGACGATATTCCGCAAAACTTTCTAAGATGTCTTGCATGGTCATTTACAATGATTCCCTATAATAGTTATCAAAACATAAGCTCACTAGAACATTGTTCACCACTTTGGAGGACTTATTGCAAGTGTGAGGGAAAAACTCAAGGGAAATCAATAAGGCTGAAAAGCCCAATTGATAACCTGAGGATAAAAAACCCTCAGTGAAAGGAACTCTCCCAGTGAATTGATCCTAAGGTAACTGACCTAGACATGACTCATGCAGACCTATTACATTATTAACCCACACAAGGGTGCAGAAATTCCAATTACAAAATAAAGTGTTGGGGCCAAACATTTCCCTGTAGGACCAAAAGTCTTCGACAACATGGCATATGATTATGCATCTCTTCATGGTACATGAGTTGACCACCTGTGATAAATGGGTGGTCAACAAGGCCTAGGTCTTTCATCTCAAATTCTACAACAAGCTTCTTCTTACAATCTGTGATGAGCCTTTCTTCTCCAGTTAAGAATAAGTCATCCACACACAGTAGCAATAGAACTGGCTCATCGTTCATAACCTTGAAGTAAAGGTTAGAATCAACTTTACTCTTGGTAAATCCTAAGCTCGTCAGGAAACTATCAATTCTACAATACCAAGCTCTAGGATATTGCTTCAACCCATACAAATCCTTCTTCAACCTGCAAACATGAGTCTTTCTATCTTCAACTTCAAACCCTTGTGGTTGTTCTATATATACTTCTTCAATAACACCATTTAAGAAAGTTGTTTTCACATCCATCTAGTGTAACCTCCACTTCATCTTGGCTGCAAGAGCTATGATTGTTCTTATAGAAGTGTATCTGGCTACATGAGCAAACGTCTCTTCATAATCAATGCCTTCCTTTTGAGAAAATCCATGGGCTACAAATCTTGCTTTATGTTTCTCAATACTTTCGTCAGTAGTATGTTTTATCTTGTATATCCATTTAGAAGATACCACATCTTTGTTCTTCAGTCTGGGAACTATTTACCATACATCATTCTTTATAATGGATTGGTATTCTTCTGCCAAGGCATCCACCCATTCTTTCTTCTGAATGGCTTCTTCAAAGCAAGTAGGTTCCTTTTCTATGAGGTCACACATCAAGGCCATATAACTGGAGAATGGCTTAGGTTTCTTGATTTCTCTCATGGTTCCTTCCACGACACCATACTTCTCTCCATATTGAATAAGTTCTCTTTCCCAAGCTAGCTTTATCTTTTGAGAGATCGTCATTTGGGGAGGTTCTTGAGATTCTATCATATCATGATCTTTTGGAATCTCATCATCATGGGTAACTATAACTTCCCTCACTGGTTCTGCAGCTCGAGGAGCTACAGGTTCTTCTTCATATATTTCTTCAAGCTGGCATCTCCTGAGTCCTTGATGCAGGAGCATCTCTCCACATCAGCTAGCCATGCCAGCGAATTCAAGTTGCGCGTTAAAGAGAGGCGCAGTCCTCATTTAAAATCTGAATTGAATGTAATTAAATGTTGTAGGCTGGTGAGCCATAGAGCCGTGCCTTTGTGCAGGCATTAGGTAGATCAGCCATTAATGTTTGTATGGATGAGATCTAGATCCGATAGCGAACTAGACAGCCCATTCAATGCAATTGGATAGGGTAGGTAGGTTGGAGGGAAGAGCTCGAAGAGCCCCCTCAGGTAAAAGAGATTTGATATATCATGTTAGAAGTGGTGGTAGAAGTAAGTTGGGATAGTAGAGAAGTCTGTGTGTGGAGAGTAGAAGAGAAGAGCCAAGACCTTGTTACAGGCCGTGCTCAGGAACACTTTGTAAATACAAGCATTTGCCATTTAATATAAATAGAAGCAGTTTTTCCTGCATGTATTTATGTGTTATGTGAATGTCTGTGAGTGTTCTTCATATGATATGAATGTATGTTGTATATGTATGTTGTAGGTTTGAATTTGTAGGAATTGGTTTGATTTAGGTGAAGGTCTTTGAGGCTTCATACCAGGAGGGTGTGACAGAACACTGCGGATTCTGATAGCCGTGCATAGAGGATGCATTTCTGAATACTGTGGGTTCAGACAAGGATGTGCTGCAGCACAAGAACTAGAGTCAACAACTCAGAGGAAGACCTAAAGGTTGCTAAATACCTTGGAGGCAAGGCTGTGTATGAGAGACACAGTTGTAGACATAAACTCTGCTATGAGTTCTGTGAAGCTCTGCCAAGTGGGCATTGAGCATATGCATAGTGGTGCATTTGAAGGAACTCTGCTGTGAGTTCAGAAGAATCAAAATCACTGAGGATTCTGTGAGGCTCTGCCATGTGGGCATTGAGCAGGTGCAAGGAGTGCACAACGAAAGACTTCTGTGGAGAAGTTCAGGAAGGAATAGAATCACTGAGGATTCTGAGAGCTTTTCCAGGTGGGCATTGAGCAAGTGCATAGGTGCATAGAAGAAGTACAAAAATGTTGGAAGTTCTGAGAGGATAATCTACTAGGTGGGCATTGAGTAAGTGTGCAGAAAGGCACAGGAAGAAGAGAAATCTTAGAGTTCTATGATTTGAAGAAGAATCCACTGAGGGATCTTCACAGGGTTTCTGAACACCCTGCGGACTCAGCAAGAGGTTGCTTGAGCAGAAGGATAGCCAAGAGGGCATCCAAACATTCTCCATCTACAGGAGAAGGGAAGAAAGACAAAATCCCTTAGGGGTCTGAGCGTGTGAGAAGCTCAGGAGAGACAACACTGTGTGTGCATGAAGTCTCTGCAGAGGTGCAGGAGTTGAAGAATCCTTTGAGGATTTGAAGTAAAAGCTCAGGAAGAACAACGCCGTCGAAGAGCATAGGGGAGGACTCGAATTCATGGAGCTCGCAGAGAAGAAAGGCAAAGGTCGAGGCCTTTGGGAACTTGGAAATTCTTCCAAGCATCAGAAGAAAGTGCGCAAGCTCAGGAGGGAGCACAGTAGCCGTCAGATCGATGGGAGGAAGAGATCTGGACCGTTGGGTTTCTACGTCCAGGAAGGAGAAGGAGGAGCACACAAGAAGAAGGACGGATCTGCACCGTTAGATCAGATCAAATTACCCGTCCGTCATTGGATCGAACAGGAACTGCACGAGGTTTACCATCAGGAATAGCCGAGGTGAAAGTCCCAACGAGAGCTGTCATCGGGATATCGGAATCCTCGAGGTCAAGAAAGTCGGGACATTTCAAGTCTCAAAATAGCGAGAGTGAACCTAAGTCGAACATCTTGAGGAGACAGGTGGTGATGATCGAGCGACCCATCGGTATATCGGCTATCGGGGTTTTGAGTTGACAGAGGATTTCTGTCATCGGAGCATTGAAAACTTTGAAACAACGAGATTGGATCAGGGTCATCCATCAGTTGGGGACACGTGGTGGAGATCCAGATGATTGGGAGAAGTCCCGATAGAAAGGTCAAACCGGAGCATCGAAGTTCATCATTTCATGAGTCCTGAAGACGAGGCGCTCGGGACATCAAAAGTCGCAAAATCGTGAAATGGATGTGGACCATCCATCTTGAAGGGGCGCGTGGTAGCGAGCGAAGCCTTCAGAAAAGGTACCGATAGGAGAGCCACATCGGGAAATCGCGAGTCAGGAAATCAAGAATCCCGTGGACAAGTAGTCCTTACAATTCAGAATCACGAAGTCTGAAATCGCGACAAGGAGGAAAGCGCCATCGAGGGGCCAGCTGTCAGCATATCGGAGAGGAGGAAAGTGCCATCATAGGGCCAGCTATCAACATCGCGGAGAATTGGCTTTCGAGAGATCGGGGAAAACAAGGGAAAAAACACTTTGACATTTGAAGTCGCAAAACCCCAATAGGAGACAAGGCCGCGGTCTTGTGAGATAGTGGTCATGTGGGCCAAGAGCTTAGCCAGGAGGATTAACGCGTAAAAGTGTCGTATCGACAAATCGGTGATCGAGAGATCACGGGGACAGGGGTTCTTGACACTGAGGAACAAGAAACCCTGAAACCCAAAATTAAATCAGGAAAAGGTCACAGGTGCGTGCAGAGGCCGTGACAGGGATGAGATAAGGACTTGTGGATCGGGTTTTTAGCAGATATTCCACAGAGGAATCGAAAGAGCCGCTTCGGCTCAAAGGGGAATTTAGATCGATCTTGTGAGCAGGAGAGTGTGAGGTGGTGGTCGCGTATTTTATTACTGCATCAAGTGGTATCAAAGCCTTGTTCTTGTCTGTATATTTCAGGAAAGGGAGGTGAGGAGATAAAGAGCACTCTGATACACATCAAGTGGTATCAGAGCAGGGACTTCACTTGTATATTTCAGGTGAAGCGTGAAGGTAAAGGAGGAAGACAGAGTGTTGGAGACTCTGTAAGGATTGTTTGCAGGTAGGCAACAGTCCATAGACAGTCAGCAGGACTAGAGGATGAAGCTGGTAACACTCTTGGTGTAGAGTGACAACAACAGGTTTGCTAGGAGAGTAGACAGAGGCAACACCATGGTTGTTGAAGACCATAGGCATGCTGGGAAGAAGAGCAAGGAAGAAAAGCTTGCAGAAATGGATAAAGAGCTCTATGAAATAAGGGAAAACATAGAAAACCTCAAACTGTGGATGCGACATGATAAGAAGCCGATATGGGTATATGAATGGCCCATGAGGAAGGCAGAAGAAAAATGGCCAGTCAAGGAGTTGATGGTCAGAAGGCAGCAAAGGCTGTTAAAAGGAAGGTTGAGGTATGCTAAAAACCTCAATGGACAAGAGGAAATGGTTCAGGTGTGTGAACCAGAGACTGGGAGAGGTCTCAATGATGCAGAGAGTGAATTGGGATCAGCTGGGGATCTCAAGAACTGCCAGGAGGGCAGAGGAGAAATTCTAGTTTTCCAGGTGGGCAATGAGTTGAGATCACTGCGGGATCTCAAAGACTGTCATGGGGACAACCAAGGAATTTCGCATTGCCAGCTGGACAATGATACGAGGTCACTGCGGGATCTCAAAGACTGCTAGGAGTGTAGCAGAAGCATCCCATATTGCCAGGTGGGCAGGGATGAGCCTATGAGTTGGAATCAGCCTGAGGAGCTAACAGAGTAGATGAGCTCAAAGGTGAGTTTGGATCAACATGTGCAGCTGACAGAGGAGGAAGATGAAGATAATATTATGATGATTGGGGGAATTGGAGTATTCCTACCACTTGCCCAGGAGGAGGCAAAAATCTGTGTTGCAGGTGTAGAAACAACAGCAGAACAATCAACTGTGACTGTCAGGAAAGAAGAGGGATTGGAGCAGACTTTGGAAGCTGCCCAAGCAGAAGCAGACGAAGAGGAAAATGAGCATTCTGAGGAGTGTCTCAAAATATTCAGTCAGGAAGCTGAGGAAGCTGTAGCACTGAAGCTGACAACAGAAGAAGAAGGAAAAGAGAATGAACGTTCTGAGGAATGGCTCAATGATTTCGGCCAGGGAACTGAAAAGAAAGAAGCTACAACATGGAAGCTAGTAGCAAAGGAAGCCAAAGAGCGAGTAGGCAGATTTATCACTCCATGGGAGATGGAGCTAGAGATGCTGGAGGATTGGATGAACAATCCAAAGTCAGCAAGAGAACTGACAAAAGTTGAGTTGTCAGAGAAGGTGACTGAACAGAAGGTCAGTCAGGAAGAGACTGCAGAGCAGAAGTTTGCAGCAGAGTGGCAACTTGAGGCCACAGATGAAGATGAAGAGGATGGCATGGGAGATCATGATGATCTACCCAATTGTAGAAAATTTTTGCAACTGAGGAGACTGCAAAAACAGGACCAGACTTTGGAGCAGCTGGATGCAGTGATCAAGGAGATCAGAAGGCTGATGTTGAGGTCAGCAGGAACTGCCAACGAGGAGTAGCTGAGCAGAAGAGCAACAGTGGAAGCAGCGCAACAGCAGCAGCAATAGCAGTAGGATGGGGCGGATGAATAGCTCCAGAGACTAATTTGGGATCCAGGAGGATTTCAACATTAGAGATGGGAAGCTCATGAGCAGGAGCTCATGAATTTTGCAGCTGAGGAGTATGATGCAGGAACATCTCTCCACGTCATCCAGCCAACTAGCCATGCCAACGAATTCAAGTCGCGCGTTAAAGAGAGGCGCAATCCTCATTTAAAATCTAAATTGAATGTAATTAAATGTTGTAGGCTAGTGAACCATAGAGCCATGTCTTTGTGTAGGAATTAGGTAGATCGGCCATTAATGCTTGTATGGCTGAGATCTAGATCCGATAGTGGACTAGATAGCCCATTCAATGCAATTGAATAGGGTAGGTAGGTTGGAGGGAAGAGCTCGAATAGCCCCCTCAGGTAAAAGAGATTTGATATCTCATGTTAGAAGTGGTGGTAGAAGTAAGTTGGGATAGTAGAGAAGTCTGCGTGTGGAGAGAAGAAGAGAAGATCCAAGACCTTGTTACAGGCCGTGCTCAGGAACACTTTGTAAATACATACATTTGTCGTTTAATATAAATAGAAGCAGTTTTTCCTGCATGTATTTCTTTGTTATGTGAATGTCTGTGAGTGTTCTTCATATGATATGAATGTATGTTGTAGGTTTGCATTTGCAAGAGTTGGTTTGATTCAGGTGAAGGTCTTTGAGGCTTCATACCAGGAGGGTGTGACAGAACACTGTGGGTTCTGATAGCCGTGCACAGAGGATGCATTTCTGAATACTGCGGGTTCAGACAAGGACATGTTGCGGCACAAGAACTGGAGTCAACAACTCAGAGGAAGACCTCAAGGTTGTTGAATACCTTGGAGGCAAGGCTGTGTATGAGAGACACAGTTGCAGACAGAAACTCTGCTGTGAGTTCTGTGAAGCTCTACCAAGTGGGCATTGAGCATATGCACAGTGGTGCATTTGAAGGAACTCTGCTGTGAGTTCAGAAGAATCAAAATCACTGAGGATTATGTGAGGCTCTACCAGGTGGGCATTGAGCAGGTGCAAGGAGCGCACAATGGAAGACTTCTGTGGAGAAGTTCAGGAAGGAAAATAATCACTGAGGATTCTGAGAGCTCTGCCAGGTGGGCATTGAGCAGGTGCATAGAAGAAGTACAGAATTGTTGGAAGTTCTAAGAGGATACTCTGCCATGTGGGCATCGAGTAAGTGTGAAGATAGGCACAGGAAGAAGATAACTCTTTGAGTTCTGTGATTTGAAGAAGAATCCATTGAGGGATATTCATAGGGTTGTTGAACACCCTGCGGACTCAGCAAGAGGTTTCTTGAGTAGAAGGATAGCCAAGAGGGCATCCAAACATTCTCCATCTGCAGGAAAAGGGAAGAAAGACAAAATCCCTTAGGGGTATGAGCGTGTGAGAAGCTCAGGAGAGACAACACTGTGTGTGCGTGAAGACTTTGCAGAGGTGTAGGAGTTGAAGAATCCTTTGAGGATTCGAAAGTAAAAGCTCAGGAAGAACAGTGTCGTCGAAGAGCGTAGGCGAGGACTCGAATTCGTGGAGCTTGTAGAGAAGAAAGGAAAAGGTCGAGGCCTTTGGGAACTTGGAAATTCTTCCAAGCATCGGAAGAAAGTGTGCAAGCTCAAGAGGGAGCACAGTAGCTATCAGATCGATGGGAGTAAGAGATATGGACCGTTGGGTTTCTACGTTCAGGAAGGAGAAGGAGGAGCACACAGGAAGAAGGACGGATCTGCACTGTCAGATCGGATCAAATTACCCATCAGTCGTCATATCGGACAGGAGTTGCACGAGGTTTACCATCAGGAATAGCTGAGGTGAAAGTCCTGACGAGAGCTGTCATCGGGATATCGACGCTCGGGATATCGGAATTCTCGAGGTCGAGAAAGTCGGGACATTTCAAGTCTCGAAATAGTGAGAGTGAATCTAAGTCGTCCATCTTGAGGAGACAGGCGACGATGATCGAGCGACCCATCGGTATATTGGCTACCGAGGTTTTGAGTTGACAGAGGATTTCTATCATCGGAGCATTGAAAACTCTAAAACAACGAGATTGGATCAGGGTCATCCATCAGTTGGGGACACGTGGCGGAGATCCATATGATCGGGATAAGTCCCGATAGAAAGGTCAAACCGGAGCATCGGAGTTCGACATTTCGCGAGTCCTGAAGACGAGGCGCTCGAGACATCAGAAGTCACGAAATCGCGAAATGGATGTGGACAGTCCATATTGAAGGGACACGTGGCAGTGAGCAAAGCCTTTGAAAAAGGTACCGATAGGAGAGCCACATCGGGAAATCACGAGTCGGGAAATCAGGAATCCCGTGGACAAGTAGTCCTTACAATTCGGAATCACGAAGTCCGAAATCACGAAAAGGAGGAAAGAGTCGTCGAGGGGCCAGTTGTCAGCATATCAGAGAGGAGGATAGAACCATCATAGGGCCAGCTATCAACATAGTGGAGAATTGGCTTTCGAGAGATCGGGGAAATCAAGGGAAAAGCACTTCGGCATTTGAAGTCGCGAAACCCCAATAGGAGACAAGGCTGTAGTCTTGTGAGATAGTGGTCATGTGGGCCAAGAGCTTAGCCAGGAGGCTAACCTGTAAAAGTGTCGTATCTGCAAATCAGTGATCGGGAGATCGCGGGGACAGGGGTTCTTGACATTGAGGAACAAGAAACCCCGAAACCTGAAATTAAATCGGGAAAAGGTCATAGGCGCGTGCAGAGTTCGTGACAAGGATGAGACAAGGACCTTTGGATGGGGTTTTTAGCAGAGATTCCACAGAAAAATCGAAAGAGCCGCTTCGGCTCAAAGGGGAATTTATATCGATCTTGTGAGTAGGAGAGTGTGAGGTGGTGGTTGCGTATTTTCTTATTGCGTCAGTCCTTGATTTCTTGAGCATTGCATCTTTCATCAAAGGTTACATCTCTGTTGATCTCAATATGATGGTAACTTGGTTTGTAAATTATGAAGGCCTTAGAGACTTCACAGTATCCAACAAATATTCCCTTCTTTCCTGAAGGATCCAACTTAGTTCTTCTTTCTTTCAGAATGTGTACAGACACTGAACAACCAAATATCTTGAGATGGCTTACTTCTGGCTTCTTTTTGGAGAACATTTCTTTTGGGGTTTTTAATCCAAGTGCACTATGGGATAATCTGTTTTGGACATAAACTATTGTTCTTGGTGCTTCA
>JZKD02S1893401.1:55237-77253 GCA_000966675.3 Picea glauca | reverse complement strand
AAATGGCCCCGGAAGTGAAAACCTGCTAAAAATAGTAAATTGCCAAAATGGCCAGAAAATTGTTTTGAGCCATTTGGAAAAGGTGGGTGGCCCCCGATATCCACCTGGATCAGATTAGGAAATTCTGCATTATAATCTATCATTAAATACAATTTAATTAACATTAATTTCGCGTCCCTTCGGCAGTCTTCTCTAAAATGACAAGTCTAATTTAATAAATTAAGTCCATATACGCCCATCTAAATCTTCGACTCTAATTTACCAGGTTAGACAACAACTGAGTCAATTAAATTTTAACACATAAATAAATCAGCAAGCCTAAATGACTACTAGTCATCCTTGCGAGTCAGATTAACCTTAAGTACAATCCAATACAATCTAAACCATAGCTAGTTGTAAGGAATACATAAATGCTACGCCTTCAACTCAGCAATACATGTTGAATAACAATTAATTTGCAATAATAAATACATGGCATTTACGCAAAATTAGATCAATAAAATGCAAGCTACTTAGCCTTAAAGAATGCATAGACTCGCCTCCTTCCAGGCTGGAATACATGACTGTAGTGATAAAAAATTTCCATCATAAATCACAAGCATTCAACTCAGGAATAAATGATTGAGTTTACAAAGGGAAGCAAATAACTACAATGCATTCAACCCAACACAAAGCAGTATCTACGAGGATTACACATCAATAACTAAACAACTGAGGATTACGCATCACTTAGGATCAACATCCTCAACTCGTCGTTCGGTGGTACGTAAATCCGATTTTTAAACCTCAATAAACCATCGTCATCAAATGAAAATCCTTCAAATCTTGGTACCATCATTGTGTTTTGTCCGATAAAACCCTCGACCTCTTTTTACCAGTCATCATCACGCTGTAAAGTTAGAATCTTTTCACGTAGATTCCTCTGAAGAGGCAACATCGAAAAGATGCGTGGTCTCCGACTCAATGCATCTACCACTCGGTTCACTGTTCCTTTTATGTAAGTAATCTTGAAGTCGTACTCACTAAGCAATTCTGACCAACGTTGTTGTCGCGCGTTTAGGTCGCTTTGCGTAAAGATGTGTTGTAGTCCATAGTGGTCAATCTTTAGTTTGAATTTTCATCCAACAAGGTAGTGTCTCCAAACCTTCAAGGCATATATGATGGCTAACAACTCCAAATCGTGCGTCATGTAGTTCTCCTCATGCCTTATTAGTTTCCTCGAGATGTAAGCGATCACTTGTCTGTCTTGCATCAAGACTCTGCCTAAGCCTTCCTTGGATGTGTCAGTGCATACCAAGAAGTCCGTGTCCATGTCAAGGACCTTTAGTATCGGTGTTGATGTCAACAACTCCTTGAGCCTCCGAAATGTTTCCGCGCATTTCTCGGTCCAAACAAACTTCTTGTTTTTCTTCTGCAATTCTGTGATCGAATTTGCTATCTTCGAAAATTCCTCGACGATCCGTCGATAGTATCCTACTAAACCCATGAAGCTACGAACTTCTGAAACATTCGTCGGTGCAAGCCATTCCATAATAGCCTCGACCTTTGTTGGATCCACGGCGATGCCTTCGTCAGAGATGACATGCCCTAAGTAGTGAATCTTCGATTCATAAAATGAGCATTTGGACAACTTCCCATACAATTTGTGCTCTCGCAAACACTGTAGTACCAAGCATAAGTGCTCGTCATGCTCCTCCGTTGTCCAAGATTAAATGAAAATATTGTCAATGAATACTTAGACGAACTTGTCCAAGTACTTGCGGAACACCCCATTCATCAAACTCATAAATACCCCTAGGGTGTTTGTTAGTCCAAACGGTAAAATAGTAAACTCGTAAGGTCTAAACCTCGTCTTAAAGGTGGTCTTAGGGACATCATCCTCCTTGATCTGTAACTGGTGATACCCTGATTGCAAATCGATCTTTTAGAACATCGTCGTGCCCTTCATTTGATTGAACAGATCATCAATCCTCGGCAACGGATGTTGATTCTTGATCGTGGCCTTGTTCAATTGACTGTAGTCAATGCAGAGCCTCCATGACCCATCCTTCTTTCATATGAAAATAACAGGCGCACCCCACGGTGACACACTTGGACGTATCAGTCCCAGGTCCAACAATTCCTTCAATTGCATTCTCAACTCCTGTAACTCCAGGGTTGACATCCGATAAGGCATTCTAGCTATCGGTTCAATTCCTAGTTTTAGGTCTATAGTAAACTCCAACTCCCTCTCTGACGACATCCCAGGTAACTCCTTTGGAAATACGTCTGCAAACTCTCTCACCACCGGAAGGTGTTCTAAACCTTTTGTTATTCCCTTCTCGTTTAATGCAAGGATCGCATAAAGCTTGCACCCCTTGCGCATGATTTTTCGTAGCTGCAAGGAAGAGATGAACCTCAGGGAAACTCCCTGGTTCCATCCTACAATCACACGTCTCTGTCCCTCGTCATTGACCAAGCTCAATTGTTTCGTATTACAATTGAGTATTGCCTCATGCAATTCCAACCAATCCATACCAATCACGACATCATAAGATCTTAAGATCGTGACGTATAGGTTGGCCCTGGTGACAAACTCTCTCAGGTTAAGGATACAACCCATAACCTTTCCTCCAACCTTTTGTTTGGCTCCCGAGGCCATCTCTACGAAGCTAAACTCATCATGTTTTACTGCCTTTATCTTAATCCCTTTTAGCGCTGCACCAGAAATGAAACTCTCGGTAGCACCGGGATCTATCAAAATACTAAGGGTCTGGTTAGTGACGATACCTGTCGTCTCGAGTACAGTTGACTGATGCTCTGCCTAGCGGTTATTCACCACTGCATGAATCCGATGGGCCTTGCCCATATCTCCCACGGTAGTGGGTCCAGCTGATCGGGACGCTCTAGTCCTCTCCATATGGAAGTTGTGATGGTAGTGTGGCTCCCCACACGTCCAACACCCCTTCTTCGGCCCAATAGTCCTGGTACCCGAAGTAGAATATGACGGCCCACCGGCCTGGAATCTTGGTTTGTTCTGTTGAACAAGCCTAAACTGTTGATGCTACGGTCGACGTTGTTGTTGATGTTTCAGTCCCCGATAAGGCGTCCGCTGCTGAGGCGTCGATCGCTGAGGTGTAGTGAAAGTGGATCCCCTTTGGAAGCCACAATACCCTAGCGTATGTCTGGCTGGTGTCTGATGCTGCAGTGCACCAGATGACACCTGCCCTACTGGTCTTGCTGGATTCATGGTCTGACCCCCGCTAATAAGCTCCTCCTCTGTTATGAGGGCCTTCTAGACGACATCGTGCAAGTTTTGAGGCATCAAAATCCTAACCTTTTCACATATGTTGTCGTTAAGGCCGAACACGAACCTGTTGACCTTAATTTTCTCAGTGTTAAGATGCGGAGCATCTCCATAAAATGGGCCTCGTACTCGAGCACCGTACGACCACCCTGTTGTAAGGCGTTGAACTCGTTGAGTTGATGTTCAATGAATTCCTTTGATAGGTATCTCTCTCGGAACCGTTCCTCGAACAGTTCCCATGACACATCTTCGAAGACCATGTTCAGCTGCGGTAGGAGCGTCTTCCACCATAGAAGAGTGCTTCCTTTCAGTTGGAAGACCGCCATGCGGACCTTCATGTTGGAGGTATAATCGCAAAGTGCAAAGCACATCGCCATATTCTCCAACCATGCCTCGGCGGAAGCACCTTCCGGGGCACCAAAGAACTCGGGAAATTTGACCTTCTCGAGTTCACGTTGAATGCTACAAGTACCGACCGGAGCGTGCAGTGGACCCTCAGTGGGTGTCGGCGCCTTGGCCTCATCTCTGTCCAAATGGTTGATCAATGCCTCAGACATGCACTGAAAAGATCTCATCATTCCGACCACATCACCAACTGCTATCTGCTTCTGCCCGACAACCTGTTCATCTCCCTAGGGGTTAGACCCCTCAGGCGTGGCTGCTACTAGAGGCGTCACGCCTCCTCCCCTAGCACCCCGTCATCTGCCTCCGCGGTGTCCTCTAACCATGATTACCTACATGAATATAAGTCAACTTAATTAGCAACATTATAATCAAATCATATCAACGAAATCTGTAGCGATCCCAAGTCACGGGTTGAACCCGCTCTGATACCATATGTAACGACCCCATCGTTATGACAACAAGCGAAGCAATTTTTTTTTGTTTTGTTTTCAGGAGTTAAGAGGCAAGAATGCGACGACGACAACAGTTTAACCACACCACTGACAATGAACAGAAGCACACAACCCAGGTAACAGGCAACTGCGACACCGGGAAAACAAGCACAGAAAACCAGGAGTAACGACCAACCGCCCGATGCAACAAGACACACCTACAAGCTTAAGGGACAACTTCCCCTTCCCGCCATAACGATGTTTATGAACAAGACTAAAACCTCAAGGTGCACGAACCAATGCATGCACCCAAGTCAACATGCGATGCTCAACCACGCTCACATGGTAGGCACCGAATCTGACCAAGATATCATTCGTCGCTAACCCATAGGGCGTGCCATGATCTCCGCATTAGGAACCATGTTGTCCACAGAAAAGAGGCGTGACAATAACCCCGGGGAAAAACCAAAAAGGGACCAAGGCTCAAGAAAACTCCGACGTGCTAGGAACCGAATACTGACTGGGAGACTATACCTACCCCCACACAAGGTTAACAAGACACAAGAGGAAAATGACAAGGGGTGAAACCATCCCACACGACATCGTCCCTGACCCCACCAAACACCCGGTCTAACCAGTCTACTATTACAAGTGTTTGACAAGGATTAACCCTCTAAATTAAGCAAGTCCAACCCTTAAATTAGACTCTAGATTACCCTATGATTTGCATTAAATAAATTAAACAAAAAGTCCAATTGGCCATTCTACCTAACACCTCAATCATTCAATTCAATCGAAAAAGGCATCAACCACAAATCGATTAGGAAATTCTGCATTATAATCTATCATTAAATATAATTTAATTAACATTAATTTTGTGTCCCTTTGGTAGTCTTCTCTAAAATGACAAGTCTAATTTAATAAATTAAGTCCATATACACCCATCTAAATCTTCGACTCTAATTTACCAGGTTAGACAACAACTGAGTCAATTAAATTTTAACACATAAATAAATCAGCAAGCCTAAATGACTACTAGTCAGCCTTGCGAGTCAGATTAACCTTAAGTACAATCCAATACCATCTAAACCATAACTAGTTGTAAGGAATACATAAATTCTACGCCTTCAACTCAACAATACATGTTGAATAACAATTAATTTGCAATAATAAATACATGGCATTTACGTAGAATTAGATCAATAAAATGCAAGCTACTTAGCCTTAAAGAATGCATAGACTCACCTCCTTCCAGGCTGGAATACATGACTGTAGTGATAAAAATTTTCCATCATAAATCACAAGCATTCAACTCAAGAATAAATGATTGAGTTTACAAAGGGAAGCAAATAACTACAATGCATTCAACCCAACTCAGAGCAGTATCTACGAGGATTACGCATCAATAACTAAACAGTTGAGCCCAAGATTGGGGATGCACATTGGGGATATGCATCAATACATAATTGGTTGAGCGAGAGATTGGGCAATCTGTGCAATCTTGGTCTCAATTTAAAGGCATAATCGTGAGAATTTTTAAACAATAATACAATCACATTATTTGATAAAAAAAAATTGTGGTAAACTACAGCCATACAGTCACATTATTTGGTAGAAATTTCGTGGTAAACTACAACAGTTACAGTCACATTTATTTGGTAAAAATTTCGTGGTAAAGTACAACAATACAGTCACATTAATTGGTAAAAAAAAAATCGTGGTAATACTACAGCCATACAGTCACATTAATTGGTAAAAAAAGATTCGTGGTAATACTACAGCCATACAGTCACATGATTTGGTGAAAATTTCATGGTAAACTACAACAATAGAGTCACATTTATCTGGCAACAATTTCGGGGTAAAGTACAATGATATAGTCACATTATTTGATAAAAATTTTGTGGTAAACTACAACCATACATTCACGTTATTTGGTAAAAAACAAAAATCGTGGTAACTACAGCAATGTCGTCGCATTAATTGGTAAGAAAAATCTGTGGTAATACTACAGCCATACAGTCACACTATTTGGTAAACATTTCGTGGTAAAGTACAGGACGACATGGAGATCATTCCACCTTGCAATGTAGAGAAAACAATATACAATCATTACACCATACCTAACGTAGAGGTAAGGGTCAAACAATCAACACATGGTTCAAACGCAGCCAGGGTTAAGGGTTCGATTTATTTTCTTCGCCTGGGGGTACCCAACCACGCAGACAGAGATAAAATTGATCTTTTTCTTTGAAATAAAGGCATGAGAAAAATCACAGCCCAGAACAAGGGGACGCTGACAGGGAACGATAAATTGATTTTCACTTAATTAATAACATCAAAATCATAGGCCAAGCAAAAATTTGCAGACAACAAAAGAAATCGTTTTGCAATGCTAGGATACCATTACAACGCCGATTTAAAATTTATCCAAGAACAAAGACATTGGTTAAAATCGATCCATCAAATATAAAAACAGGATAAAAACGAGATAATGACAAGATATAAGCATGCCGAGTTTAAGGATAAACTTCGCCAACAATCACAATGCAGGGTTAAATGAACGCATCGGGGCGCAAGGTGAACCTTCAGCCAAGGAAAAACATCAAGGGTAGACGGCTAACAGGTGCGTCCTTCGCTCATCATCCTCGCACATAAAAGCAGGGCGTTGAGATCCATAGGTCTATTAACACCGAGGCGACGACCATAGATCAGGCTCCTGGCCAACTACTCAGGCGAGGACTAGTGAGCTAGGGACGAAGGCTAAACAACCACAAAAGGTCACAATCAAAACATCGTCGGGTGGTCAAGACATGCGGGGAAACAAAGGCCATGGGAGTCAATCAATCATCGAGCTAGGCTAAGAAAAATTTCAGTCATCAATCTAGACAATCAATTTACTTACTCCATTAAACATGCAGATCCAAGCATAAATCCTACAACAATCTACCATACAAAAATGAAGAGAGTGTATTGTTGCCTGATCGCCCGCTCTAAGTGACGTCACGTGTGCTTCGTGCAACTCCTGCTTGCCGACCGGCGAGACTTCACCAGTACCTCCCAGCCAATGATAGGGGTACTCTTCTTTCCCCTTAGCCCCCCGAGCCGCAAAGGGGCCACACACACACTATCCAAAGATTTCAGCTAGCTCCCAGCTCGCCTCGCAAGGCCAAGCTACCACTCCTCACCGAACTGGATATCCCAACTCCCACAAGCTAAGTCAGTCAAGTAGAGATTTCTGCAACATAACGTTACGCAAATAGAAGAGATATTTCTTCCATCTCCTCCCTTCATTATATAGAGTTTCGTAGTCCCTTACTTTCCTAAAATCTCATTTAATTAAAGTTTTTA
The DNA here is from genome assembly GCA_000966675.3 of Picea glauca. Lineage (NCBI taxonomy): Eukaryota > Viridiplantae > Streptophyta > Pinopsida > Pinales > Pinaceae > Picea > Picea glauca. The sequence continues at coordinate 69,780 of JZKD02S1893401.1, read as the reverse complement.
AAATTTAATTTCTAAAACTTCCTCCCCGTACAAGTGTCACCCATCCCCTTCATTCCTCCATAAATTAATTTCTTTAATTAATTAATTATCTTTATTTCCCTCACCCACCTAGAGTCACTCCTAGAATCGCTCCTAGGTGTCCTCAAATTCTCTTACAGGTTTTAATGACTTTCCCCATTATCAATTTACTAGTTCAGTTTTAAATTAGAAAGTTCTTAATGGTAGATACCTTACTAAGTTTGACTTTCTGCTTTTTTTCTTATGTTTCCCTCTTTTCCTAGTTTCCTAAATATTTTAGATTTCCCTCTTTCCCCTTTTCATTTAGGACTCAAATTGGCAGGTGTAGAAATTAACCCCCTTTTTCCTTTTTCCTTTTTCCCTTTTTAGTTAATACTTTTAAATTATCATAAATAATAAAACAATTATTTCCCTTTTTTTATTTTTTTTTATTTTACCCTAACAGATTTTTATGAATCATTTAAATTGCTTACCCCCTTATTGTTACAAGATTTAACGAAGAGTATAATTATTATTTATGTATTTTTTATTTTTATTATTTTTATTTTATTTTAAATAGATAGATAAAATTTTACCACTAGCATAATTTAGACTTAGACCTTAAATTTTCGTGCTAGGCGACATTTTATTAGGGAATTTGTTTTTAAAAATTCTTAACACGTTATTCGTCCTAAGGCCATCTAGGTTCATTCATTTATCATCAATAATGCGACGTGCCCTTCAGGATGCACTAGGTGCTCCAAGGGTGCCACTCGCCTTAATCTGTTTCCCTTGCATGATGTGCCCTTCAGGACACACTACATGCTCCAAGGGTGCCACTCGCCTCTTGAATGACTTGGTAGACATCAAAAACCCCTGGATCAATACTCCGCTAGGTGAACTTGTCAGAGACTAAGGGCCTCTAAGGAATAAGGCCCCCGCCTTATTGTGCGCCCCTTAGAATCATCGTGAGCGACTGTCGCAGTCCGCCTTCACTGCATCGTGGGTCCTCTCAAACTAGGTAAACGTTAACCTACAGTTAGAGCCACGACGGGAGTGCTAGTAGGTTGTGGTAGGGCTGTTGTCCACACCTCTCCCTCAACATCTCTGGTAATCGTGCGTGACCTGTTTACTCCACATGTGAGTCTGGTCGACAAGTTATCGTTAGCCTGCATCATCAACGAATCATGTCAGAATATATCCATATCATATCATCTAATTAGATGCACTAATATCACAGTAAAACAATCAAACCCCAATGGTACACTCCCCGACTCGATCCAGAGTCCAAGGGGTACCATCAATGCCTCTGCATTCTCGAGGTCCAAAATTCTGCACACTCAGTAAAACCGAGTCAATAGCACCTGCCTATGTCAATGCAGTAAAACAACATGTCATCAACCCATAACGCCTCATAATCAAAATCAAATGTTTTAATAGCATAATAATCTGGATCACTTGCGAGCAAGTGTCCTCAAAGAATAAGTTCGCTTAGTGCGCCAGAGCGAGATGTTACAAGCAAAGAGGCAAGAGAAGAAGTCTAAAGTTGTAGAGTGTATGCAAAGGTAGGTCACATGAAGGGTGAAAGATTTTCAAAAGGAAGTGAGGATAGAGAGAGTCAAGATGTTCAAGGACTTATAAAGTTGAGATGTTCCCAAACATGCATTGTGATCTAAACAGGAGTAGGCTAACTTGGGAGCAAACAAACCTGTTTTTCAGGCAAAAAAATGGGCCTGAATCTGACCAGATTTTCAGGGGTAGTTTGAGTTTCACATGGATCAAAGTTCCATGCATTTCAAATCCTTACCCCAACGATTTTGTCCCATTTTAAACCAACCCGGATGCTCAGAAAATCGATGAAAGTTTTGGATTGGCCGGAAATTTAAAAGCAGGTCGTGGAAAGGTAACTTGAGAGGGAAGATTACTTCCAAGTTAGCCCACTCCATCTAAAAATCCTTATTGAGAATGAGTAAACATTATTTTAACATTATGTTGTGTATTTTATTATCTCTAGTGTGAGATTTATTAATGTTTTTCATTTCTTTGCCACACTAGCATGAGAGGTTATGAATTAGGTGTGCACACATTGTTTAGGATCCATTGCATTGTATGCCTATGTTGCATGGATTTCTATAGTAAACCTTGGGAGATTAAAATTCATTAAAGTATTCGGAAGGGAAAAACATATCGGGCCACAATAAAATATTTTTATTTAGCTAAGTCTATCTCAACGATCATTTGGAAAGTTTTTATTGTATAGTCAATGGTGATTCCTCTAGATCATATGAATCAAAATTGATTAATTAATTTGGATGATCCATAGCACAACACGAGTGAATATACAAAACCACCCTCCAGAACCTTGGAGATTGGTGATGCAAATGAATCATTTTCTTTGGGTACTCCTAAGGGTGGTCATACAAAAGGGACATAATCATTAATTAGTTCCACTACATTACTTCCCTTTAGCCAATCTAGAGAAATGGGGAATTTATCCACCATTCCTCTATCCTTTTTCCCTTCCCACTGAAAATGGATTAGAGTTCATCGTTTGTTCTTCCAATTTTACTCAAGGGATTTTAATTAGCACCTCTAGGTTGTATTTCTCCTTAGATTAGACAAAATATGGGTAATATTTATTTTCAAAACTATCTACCCAAACGAAAAAAAATGTTATTCTATTAGTTCTTGTTCCTGGCAAAAATATAGTGAACTTGTGTTCATAAAGTAAAATGGCCTACCTCATATGGTCACTTCATCTCTTAGATTAAGCGATGGAGTGATTTTCCAAAATATATTATTTGGCTTATGATAGTCTTTGTGTTCTTCAATACTAGAACCATCAAATTTTTCTATAAAATACATCTTGCTTGGAGGGGAAAAAACCCACAACTAAAACTAGGATTTTGAAAAAATAGCTTAATTTTCAATGGAACTCTTTTATGCAACTAGGGTTTTGAGGTGGTGAATTTGAAATGGCCCTGACTTCCTTAACACTAATCAAATTGCTATTATAACCCCAATCTAGAAATGGCATGACCACTTTGTGTTGAATGGTTATGGTCCTTCTACAATTAGCTTTATAAATAGAGATATAATCATGTTGTGAGAATTTCAACTTGAAATGGGTGTAACTTCCTATACTTCTTGGATTTCTTATTATAACCTCAATTATGAAATGCCACAACCATTATGTTTCAATTGGTGGTGGTTTGGCTACAATTTGGGATATTTGTCAAAAGATATCTTCTCACTCACGACTATCACAAAAAAGACTCTAAGGTGATTAATTTTAAGTTAGCCATATTTATGCTTTCCAGATGTTGATTTGTGTGATTTTTTTTTAAACTGGGTATTTTTTCAATATGAACACATATTTACAATTTTTTTTCTTCATATGTTACACAATAATATTTATAAATAGATATGAATGTCGTTGTCGTAGTTTCCCTTAGAAAATCTGCAAAAAAAAAAGGTAAATTCTTACCCTTTTCCCCAAGAAAAAGCTCTGCCAATTGTAGTAAATATTTGTATATAAAAGTTAAAATACCCATAGCCTCAAAATAACAAATTGTATCCACACAAGAGTAAAACCCAATAATATGGAGAAAACCCTTAAGGTAGGGTAACACCATCAAGTACTCCTTGTGGAAGGAATCGTCCCATAAGCGATACTTGTTCAATACAATATTCTAACACATCCCAATACAATGGTACCCATGTGTATATATACCTCTCATGAGTATTCCTAGGGGTCTATGCCAACTACCACTCATTATTATATTTATCACATCTACTTACCTAATGGGCCTATTTATTACCCACCAACAACCAAGTGGGCCTTATTCCATAATTGTCATGTGCCAAGATGCCATACTTGGCCATGGAGACTCTCCATGTGAAATTATTTCTTTAATTAAATCATTGTTAGGTTAAATTCAAACACTACCAACAATACCATTCCGAATTCATGTGCATAAACAATATAGAAGCAGAACAAAAATGCATTTTTTGAATTCATGCATTGCCCATTAAATCTAAGGCACCATAAATCATATTGTAAACAAAAAGAAAACAAAATAAATTTCAATGTAGATATATCTAAATACTTATCGATGCATAAATTAAAGCCCAACAAACTAGTTGTTGGTTGGTGATTTTCCACCCAGCCATAGGAATCAACTATGGATTCCACCCCCATACTAGGCCATAACAACACCAGAGTGACGAAAATAGGTCAAGGACTCTATCATGTCACTTACCCAACCCAATTTCTCTTAGACTCAACCAGATATTCACCATGACATTCTTCAGGAAACCATCTATCCATCCTGCCATAACACCCCTCTCACTACTCCACACAATACAAGGAAGATGTTTTCCTTCATTGCTCAATGGTCCCTTGTGCTTAGTATTCCCTCTCGTGCTCTTTAGTATGTGTAGAAGGAATTCAATATGTTATCTACCTTCAAGGACAACCCAACAAAGTTATATCTTGGTTCTTTATCACTCAATGAGAAACAATCTACAAGGAAATGGATGGTCTCCTATGCAACTCAGTCATTATGCTCCTACGTAGCTATCCATGTTTGTTCTCAGGTCCATAATATTCCCTTCTATGGCTCTACATGATCATTTACAAGTTCAAATCTCAATATCATGCATGAGAACGCAACTCCTTGAGCTTCAGTGGTGTCTTTGGCATGAGAGGATATGGTTCCAATGGTGAGAAGAGTGGTAGCCAATGGTAAGAATGATGATATTAGGAGCCAATTTGAATTTTCATGAGGAAGGAGAGTGCACGAGAATAGAGAAGGTTAGATGTCCTATGAGGATTGAGTCTCTTAAACTTCTTCTTCCTATTGTACTCAACCCACATGCCCCCATAACTATGGAAGGTGAACTTTCTCACCAACCACCAACTACATTCAATGATTGGTGGTTGAGGTTTAAACAAAGCAAATGATAATAAGGAAAAGGGTAAGGCTATGAAACTTAGGCAACTTGGATTATTTATCACCCTTGGACCGCCTTTCATCTTTCCCTCTAGTGGCATCATGGTCCCCTTGTTTCTTTCTTAAGAAAACTTTTGGTGGATATTGTATTATTATATAATCCCTCTTTATTCATGATTTAACATAACATGAGCACAACACGGAAACATAAAAATCACACCATAATCATAGCCCACGACGGGGACTCACACACATTCATTAGTCAGGGCTTGGCCTTGAGCTCCACATTAGCAATATTTACAATGCAATGACATTATTTAGACATGGGGTCATTATTGCTAACATGGATTGATTCACGTCACATATCCTCATCATTTGAATAATACATGATTTAATGTATTATAATTCAAGGGTTGGGACTGGGATATTACATTCCCCTCCCCCTTGGAATAATAGTGTCTTCGATGTTCATCTTTATAACAATGAGACTTTGTCTCCCTTCTTCAACTGAATATGCAATGTTGCCCCCTTCATTGAAATATTTCACTTGTTGGCTATCCTAGACATAATGCTTTAACAATTCCTTTCATTGCATTGGAATACCTCCAAGGCCTTTGCATCCAAACATATACCTATAACAATCATCAAAGGAAAAACATATATATCATCGCCATTTTATGCAACAATTATCACATACATAAGGATTTTAAATTCATAACTTGAGCATATATATTTATAACACAAGATAATGTATGCAAACCAACCCAATACTTATCTGTATGAATATATCTTTGCTCTACAAGGCTTTCACGAGAAAGATTCAACTCACCATCTTCTCTAACACACCCAAAATATATATTGCCTTCTTGATTCCCATTATCATATAACATGAATCTCTCATAATAGATTCATTCAATTTGCCTCTTCCTTGTTGCACTCACCTTTCCAAGTTGATGCATTCCTTTCTCTACTAAATAGTCCCTTAGGTGATCCATCATTTGCCAAGGCTTCCACATGCAATAAGAGCATAGACTTATAGAGTCTTACTGTTAGGGCCTCCCACTAGCTACCTCTAATACAACATAGCTTAAGGTGATCAAGTCATATCGCAAGGTTCAATATCATCACAATGGCAACATTCTAGTGCTTTCTTGCTTATGGAAACCATCATCTTTCCTAGACAAATCCATCACCTCACCTGTATCATATATATACACTTACCATGAGATATCGTTATAAAAATTCTATTAATTTTTTTTGAATCTATTTCATACCAAAACTAGATTTTACAATTGTGAGATTCTTCTCATAATGCTTGGCCTTTACATGTAATAACATCCACTCTTAATTATGGACTTACACTCATTTCCATACCCAAGGCTTTTCTTCTTGAAATCTATCCTACTTGATAGAGCTTCCATTATCCAAACAAATATGAATATTCATGCATACAATCTTTTCATTGCAACATTCACACTAGCACATGAGTTGATCTCAAAATTGTATCACCAAAATAATTCAATCACTTAAGTTGTTAACATATTAACTAAAATGAAATATTGTTCATCACATATGCACTATTAGTACAATCATGCATTCACACAATGCAATCAAACACATGTGCCAATATTCATGTATGCATAATACAACTTTACACATCCGCATATTCTATGCATGCACATTTACACCACCTTCACATTCACCCCACTCACTCACTGTACACTTGCACAACACTAAATACCATCCTATATTATATTCTATATTCATTCATCTTTTTATATGCATCCTAGCTCATCTGTCTCATAATATCTATCATCATCTCTGTCATATTTTATATCCATACCATTCCTACATGCATTCATCTTCACATTCCAGAATTTTTACTCCTCTTCCATAAATCTATACTTCTATCTATTATCACCATAACCATAATGCCATGTCATAAAATCCACCTTGACCAACTAGAAATTTCACTCAACTCTTCAACACATATCGACACCTTCCTCTTCATTCAAACACAACACATGGAATGTACCCCCATTCACTACACAACAGTTTCTTGGGAGCATGGGAAGGATTATGGGAAGGATTTTCCTTTCAATATTCAATAGTCCCTCAAAAACCCTTCCACCTCTTAACCAACTCAACATGACCTTTTGTACATGGATGCATTAAATATTTAACAATCTTTACTTGTCCAAGGATTCCTAACTTTACTGCATCCCTACATGGGTATCAATCACATATATGCATATATATTTCATCATAAATATATCAATTGATGTAATATTGGCATGACCACGTTCATACATGTATGGTTTCCATCAACATCTTTGATGTTACCTAATCAACTAATGTCTCATGAGAACTCACGTGATCCCTTCATCAACCCCTTGACAAGCATCTTCTTGTCCTTATTCTTTCTCATGAGGTTGATTGTCATAGGCAGCAACATCAACAACATCTTCAAGCATGTCCTTAATCATTTATCATGGTCATATAACCATCAACAACCACTTTTTTTCACCATGCCATACTTACTACTCATGTAGAAACACATTGATCTGGGATCTTTTCATCGAGTGACTTATAAAGAATTGCATTAAATGAGCATAAATTAAAGTGCACCATTAAAGAAGGAAAAGCTCAATAATGAAGATACATAAGCATCAAGTCCCCGAGGTGTAGGACAATCGGTGACAAAGTGTGTTGTTAAGGCGCTCTGTGTTGTTAAAGTCACTGGTTCGAAACCCACGGGGCCAAAAACTCTAGCCATGTTAAGGGTTGGTGTGGCTCAGGCCGGGTGCGATCCCCGGGTGATTTTGACGGCTTAGATGCCCCTGAGTCGCAGTTTCTTAGCCACAGGTTAGTCCCACATGTCACAAACAAACTAACAAACAAAAAAAAGAAGAGACATAAGCATCAAATCTGAACACAAAATCTCGATAATGGAGTTCGTCCTTGGTGGACTACATCTCTAGGTCCTTCTCTCAAATGGGTAGGCTTTTTCATTAACTCAGCAAAATAATTTGGAAAAATACATAAGTATACCTAATTTTGAAATCAAGTTGCACAAATATTGCTCAGATCAGAAAACAAACAACACCACTAAATTCGTGGCGTCGAATTACCCAAAAACGATTGTCTCCATGCCTCGATCCGACTCTGGCACTCCCAGGCCCAAGAAGAATTATGTCTCAGTTTTCATGCCCTGCAACCTACGATAAGTGTTGACATACCTTGTCTCGAAAAGTGTACCCGACCGTACACATGCGCGCCTCCTTCCTGAGCTCAGGCGGATGCACCTTTTAAGTAATAAAATCGACGTAGATTACAATGAAGGGTCATTGGCCCGTTGGTTATGGCGCAAGTGTTAAGGCATTAAGGAGGGAGAAGGTCCCGAGGTCAAGCCCGCAGGCCTCCTCCTTTTGGCTTGATTGTTGTAACAATATATATATATATATATATATATATATATATAACCAAAGTCTGCTCCGCTAGTTTGGTGATGGTTCTATCGTTGGTTTGGTTGTCAGATTTGTCATGGTCCTGCCAAATTTGGCGGAGCCGCCAAATTCTTTTTTTTTTAATTTCTGGTCACGAGTTGTCATTGGGCATTTGCCCACTGCCACGTGGCATCCCATGATTGGGCCACGTGGCAGCCTTTTATTCAACCACGTCATCCACTGCACCATCAACCTGCCATGTCATTGCCACATCATCGTACAGACACCATGTCAACTGCCAACTCACCATGCCACATCATTATACATACTGCCACGTGGAAAAATCTTACTAGTCCATGGATCAGTCTAGAAATTCCAAATATGGGTGACACATGGCAGCCTTTGGTGCTGCCATGTCACCATGATGATGTCATCATGACATGTGTCACCTACTGCTCCTGCCACATGTGTTGTATGGATGTTGATGTCATTTGTACTGGTGTTGACGTCAGCAGTACGGATGTTGATGTCATTCGTACTGGTGTTGACGTCAGCAGTACGGATGTTGACTCATCCCCCTGCTGATTAGGCTAGGTTGACCAAACTTTGACCGTGAATATCTCTTGATCTGTAACTTTGTTTGACGAGTCGTTTGCGCTGTTAGAAAGCTTGTGATGCACTCTTTGCGATGATGTCATTTTCACTAAATTTTGAGAACTTTAATTTGTTTCCCTTTCTTTGTCTGCTGAGGCCATTATGAGCGTCGTAAGTTGCTTCTGCGAGTACTGAGTTGTTCTTAGTCTTATCTGGATCCTTTTTGGATCACGCCTTCCCATTGAGAGCTTCTTGGACCACCAAAAACTTTCATCAATCAACAGATAAGTGAGGGAAGAGTCCCCTCACTTTGTCCTTCTCAATCCACTTTGCCTTGCTTGGATGTGTGCCCTTTAATCCTACTCGAAGATAATCAACATCACCCCTGCGTGAAGTCCTCATCCTTTTGTCCAGGATGATATATTATTTTAACTCATCCAAGTACTCAGGAGAAAACTCATCAATTGAAGGTATTGAAACTTCCTCATCCTGATCCATGATCATGGGAGGCTAAAAATGTTTCAAGTTCTCTACATTTACAACTAAGTAAATTTGCATATAAGGTGGAAGATCCAGACGAAAAGCATTAGTACCACTTTTCTCCAAGATAGTGAAGGGTCCATAATGAATGGGCTTGAGTTTCTTACTTTTACCCTTCAATATCTCCTTGTTGATGTGAAGCCATACCCGGTCTCCAACCTAGAACTGATGATCAACCCTATGCTTGTCATGTCGAGCTTTATACTGCGCTTGACTTTTCTCTAACAATTCCTTGACTACCTAGTGCACATGATGGATCCTCTGGAGGAACTTGCAGGCTCTGTCCTCTGTTATTTCTTCATTTTCATCGGTATCTCTCCCATACATCAAGTCCAAAGGAACCTTGGGTAGGTACCCAAAACATGTCTCAAAAGGTGAACACTGAGTGGAGGAATGTAAGTCTCAGTTGTAAGCATGTTGTACATAGGGTATGTATTCATCCCATAACTTGGGATGCTTTTTGCAGTAGCCTCGAAGCAAAAGTACCACTGTTCGGTTTACCACCTTTGTCTGTCTGTCGGTATACAAATGGAAAGCAGTGCTCCTCTTCAATTTGTTGTCCATCATTCTCCACAAGCTTGTCCAAAAATCCCCAAGGAATTGAGTATCGCAATCCGAGATAATGGATGTGGGTAACCCAAAGTGAACCCAAACATACTAAAAGAAGAGATTAGTAGTCTTCTCAGCAATGATATGCTTTTTACATGGCATCAAGATACACATTTTGTTGAACCTATCCACTACAACACACAAATAGTCATGACCCCCTTTTGACATTGGAAAACCCCCTACAAAATCAACGGAGATACTTTACCATGGATGGGATGGAACAGGAAGTGGTGAGTATAGACCCGGTTTCCTATTATTGGGCTTACAAGTAGAACACATCACACACCCCTTTACATATTTAGTTACAATTGCTTTCATTTGAGGCTAGTAACAAAACCTCTGCAAACGAGCCATAGTTTTTCCCACCCCAAAATGCCCAGACAAAAGAGAAGTGTGAGCTTCTCGTATTACATGGACTCGTCCACTTGTAGGAATACATAGCTTTCCAAGATGGTAGAGTAGTTTTCCCTGCAGACAATAGTTCTCTACCTGTGCACCATGGGTTAGCTTCTTATATACTTCTTTAAAATATTCATCAATGGCATATTGTTCCACATAGCTATCATGAGATAAAGAAGTATTCTTCAAAATAATAGAAGCAACAATAGGAGGTCTAGAAAGCATATCAACTACCTTGTTACTTGTACCCTTTTTGTACTTGATTACCAAATGAAATTGTTGTAGAAAACCCATCCATCTATAGTGTCGAGATTGTTGCAGTTTGGTTTGTGCTTGGAGATACTGTAAGGGTTGGTGATCTGTATGTATGATCGTTTCCTTCCCTAACAAGTAGTGCTTCCATTTATTTACGCTTTGAACTAATGCGTACAACTCGTTATCATATGTAGGATAGTTAACAACAACTTGGTTAAAAGTTTTAGAGTGGTAACAGATAGGCTTATGATATTGCATCAATACTGCACCCATGGCGTATTCGCTTGCATCTATCTCGATCTCAAAGGGTTGTTGAAGATTCGACAGTGCTAATACTGGTGCAGTACTAATCTTCTCCTTCAAAGTATCGAAATCTTTTTGTTTCTTTCCTTCCCACTGAAAAGTGTTCTTCACACTGGTTAAGGCATGCTGAGGAGTTTCTATAAAGGATAAGTTTGAAATGAACCTCCTCCAATATTGGTCTGCACTTAAGAAGCTCTGGATCTCGGTTACACTTTTTGGCTCAGGCCAATTTACAATTACATCAATTTTGGAAGGATCAGTTTTCAATTGTCCTCCTCCTACAATATGGCCTAAGTATACAAGTGCGGTCTTGCCAAATTCACATTTAGACAATTTTACATACAACTTTTCCCTTTGCAAAGTATCCAATACTTGCTTTACATGCCTCACATGTTCATCCCAAATCCCACTAAAAATAAGAATGTCGTCTAAATATACAATGACAAAATCATCTAGGAAAGGTCTGAATTCATCATTCATCACATGCATGAAAGTTGTTGGAGCATTACAAAGCCAAAACGACATAATTAACCACTCAAACAATCCCTGTTTTGTTTTAAAGGAAGTCTTCCATGCATCCTGTTCTGCAACCCTAATTTGATGGTATCCACTGCGCAAATCCAACTGAGTGAAATAAACAACATTATTTAATTGATCAAGTAAATCATTATATGAGGAAGAGGGTATCGATTTTTCACCGTGATTTTATTTAAGGCCCGGTAATTGACACACATTCACCATGTGTCATCTTTCTTTGGCACCATCACGATTGGAGAAACACAAGGATATGAACTGGGCCTGATGACCCCTTGATCCAATAACCCTGTACCTGCTTCTTGATCTCTGTCATCTCCACAAATGACATCCTGTACATGCCCACATTAGGAAGAGGAGAATCCTGCTAAAGATGTATCTCATGTTGGATTTCCCTCTTAAGAGGTAATCCATCTGGTTCTTGGAAAATATCATCATAATTAGAAACAATATCAATTAATTCCTTCTTATGAGAAGGATCACATCCTTGGAAAGCATCAGATGTCTCAACATCTTTCTCTCTTACGACCATGAGTACATATCTCTTATTAGTGTTTACGAGTCTCTTCATTTGCCTTGCACTAACAAGTGTTGTGTTTACCCTCATCCTGTGAGCTCTAACAATATATTCCACTCCCCCTTTAGTAAGGTGGTACTTGTTCTCATGACGAAAGAAGACTGTTTTCTATCATAAAGATAAGGACTTCCCAACACTATGCCCCATATATCAAGTGATACAACATCCAAATCCACTTCATCAATAAAATTTGAAGCAATAGCAAATCTAACCCTACATTGTTTGGTGACATTAAGTTTTTCTTTATCACATACCCAACCAAGAGGACAAGGCTTCAGATGTGGTTTCATTTCAAGACCCATCTTCTTGACAAGTGCTTCAGATATTAAGTTTACTTGGGAACCTAGATCGAATAATGTATCTATCTTAGTGTGTTTAGATACAACTCTTATGTGAAATAATTCATTCCTCTTTCATTCATCATTATGAGATTCATTATTGGAATTTGACCTAGCATGAATGGAATCTTTAACTTGTACTCCAACCGTTGTGATCTTTCCTTCGTCTCCTGAATTAGAACCAATATCTTGTTGCACTGTAGCAACGATTTTTGTCTTCCCCTTTCCACCGAACGGTTCTAGTCTCTTCTCGAGATGCAGTTTCCAACAGTGTTCATCATTGTGACCGCTTTTCTTGCAATGAGTGCAAGATGGCTTTCCTCCTTCCCTCGTTACTATGGCGGTCTTCTTGTCCTTCATTTTAAACTTCTTGAAAGATTTATGTGGCAGATTGGAAGGTTTCTTTGTGGGATATTCTTGAACATGCTTTCCCATGTTCTCAAGGTGAGTGGTTTGCACACAAACTTCATCAAGACTGGTGGGGTTAAACGAGAGTAAAGTATGACGAATATAACTGTGAAGTGTGTCGATATACTTCATTAAAGTTTCATAAGAATCCAAAGGAATGTTTAATACAAGAGCTTTCTTCCTAAATTATTTTGTGAAACTTTGTACAGTTTGACCTTTGCCTTAAAGTTTGCCATTCCATCATTGCTTTATGTAAATAACCCAATGGATAAAATTGCTTCCTTATCGCTGATTTAAATTACGACCATGAGGAAAGAATATTACCACACTTACTTTTGTCCTGAAGTTTTCTATCCCACCATATGAGAGCGGTGCCTTCCAACCGAAGAGAATCCAATTGCACTTTAACTTCCTCTTCATCAATATATTGAACACGACAATATATTTCAACCTGTTGGATCCAATTATCTAGCTTTTCAGGATTAACATCTCCATTAAACATAGGTAAAGCAAATTTTACATCAATCTTTAATAATGGTTTCTTAAAAGAGGCTTTATGGCTAGAATGATGAGAATGCTCAGAGGAAGAAGAACTAGAACTTGATGGTGAAGATGGAGGCTCAGGAGGGTCTCCTCTAGCCCCTTGGTTTACCGAAGCATCATCATCAACATGTTCTTCCTTTTTCTTCCCTTTCTTCTTCATCCTCTTCTCGTAATCTCCATACATTCGTTCGACCATTTATGACATGCGATAAAAGACCATATGAAAGTTTCTCTTGTTCATCACACCTGTCTTCTTTTGCCATTTTATTCCTTTGGGATGCACGACCAACTTCGGGATTGAAAGTCTTAAGAGTTCCAAGTTCACCTTGCTTATGCTTGGCCCTAGTAAGCATTCACACTCAACAATTCAATTCAAAGACAACTACTCTGATACCAACATGATCCAGGATCTTTTCATCGAGTGACTTATAAAGAATTGCCTTAAATGAGCATAAATTAAAGTGCACCATTAAAGAAGGAAAAGATCAATAATGAAGAGACATAAGCATCAAATTTGAACACAAAAACTTGATAATAGAGTTTGTCCCTGGTGGAATATGTCTCCGGGTCCTGCTTTCAAATGGGTAGGCTTTTTCGTTAACTCAACAAACGAATTTGGCAAAATACATAAGTATACCTCATTCTGAAATCAAGCTACAAAAATATTGCTCAGATCAGAAAACAAACAACACCACTGAATTTATGGTGTCAAATTACCCAAAAATTATTGTCTCCATGCCTCGATCCGACTCTAGCACTCCCAAGCCCAAAAAGAATTCCATCTCGGTTTTTGTGCCCTGCAACCTGCAATAAGTGTTGACGTACCCTGTCTCGAAAAGCATGCTCGATTGTACGCATTCACACCTCCTTCCTGAACTCGGGCGGATGCACCTTTTAAGTAATAAAACCGACGTAGATTACAATGAAGGGTCGTTGGCCCATTGGTTATGGTGCAAGTGTTAAGGCGTTAAGGAGGCAAGAGGTCCCAGGGTCAAGCCCACGTGCCTCCCCTTTTTGGCTTGATTGTTGTAACAATATATATATA
>JZKD02S1893401.1:28269-55065 GCA_000966675.3 Picea glauca | reverse complement strand
ATATTTGGCGGACCCGCCAAATTCCTTTTTTTTTTAAATTTCCAGTCACGGGTTGTCATTGGGCATTTTCCCACTGCCACGTAGCAGTTCATGACTGGGTCACGTGGCAACCTCCTATTCGACCACATCATCCACTGCACCGTTAGCCTACCATGTCAGTGCCACGTCATTGTACAGACACCATGTCAACTTCCAACTCACTATGCCACGTCAGTGCCATATCACTGTACGGACTGTACGAACTGCCACGTGGAAAAATCTTATTGGTCCATGGATCAGTCCAGAAATGTCAAATATGGGTGACACGTGGCATCCTCGGGTGTTTCCACGTCACCATGGTTATGTCATCATGACACGTGTCACCTCCTGCTCCTTCCACGTGTTTTGTACGAATGTTGACGTCATCCGTACTGGTGCTGATGTACGTATGACGTCAGCTGTATGGATGCTGACTTATCCCCCTGTTGATCGGGCTAGGTTGACCAAACTTTGATTGCAAATATCTTTCGATCCGTAACTCCATTTGATGAGTCGTTTGCATCATTTGAAATCTTGTGACGCTCACTTCGCGATGATGTCATTTTCACTGAGTTTTGAGAACTTTGAATTTTTTCCCTTTCTCTATCTGTTGAGGCCATTCCTGAGTGTCCTGAGTTGCTTCTGCAAGTTCTGAGTTGTTCTTAGTATTCTATGGATCCTTTTTGGATCACACATTGTATTTAGGCACTATGCAATGGTTAAGAACATGTGTTTCCTCTTAAGAGGTCACAGGTTCAAATCCAGAGGGGGGTAGGGTATGTATACCTTCGTAGACTTTACCAGTCAAATCGTTGGGCGAAGGGGGGTCCCTTGTCCCACAAACAAGGGGGTCTCATACACCAATTTGGTGTGCTGGATTGGCTATGACCTTAAAAATAAATTATTATTATTATTATTATTATTATTAACATATATTCTTAGGAATATCTACACACACATTATACCACATATTATCCTTCAATGTGTTGACTAGTGCACACATATTCCATTTATTTTTACTCTCTTGCATTTCAACAACATTCATGTGCCTTACTCATATATAAATAGAAATTTTCTCAAACTAGAGAAATATAAACAACATGCCAAGAGATGAGTTTAAGGTATTCTTCCTTCCAATTTCTTGACATAGAATGGAATTCCATAGCATAGTTGATCTACTCAATGGACTCACTACCATTCACACAACATATCATTAGTTATTATATTGTCACCTAAGTAGTAATACTTAGTTCATATACATAAAAATTTACTTGCTACTTAAAAATCATACAACTCTCTCTACAAACGAAAGAGAGTTTACAGTGAGAGAAGCTCATCATTTGCATATCCACCTCGCTTTCCACAAGAATCATTTACTATTGCAACCAATTATTGGCATCATCTAGTTTTATTAAAATCGATTTAACCTCTTTCCCAAGTTTAAGATACCTCAGGAGTCACCCACATGGACGATTTTTCTGGTCAAATCAAGCCCGAAGGTTCTGTTATGCAATTATTTTAGAGTAATTGGAAGTACATTCCCCAAAATTGAATCTTCCACTTTGTTCTCCTATAAAAGGGTTTCCAATGCATGTACTCTTGTCCCATTCTAAGTTCAAAGTTGAAATTTATAGTACCCAAATGTTCTCAACTTACCTATCTCTACTTATTTTTCTAGTGCAAATCAAGGTCTAAGACCATCTTCCATTACCAATGGAAGAAAATCAGGTGAGAACTAGGAAAACATTTGTATCATGCACTGATCGTATTCTCATATATGAACACTCAAAAACCTTCATCTTGAAAATTTGTTTTTCCAATCATCTTCTACATCCTTCTCAAGATGACAACTTACCTCCTTCTAACACAAATTTGTCCAATGTTAGAAAATCTAGCAAAAATCCTTACCTTTCAAAGTGCAAGGATCTATGAAATTTTCACTAGGACAAAGTCATCCAAATTATTGAGGAGATGAAATGTTGACTAGGAAAAAAATTCCAGATCTTTTGTCTCAAGCCATTGTTCCCTAAAATATACTTGTCAAAATTGCAAAAAAGTGTTGGAATAATGGATTTAACCCTATTTTTCTAATTCCACTTAGAATCATTTGGAATCTTCCCAACTCTTTTTTGGGTTTTCTCGTGCCTTCCCAAAGTCCTTCTTGTCCATATTTCATTCTGAACAAAACCACTGGAAAAAAATAGTGTATTTTCCTTTGAAAATTGCATGCTGCTAGTTCTGGGAATTCGATGTTGAATCTAGAAAATGGTCCTCAAAAACAATTTTGAAGATACCATCATTGTGTACTTACACATGAAATTTCAGCTCCATTTGTCTCATATGAAGACATCAACCTTCTTCGAACTTCATCTTTCCCATTGGGTCTTCTTTGAAATAATTCTCATCTAGTTATTTCCAATCATCAATCTCATTCGAAGGATCGACCCATGAGATCTATTCGAAAAAAACAAAAAACAAAAAATGTAATGACAAAGTAAATTCATTAGGCCACTTCAAATAAAACACCACAATGACAAGACAAATCCATTAGGCCGCTTCAAATAAAACACCATAATGGAAAGCAAAACCCATTGGGCCACTTTGAAAATTCTTATTTGAAATAGCTACACACCCATAGGTCCATTTCAAAAGATTGTCCATTAGGTGCTTTCGAAAGATCCACCCAATGCAAAGAAATAGGCCATTTTGAAAGCTTCCCATTGGGGGCTTTCAAAAGATCCACCCAATGCAAGGGAACGAGCCATCAAGCCATTTTGAAAGATGCTCATCAGGCACTTCTGAAAGAGTTACCCGATGCGCGAAAATATGCCATCAGGGTATTTCGAAAGGTGCCCATTTGATGCATTAGAAAGATCCACTCGATGCAAGGAAACAACCATCCCACCATTTCAAAAGATTCTCATTGGGCATTTTTGAAAGATTCACGTGATGCAAGGAAATAGTCCATCAACCAATTTCAAAATATGTCTCATCAAGCCATTTTTAAAGACACCTCATTGGGCCATTTTTAAAGATGTGTTGTGATGAAAAAGAACAAAACCATCATGCCATTTTGAAAAAATCGTCTGATTTCAAAACAAAAGGCCCATAAGACCTAATTCAAAGAATCATTTTGAATCAAATACAAGGGGCCATTGATCCACTTCACATATAAATCAAAGTTGATATATAAAATTCTATCAACCTTAATTGAATAAAACTTCAAATATAACACTTTCACATATAAATCAAAATTGATATATAAAATTCTATCAACCTTAATGGAATAAAAATTCAAATATAACACCTTGAAGACAAATCTATTGGGACCTTCTTTAAGTATCACTTGATACAACCATAAGGCCAACGACCCTTATTAAAGATGGCTCATTCAATGATGTACATCAAACTTAAAACAAAAAGGGGCATTGAACCCACCTCAAAGGGAATACTTTGAGCTTAACATAAAGGGGGGATTATAGCCCAAAAAGGGGCATTGAACCCACCTCAAAGTGAATACTTTGAGCTTAACATAAAGGGGGGATTATAGCCCAAAAAGGGGCATTGAACCCACCTCAAAGTGAATACTTTGAGCTTAACATAAAGGGGGAATTATGAGCCAAATTCGAGAAACACTTCAAACTTAACCAAAAATGAGCATTAGCCTATTTCAAATGTAACACTTCAAAGCAAAATCAAAAGGACCAACTTTCTCATGAAAAGGCTGAAAATATTCCATTAGCATTTGAACTTAGAAATCCCAAATACCATTCCAAGGCTCCTACTACATACTACATGTTGGAATTTGGACTATGATCACACCAGTATGCATAAAGAATTCAAACTATTCTTATCCCCAACCATTTAGATTCAAAATATATATCATAAATTAAAACTCAAAACATATTTAGGCAATCTAAATTTCATGAATTCATGCCTCTAATTAATGAAACAAACCAAACAAACATAACATACCAAGGGCATTCAATGTTGAAATACTCAACACCATCTCAAACTCAATGCATTTTAAGGTCACTATAATTCACAAATTCCTACAAACAAATAATGTAGTCAATCTAAATAATGTAGTCAATCTAAACATGAGTTCATTCAATTAAACCATAAATTTCACTTCAAAATTTATTTAAAAACATAGCTAACTTATATTATATAACATATATGTTATAACATGTTTGTTAGCTCATTAACCATGATCATTTGAATTAACAAAAATAACCAATTTGCAATAACATATGATATGTTAAGCTAACTTTTATATATATATATATATATATATATATATATATATATGCTCATTAACCATGATCATTTAAATTAACAAAAATAACCAATTTGCAAACAATTGGCATTTAACTATAAGATTTTTCAAACACTTCACTTGAACTTATCATATTATCCTAGTATTTAAAATTGGTCTCTAATACCACTTTGTCACATACTTGGATGCCTTACTAAGCCATCAAGGCATTTTATGTGAAATTCTTTCTTTAATTAAATAATTGTTAAGCTAAATTTTAACATTAACAACAATGTCATTTTGAATTCACATGCATAAACAATACAACAACAAAATAACAATGCATAATTTGAATTCATGCGTTGCTCATTAAATCTAAGGTACCACAGATCATATTGCAAACATAAAGCGACCAAAAATCATTTCATTGTATATAGATTTGAATACTTATCTGTAAATGAATGCAAGTCCACCAAACTAGTTGTTGAGGAGTAATTTTCCACCTGGCCATAGGAATATACTATTGATTACACCCCCAATCCAGGCCATGGCACCACCAGGGTAAATAAAATTGGTAAATGGCTCTCTCAAGTCACTCACCCAACCCAAATGCTCTCAAACTCAACTAAGTATTCACCATATCATTCTCAAGGAAACTATTTAGCCAACCTAGCCATGACACTCCCTCTCATTGTCCCACACAACACAATGAAGATATTTCCCTTGTTTTCTCAATGCCATCATGCTTCTTCTTCCCTCTAGATATCTTCAATGTGTGTAGAAGGAGTCCAATTTGTTGTCTACATTTGGAGGAACCCCAACATAGTTATATCTTGGCTCTTGAGCACTCAATGAGAAACAATCTAGAAAGAAATTAATAGTTTCCTATGTAGCCCAACATTTATGCTCTTGTGCATCCATCCATATTTCTTCTTAGGTTCATAATATTCCCTTCCGTAACCATGGTCATCTACAAGTTTGAATCTATGAGCTCCAATGGTGTCTTTGGTGTGAGAGGATACAATTCCAATGGTGAGAAGAGTGGTAACCAATGCTAAGAATGATGAAAGTGGGAGCCAATTTGAATTTGCATGAGAAAGTAGAGTGCATGAGTATAGAGAAGGTTTGAATTCCTACAAGGATGGAGTCTCTTACACTCCTTCCTCCTATTTTACTCAACTCCCATGCCCTTGTAGCTATAGAAGGAAAGATTTCCAACCAATGACCAACTGCATTTAAGTGTTGGTGGTTGAGGTTTAAATAATTCACATCATAATAAATAAAAGGGTGAGGTTATGAAACTTAGGTGAAATGGATTACTTATCACCCTCTCATCCCCTTTCCTCTTCCCCTATAATGGTATCATGGTCTCCTTGTTGCATCCTCAAAAAAACCTTTTTGGTTGATATCATATTATAATACATTTCCTCTTTTTTCATGATTTTACATAACATATGCACAATAAGAAAACATAACTATCACACCATAATCATATCCCACCATGGGGAGTCACACGATTTTCTAGTTGGGCCTTAACTTTGATCTCTACACTAGGAATATTTACAATGCAATTACATTATTTATACATGGGGTCATTATTGCTCACATGAATTGACTACCATCACATCTACTCATCATTTAGTTAATACATGATTTAACATATTATAATTCAGGCGTTGAAACAACGATATTACAATAATTATGGCCATAACACATTAACTATTCCCTTAGGTACCTTATTATCCTCCCTATGTATTGTTGGGTATGTGTTATATTCTTTGCATGATTATGGGCCGCCCTATTAGGGGTTTTGGGGGCAAAATCCCTTAATTTTTTTGGGGGGGATTTATTCGCCAAATATTTGGGTGGTCTTCTTCCTTTGGCAGGGAATTCTAGTTAAGGAATTAAGGTTTTAATCTAATCCAGGTCAATGGATTAGGGGGTTTTTGGATGTCGCGAGATCCTATATATTATATTGTCAAAAATAAAGTTGTATTATGAATAGAATTAGAATTGCAACTCTAAAATAGGTTGTTGGTTTTGCAGAGTAAATCTCTATGTATATGTTGATTGCAATTGTTTTATTTTTTATGTTAAGAATATGTGTGTGCATTGCATTAATACAAAATATTTAAAACTTACATTTGATATCAGAGTAGTTATTAACTTTGGATGGATGCCTATTTTATTAAAAGTTTGACTCAAGCATGTGATAAATCTTGGTTTGACATTATTAAAATGATTGTAACATGATTATTATCTTCACTAACATAATAAAGAGAATTTTGATTTAAAATTTTGATACCAATTGGTTCAACTAAGTGTGATTCTTTGATTTTGTGATATCTAATTTCAAATATAACCATTTGAAAAAAAAAAAAAAAGTGTGTAATAATTTTTTGGGATATACAAATATTACAGGGGTAAACTTTCAAATGTCAAAAGGAAACATAATTACACCCATTGTTTTAACACATTACACAATAGAGTTAGTTTTCAATGCATTTAGTTATAATATATGTGGTGATTTGAACTTCTTTTTCCAATGTATTTTTAGTGTCAAAATTATTTTATATTTTTATTTTTTAGGTTTTGTAAATTCTATTTTTGTTACACTTTTGTATTTAAGGGAGATACATTTTTAGTTAAACTTGTTATTAAAAAAGGGGTTTTAGTAAAGTCACAATTTTTTGTTATTTAAATTGCATTTTTAAATGCATAAATAAATTTAACATCTTTAAAAACTTTTAAAATAAACGGATTATACAAAAACGTTCAAATCTACCATTTCAACAAATTCTCACTTTCTCTTAAAATTTATCTAAAAATATACTATATATATATATGCTGAATATTCTTCATAATTACGTCGAAAGGCATATACTTATTGGAGATGGGCACAATTAATGATCTTTTAATCTTAAATTATAATCTGATGGCTACACATTGAAGATGCCGGTATATTCTTAGTCGTCCTCCAAAATCAATGAGTCAGATTTATTATTGATAACTTCCTTGCATTTATGAATGCATCAGTTAACCTGTTTACTTTTTAACATTTACCTAATCATATTAAGAAATTACAATCATATTAAGAAATTACTATAACATCATATGATTGCCACGTTTAAATAATTAACCTTTGAGATTACCACGTTTAACAGGGACTCCTTCAACTTCATTCTTGGAAATTACACGTATTAGACAAGCCACGTTTCCATGTTATCACGGATTTAAGCCCGTTTCCTCTACCTCAGATTTCCTCAGCTGTAAACCTTTCGACATTCACCAGCCGCGAGTTAGCGATTATGCTAGTATATACAATATATACATGGAGTATATAAATGAAGAGCAGCAAAATCTTACTAAGTTAATGTTCGTGCATCTCTTAATCAGACTATTTATCATTAGTGATCTCCATTAACCCTAACAAATTTATTGTGTATCTTCACGCCTGCCACGTCTAATTTATTTTTGCCACATCTGGAGCATCTGGATGTCCATTTTCATTTGCACAATCTGGAGCATTTTCGCCACATTTGGAGCATTAGATGTCCATTTCTGTTTGGACCGTTTGATGTCCATTTCTGCTTGCTTTCTGTATGTACGCAAACTGACATTGAGTGTTAACCAGAGGCTTGCATGGCTTGTAGTGATGAGAATGGGAAGGAATCACGCTTGCTGTGAAAAAGTTGGATTGAAGAAAGGTCCCTAGAAGAAAACAATCTCGTTGCATCTCACTATCAATGTTGCTGGCCTACTATTCTCAAGCTGGTCTGTAATTTCATCCCAGTGGAGGCATGCCGTCCTTACCCAGTGGAGTCAGGCAGTGAGAATGTAAGATTCTTTGCAGCCTTTTCATAGGACTCAGGCAGCTGCTGTAGCTCATCCTCCTAATATCATCTGGAAGATCTCAAGAGTATGAAGGAAACCAAGTTTGTATGGCTGTACAACATGCTTGTAATAATGGAATGGATGATATGTAATATCCCCTATTTTTATTTTTTTAATGTGTTTGCTCACTAATAATTTAATAATTATTAAGGGGATATTAGAGGATGGTGGTAATGACAAATCTAAATATTCCAGCAATTCTTCTAAATTTATAGTTTGATTTTTGGATAAAACTGATCTGAAATCACAGAGGAAAAGGTTAAAAAACTCCAATATTTAGACAGACAGTGTTTCTGTATTGGTGAAATGTTTGATTTTTGGATAAAACTGATCTGAAATCACAGAGAAAAAGGTTAAAAAACTCCAATATTTAGACAGACAGTGTTTCTGTATTGGTGAAATGATTGATTGGATATTAAAATATTTTTTGTTGTTGCCATGATGTATTTGAGTGAAAACCTAAGAGGATTTAAGAGGGCAAGGAAAGTATTGAAGAAAGTGGAGACCCTTCTACCCCATTTTCATTTTTTATAGATAACTTTCAATGTTTTACTAACTATCACGAGAATCTGGTTATACAATTATTGGTGAAATTACAATTTTGTAGTTATTTAAATAACATTTTTGAATGCATAAATGGATTCAACTTCCGTTTAGACTCAACAACTCAAATATGCAATCAAGATTTTGAGTAGAATTGATTGGAAAAAATACCTAGAAATAGTCCAAAAAATAAAATGTTTGGCAATGTAGGATGCCTTGCAGTTGACCCTCATGCTATTCTTCTACACATTGTTTTTAGTGCCACATCATGCCACTCAATACAAATTAGCAACAACTATATTAATAACATTAATGTGTTAGTATAGGTAAATAAGTGTATATTTAGCACATTAATAACGTTTTTTTCTTATAAAATGTGCTAAATTCAATACAAAATATAATGATGAAAATACATGCAAGATGTTAAGATCATTCTTCTTTTTAAAATTTCAATATACTAGGAAAATTACATAATTAAAAGTGGTTGATATATTTTGATCGACACCATTTTCAAACTTTTTTAACTAATGTGTTGATTAATGTATATTCATTACTTTTAATTATGTTGTTTTTAACTAATGTGTTGATTAATGTATATCCATTACTTTTAATTATGTTGTTGTGCTAATATTTATATGTTTAGACCCTTTGGCAGCTAGTTGCCATTGTCATCATAATTCCACACCTTTCATTTTCCCTCTATATATTTAAGTAAGCAATGTTGCACACTTTTCAGTATTTGATCCAGACATGTTTGAGGATTGAGAATTCATTTTAGAGGTTTTCATTAGATATATTCTTAAAATTCTTGCAATTAAAAATTAGGATAGTGATTTGAATTTTACAAATGCAAAAAAGCTCCACATATGCACTTAGATTTCTTATAAGAAAGTGATCAATGTTGATGTCGTAAAACATCCATCAATACATTCTTAAAACTATACCTTGGATTTGCAAATAAATTCTTAAAACCATACCTTGGATTTGCAATTGATGATCATGTACTACAAGTTTAAACATGTTAAAAATTGCTCACACAAAGTCTCGAGACACATTGGGAAAATTCCTCTAAGTTCAAACTGATGATATCCATGACCTTGCCCACTTTTTTGAGCTTTTCATTGGCATCATCACAAGAAGAGTTCTTGAAAGATTATATTTATAGATTGCCATTGTTCTTGCCACATGTCTCTTTTGGGCTAGCTATCAAGATATTTGTTCGAGTATTTCCTGATCTCCATTAGAAACCATGTTGTTGTGGTTATTTATGGATCATTAAAAAAAACATCTCCCACATAACTATCTGCATTCACTTAACATTGGTGCCCAATTCCACCTTAGAGCTTTTTCCCTATGTATCATAACTAAGATTGAATGTAGTGTCTTATCGTTCTGCGCTCCTACAATGTCAAAAATATTACTATTTGACCCTTCCCCAAACCACGGGAGCTTCACCTTGTTGACCATTATCTTATCACATTCATTCATAAAGGGGGTTTTTAAATTGTGAAAAATAGAGTCAATATATTGTAGGTATTGGTGGGGGGGTGATGTGAGGTATGAGAGAGTTTATAAGTATTGGCGATGTATAAAAAGGGGTATTTGGTAAAAATAGAGGATATATAGTAAAAATAGGGGTTATTTTTATTAGAATGATGTGTTGGGAGGGGGTTGGACAAAAGGATTTTGGGAGGTATTTATCCATATCTAGTGAAATTAGTGGTATTCTTTAATGTCCCATGAATGTAGGTGCTATGTCATAGGTTAATTGAATGGAGAACCCATGCCCCAAAAAAAGTAGCTAGTTTCTATTGTTGAGGTAACTTCCCTTGCAGATCTATTAACTTACATGGGAAAAGA
Source organism: Picea glauca (assembly GCA_000966675.3). NCBI lineage: Eukaryota > Viridiplantae > Streptophyta > Pinopsida > Pinales > Pinaceae > Picea > Picea glauca. The sequence continues at coordinate 44,492 of JZKD02S1893401.1, read as the reverse complement.
TAGCCTATAGTTGGCATGCTCTATGGAAACCTCTCAAATGCGTGTTACTAGCCACAATAGTACCATGCCTTCTTAAATGTTGTACCAATTCAATAAATGTGATGGTCCAACTCCATGTAGCCTTTGACCTAGATATACAACCATGATAGATGAAATGGATATGTAGTCTATCACACCCATAGGCCTTTGCTTGAATTTTCTCTCTCCATGCTTTCATCAGTAGTTGTAGTGGCATAAAGGAGGTGACACTGTTATTTATAGGTGGTCTCTAAATGTGGCGTGTGTTAAGTTTTGAGCTATTATTATGTTTATTTTCAATTTACTAGATAACAATAGCATAGGTAGGATCACTGAGAGAAACACAATAACAAGATACACATCATTTATTATGAGAAACCCTCATGGGGGAGAAAACCTAGCAAAAACTTCCTTAATATAGATAGCCAAGACAATGCCAAGACAATAAGCCAAAACACTAGAGAATATCCAACACTGAGCAATGTGCCTCTCTCTTCCTTCTTCTCCCAACTGCAACTACCGAACTTGCGCACTTGATGAGCGAATGAGTGAGTGATCAAATGTGGCATTAGCTTCCTTTATTTATACAAATTGGCAGGTGTTGGAAAGGTGTTTCTTCACTGGGCAAGGCCGACTTGTCTTCTTAGTGGCTAAAACCACTTTAATTAGGCCTGGGGGATGGCTTCTTAATTTGCATAATACAATTAGGGTTTGACCAATCCGCAAAAGCAGATTTGGTCAATTACAATGCCCGACATGATCAATCCACAAAGGGGGTTGATCTAATGAATAATGAATCAATAATAAATAGAATACTCTTTGCAGTTACAATATTTCAACACTCCCCCTTAACAAGAAGGCTATTCTACAACATCATCACGAGAGAGAGCAAGCAACAACATCAACAACATCTGGAACACTGGCTGACATATCTATAAATCATCGGAAGTTTTTTTCATCATCATCGTTCACAGCATGGAGCTGGAGTAACATCATCATCCTCATCAACATGAGGCTTAAGTAACATCATCATCATCTTTATCACGAGGCTAAAGTAATATCTTCAACATCTTTAGCATGAGGCTAAAGTAACATCATCATCTTCAACATTAAAGCTAAAATAACATCATCATCATCTTCAACAAGGAGCTAAAGTGGCATCATCGTCATCATCATCAGCAAGAAGCTGAAGTGGCATCATCATCATCATCTTCAGCAAGAAGCTAAGTTGGCATCATCATCATCTGCATCAACATGGATTAGTATAACACTAATACTTCATCATCATCAATAACAACACAAGGCTGATACAACATCAATAACAACAACATCATCAACATCATAGCATAAAGGTTGGAGCAACAATATCATCACAGCACGAAGGCTGGAGTATCAACATCATCACAACACAAAGGTTGGAACCACATCAACATCAACACTAAGCTGGAAATCTTCAGCACAAAGATGGCATCTCAACAACATTAGCACGAAGCTGGAAATCTTCAACACTCGACTGGAATCACAACAACATGAGCACGAAGCTGGAAATATTCAGCACGAGGCTGGCATCAACAACATCAACTCAAAGCTAGAAATCTTTAGCATGAGGCTGGCATCAACAACATCAACATGAAGCTGGAAATATTCAGCATGAGGCTAGCATCAACAACATCAACACAAAGCTATAAATATTTAGCACGAGGTTGGCATCAACAACATCAACACGAAGCTGGAAATACTCAACACTAGGCTGACATCACAACATCTTGTGGTACTTTGACAGATCCAAAGGATCTGCCCAGGAATCAAAAGATTCCCTAGGATATAAAATCCTAACGGAGCTACCACTACTGACAAAAGCTAGCGTATACATGCACTAGTACTCTGACAGCCCATCCTTACGGACCTTCGGGATCTGTCCAGGGATGATCATTCTCCTATGATATAAAATCCTAACTGAGCTACTTGCTATTGGTCAGGATACCATAGTATCATCAACACTACTCCCCCTTTCGAGGGAGGTCCTTTCGGATTATACTAATTTTTTCTCGAAAGTGCTTAAACTTTACACGATACAAAGGCTTGGTCAACACATTAACAACTTGTTCATCTGTGCCAACATAATGGAGCTTTATGGATCCTCCTTGCACCATATCACGAATGACATGATATCAGATCTCTATGTGCTTTGACTCATCATGTAACACATCATTTTTATACAACTCTGGTTATCACATATGATCATAGTGGCTTCCATCTCCAGATCAACTAGATCTATCAACAACATCCAAAGTTATATGGCTTCACAACTGGTGGAACATGTTGCAATGTATTCTGCTTATGTCGTGCTGAGAGAAATACGTGATTGCTTCCTACTCTGCCATGAGATCATGGCTGACCCCAGAGTGAAACGACATCCTGAAGTTCTCTTTCTGTGAGAGACACTTCTAGCCCGATATGAATCGGTATAACCACTCAGTCTAATATCATGATCTCCATTATAACTGAGACCAAAATCTAATGTACCCTTAAGGCACATCATCACATATTTTGCAACAACTGGGTGAACACGTCTGGGATCTACCAGAAATTGATTCAAGGTGTTCACAACAAAACATATATCTGGCCTGGTGTTCGTTAGATACATCAACGATCCAATGATCTGTCTGTACATCATAACATCAATCAATTCTGATGAAGTGTCAACCATGAGCTTCGACTTTGTTTCCATGGGTGTATTCACGGATTTTCACTCCAACATATCAAATCTCTTCAGTATTTCAACTGCATACTTCCCTTGGTTAAGGAAGATCTCCTCTAGGCTCTGCCAAACTTCAAGACCTAAGAGATAAAGCATTAGGTCTTTCATCAAACTCTATTGCGAGCTTCTTCTGCAATCTAAGATGAGATTATCTTCATCTAGTCAAGAATACATCATCTACATATATCAGTAACATTATTGGCTCATCATTCATAACCTTGAAGTAAAGGTTAGAATCGGTTTTACTCTTGGTAAATCCCAAGCTCTTCAGGAAACTGTCAATTCTGCTATATCAAGCTCTAGGAGCTTGCTTCAACCTGTATAGATCCTTCTTCAATATGCAGACCTGAGTCTTTCTATCTTCAACTTCAAACCAAATTTTCACATTACATTGTACCAACCTGGTACACTTGCTCAACTGCAACTCAATCTGCACAATCATGTGCTAGCTCTATGTGCTCTCTGCAAAGCATTATTTGTCTCACTACCTGAGAGTATGTCCTCTCCTCTTTCTACAACTATTCCTTTTGGAACTGGGACTTTGCACCTGCAGCTGCTCTGAGGTTGAGAATGACTGCTTCATCCTAATTGTGGCTGCTAAAATCTGTGAGTAACTCCTCTTATTCTATCGCGGCAACAACTTCATCTGAAACTGAGAGTGGCTCAATAATTGATACTGGAGGTAGATCTTCTTATTTCATGGAGGTAATTCTATCTTTTATCGTAGTCATGTCTCCATGACTCAACTAATGTAATGCACCAACTGCCACTCAATTTTAAATATGGGGATTTCTCCCCTTGCATCTCATACTATATATGAATCATGGTTTTTTCTGGTTGTCTTCATGAATACTAGAACCATTTCTTCAATTAGTGGAGTAAGTGTCTCGTCATAGTCTTCTCCCTCTTGCTGGGAGAGTCCTCTGGACACACATCAGGCTTTGTACATCTACAACATGCTTTATTTGTTTAGATCAATCTTGGAATTCAATACTGACTTCTATTCTAGTCTCATGGAAGAATCCATATCTTAGTCTTTCTGACTGGCTTCCTTCTCTGTCACTGAAACAAGGGAATCTTCTAGGAGATTTCATATCTCCTAGGAGTCTCTGAAGCTACGATCTAGTTCTTCTCATGGCATCTGTTTCCCAGTCCTGGAAGTTGTCTCTTCATCTAATCCTTTCTGAGATCAAGCTTATTCTCGATTTCTTCTGAGTCTACAAGGACTTCATCATCTTTTACGGGGTATACTTGGTGTTGAATACCAAGTATAAATATGAAAAATTGAGTCAGACTTCAAGTGAATTCTGCTTCCTGTCAAGGTGGCTTCATTATCCTTTGAACAAGTCTACTGCGAGTTCTTGTTCTAATGTTTGGTCATCTTTGGAGCCTTCTTCTCCTCACAATCAATCTCAATATGAGATACTCTGGATCTCAAAAGATAACTTCTTCTTCATCTTCTTTGGTACATGAATGTATATGGTTATGTACATAGTCTGCTTCATGTCTCATCTAATTTGTTGCCTTCTACAACCTTCACTATAGCTTCCTCAAGGTTATCACCTGTGACCTGAAATAAGGTCAACAAAACAACAAGCAAGAATAATACTCTTTTGATAATAGTAAATAAAACAATAGCACAAACAATTGTCACAGTAGCTCCTTTAGAGCTTTCACTCGTGACCTATCTGAAACAAGGATCAAAAGTAAGAAATAGAATATGAAATGAGATCAACACTCTTCTAGTGTTGTGATCAAACATTCATCCAAGGTAACCTGGAATCAACACAAGAAGTTTCTCCTAGAGGAGATGTTAGTTGTATCTAGTAAATGATTACATTAAACATTTATCTTGATATGCTCACATGCTACCAAGTATAATACTTTTCAAAGACTGCTACCTCAGCTGTAGTGTTTACTTGTAAAGGGGTAGTTATCAATTTTGTCATGTGAAACTTTGAATCTTAACAACTTAATTGATCAAACCTGGAACTTTGAGTCTTGTCCTCAAGAATGAGTGTGTTTCTTTTCTTCCAAGTCTCCTTCACTCAAGATGACAAGTGATTTCTTCAACCTGTCTTCTGTACTAAGACAATATGCTATCTTGACAGAAAGTTGGGTTAGAGAATAAACTCTATGATCTCAACTTTAATCCATCTAATACCTTGACTTTAATTTTTACTAAAGGTTAGTATGATGGTCATAGTTTCAACATGCAACCTAGATCAAAATAATGTCATATCAAATAGATGCATATCAAAATAATCGAACCTGGGTTGCAATATTCCTCTGAATGTGTTGGATCTTGAGATCCTTATGGATCTATGGTAAGAGATCCCTTCTCCTACAAATACCCTTTAAATCTTAACAATTTAAACATATGTGAATACACACCTCTGATAGTATTTGCAGGTAGTGGCACCATTTGGTAGCAATGACAATAATTACCAACTCTTAAAAACTTCAAGGGTGTTTGCAACTGGTACTACAGTTGATACTTCAAATGATACTACAACTGCAATTGATTCTGAAACTGCAACTTGGGGTTTTATGAGGAAACCCTAATTTTCAAACTTCAAATTTTGAAATTTTGATCCAAGGGATAGATGCCCTGAGCTGAGGCAAGTACGCTGGTGTAGTCAGATTTCTGAAAATCCAAATTTTACCCTTTCAAACTTGACAAGCGGAATTTTGGACTAGTACTTCTGGTACTGGTTCTAGTTTCTTGGTTTTCTGGTACTAGTGAAAACTAGGGTTTCACTTTCTGGGAGTTCTATCCACTGTAAAAGTGTGTTGAAGGTGCCAAAGAGTTCCCTAGGCTAGGGCACACTTTTCTAGATGATTTTTAGGATGAAATTCCTCTTCAATAAAAAAACCCTAATTTTCTTGTACGACAACAATGACGTTTTTCTTTATCTAGTGAAATATGCTCTCTTCAGCTTAGCTCTGATACCATGTTAAGGTTTAAGCTATTACTAGGTTTCTTTTCAATTTACTAGATAACAATAACATAGGTATGATCACTTAGAGAAACACAATCACAAGATACACAACATTTATCCTGGGAAACCCTCATGGGGGAGAAAACCCAGCAAAAACTTCCTTAATATAGATAGCCAATACAATGACAAGACAATAATCCAAAACACTAGAGAATATCCAACACTGAGCAATGGGCCTCTCTCTTCCTTCTTCTTCTAACTGCAGCTACCAAACTTGTGCACTTGATGAGCGAATGAGTGAGTGATCAAATGAGCCGCTGACTTCCTTTATTTATACAAATTGGTAGGTGCTAGAAAGGTGTCTCTTCACTAGGCAGGGCCAACTTGTCTTCTTAGTGGTTAAAACCACTTTAATTAGGCCTGGGGGCCGACTTCTTAATTTGCACAATACAATTAGGGTTTGACCAATCCGCAAAAGGGGATTTGGTCAATTATAATGTCCGACATGATCAATCCACAAAAGGGGATTGATCTAATGAATAATGACTCAATAATAAATAGAATACTCTTTGCAGTTACAATATTTCAACAACGTGGAGGTTAAGGATGGGATTAGTGGGTGAAATGGTCTAGGTGGTAGAGGAGGAAGGTGTAGTAATGGGGTAATTAGGGTGTTGGAATTATTTGTTTGTTGTAGCTTCACGTCTCTCTCTTGATTATGTAGTTCTTCCTATATTACTCACTCCTAATCCTTCATGTTTCATCTTCATCCTCTGATGGTAAACAATTCATTTTGAGATTGAATCAGTGTGTTACTTTTCCATTTAAGTCTACATTTTCACAGTTTTATTGGGAGTTTTCATTGATTTTGTTTGGATAGTTCAATCAATTGAAGTTGGTAGCTTTTGGTAGCTTTTGGCTTATGAGGAGAGAATTTGAATTTTTATGAACCAAGTTTGTTTAAAGCATAATGTGGCTATGATTGGATGGCTTAGACAATGGATTTTAATCATATGATTGGTTTTGCAAGGACTTTGATTTCTCTCTAGAGGCTTGTTGCAAAGGTCAATGATGGTGAAGGGTTGTGCAAGTTAGTGAGGCAAAGTTACAAGCTACAACATACTGAAGTAGAGATTGAAGCTAGCTACAAGCAAAAGAAAAGACGCATCATCACACACATGGAAAGGATGATGATGGTGAAGGGTTGTGCAAGTTAATGAGGCAAAGTTACAAGCTATAGCACTGAAATAGAGATTGAAGCTAGTGACAAGAAAAATAAAATAAGCATCATCACGCACAAGGAATGTATGATTGGAGTTAAACCAGTGTAAACTATGAATCTCTCGTTCGCCTTGCTCTATCTTCTATATATTGTCCACATTGGTAAGATATAGGATTTAAAAAGATATGTGAATAAGATCACTCACAATCCCTTTTAGCTAGGATGTAAATATTAGACTTTATGATGACATGGATTTAAGGAACTAAGAAATAGGACAATAATCATTGGGATGTGTGTATTAGTATTATAATAATATTACCATTATCAAAATACTATTAGTATGTTGATCTTTTTACCAAAGTAGCACTTAGATGTGCTTTGAGATAGACCATAATGTAATAGAAGTGAGGAAATCAAGACATTGTTTCTTTATCGAAATTAATATCATAGATTTGGTCACTTGCTCCACACAAATTTAACTTGAATGCCTTTTATATGTCACCTTGTAGCTATAAATTAGAGAAGAAAGGTAGTAGACTTCTTTGCTATTTCTTGAGCTAGTGTTGTTGGCACATTGTTGATGTGATGATCTTCATGCATTGTGGATGATTGATGTCATCTAATTGTTTGTTTCTAGCTTATATTTGAGTTGTAATGATAACTCATGCAAATATACTCAATCACAACGATGATTCTTTATTTCCTCTTAATCTAATAGTTCTTGAAATATTATATTTATATATTATCATTGTTTTTGCGATAGGTCTCATTTGGGCTAGCCATTTGAGATTTTTATTGGAGCATTGCCCAATCTCCATTAAAAACCCCTTGGTGTGGTTATTTATGGATCATTAAAAAAACCACATCGCCCACATAACTATCCACATTCACTTCACATTTGGTGCCTGAAGCCATTTTAGAGCTTGTTCTCTTTGGATCAGAAATAGGATTTAATGTAGTGTCCTACCTTTCTATGTCGATGTAGTGTTCTATGTCAATGTAGTGTTGAAATTATTATTGTTTGACACTTCCTAAACAAAGCAACCAATGTCTAAAATGTCTATTGTTTTTTTTTGTAAGTAAGAAGTATATAATATTAGGAGCCTGCTAGAAGCAAAAATAGTTACAGAGCAAAGTAATTGGTCAGCTGAAAATTTTGGGCTGCCCCAACAGAGGGAAAACCAACCCAGTCAGCAGCCTAGTCATCCTGATCAAAGCAAAAACCATAGAGTGTAATGTCTAGAAACAAGGTGGAGCTCCATCTAAAGCAGCAGTCAATATACCATACTTCTAAACAAACATGAACTAAACACTTGGCGAGTAACCTGGCCAGGTGGCGTTGAGGTCGCCTGTCCAAGGTTCCTCCTCTATGACTGTCGTCCCATCGCCCCACGACATCTCGACCTTCTCCTTCTTCTCGACTGCCCTGTCGTGCCTCGCAGTGACCTCCGAGGGCGGTTCTGCTACACCCTGCATGGCCACATCACCAGGAGTGGTGGCTTCTTCCTGTGCCTGCTTTGGAGTCGCGCGCTCCGGTGCTTTGCCCTCGACGTTGTCTGCATCGACCGGGGTTGAGAGGAAGGTTTCATGTAGCGAGGAGAGAAGCTGGAGGAATAGCGTGACTTTATCGTTTGACAACTGTAAACAGAATTGCAAGTCCTCGACGCCCTGGCGCAGCTCAAAAACCAGGCCATAGAGAATGCCTAGTTTATCTTTAACCTGCTCGGTCATGGTTGCGTCAACGGATGGGGTTCCAGCGCTTCCAGCAGCGCTCCTCCGAGGTTGCGAGTCGTCACCTAAAGTACTGGGGAAGGCCGAGCTCTGAATGGGATGCGATTCAGTCCTAGGGGGAGAAAAAAGTAACCGTAACGAAGGATAAGGCGACCGGGGGATCAAATCCAGGGGGTTCGAATTTACAGTCGGCGGGGTATGGCTGGGCTGCGCCTCCTGGAGGCGACAGGGAGGTGCAGGGGGAGACCTGTCATGTGCAGAGAGGGAGGGTCGTCGAGGTCGCCATGGGGAACCCCTCCGTGGTTTCCCTCTTATGCGCTTCCTATGCTTAGGCATGGTGTTTATGCAGCGGAAGTCGTAATGAAGGTCGCAGTGGGGTGCCTCCAGGGACCAATTAGACGCCAGTCATGGACGCGGGGGGGGAAGCTCTGTTATCCACCAGCAGAAGCAGTGACACCATAACACAATAACGAAGGAAATCGCCCGAACCATAATGAAGTGCAGAGGACGAGGCCAATAATCACACCCTCCCATCACCATAAGAGCTCCATTAATATTCCTGGAGGGTGGCGGACGGAGGCACGGGCCCATCACGTGGCTCCGTGCCCCTTTTCACCCTTCATACTCCTGCCTTCGCCAACTGTCTCCGTCTAGCACCCCATCCGAGGGTCTACAATGTTTATTGTTGTTGTAACTTCCACTATAAAATTATTAACTTACATGGGAAAGATAACCTACACTTAGTCTGTTCTATGACAACCTCTCAAATGCATGTTGCTAGCCACAACAATGCCTTTCCTTTTCAAATTCTCATTGTTACAACAATTTACACATATTTTCCCCATAAGCATTCAACCCACGTGTTTGGAATTGAAGTTTTCATTTATTGAAAAAAAAATAAAGAAATGTATTTGATGAGATTCTGATTGGATTATTTTGTTCATGACGTACTTACACAGTGTTTGGATTAGGTGGAGAGTGGATATTTATAGAGTTTATTTGTATTTTGTTCTCTTTTAGACAATATTCTTAGTCATTTTATGGTTTGTTTTTGAAAGGATAAGTATGGAATAGTTAAGGGGCAATAGTTCAAGTGGTTGGAAGGTAAGTTTGTACTTTCCCCATTTGAGTTTGAGTCTCTAATGAGATATTTGGATCATTGTTATGAGGTTAGAAGGTTAGACATCTCCCATGTGTAGGATCCTCACGAGTGTGTCTCTAAATGTTTCGATCTTTGCTAATTCATAAGTTGCCTAACTAATGCTAGCTTGTGAACTATTGGTGTTAACATAGTTTATAAAGAAAGCCACTCTAGTAACTTCCACTATAATTTTTTTTTAAGAGGATAAGAATAAAATAATCTCATGTTACATGCATAAGAAAGAAACCTAAACCATATATTCAAGAATTTATTTGTTATATTATAAACTATTCATAAGCTCAAATTCATAATGGATTGAAATTAAGTTTACGAAACTTAATCTAAGAATATTATTGATTAAGCCATTCCTGCCATTTATACTTGAACAAATATATGAGAGAATGCACTAGTAAAAACTCATTAATCTATCTTCATATTTAGGGATATTCTTGGTGTCTAAGTAAAGGATGGACAACAATGTCATATTACAAATTTCATTGAATATTCAACATTAAACTGAGGGTATATTCTATTTACTCATGATACATTGATAATATAATATTATCAATGATGTATAGATAGTTGTTGTGGAATTCCATAATTACATTTCTTTATCATGAATGATATAGAGTCTATGCAATTATTATTATAGTATGAAAATTATATTGATAGATAAGAATGTATTTGGAATATCTATGCATATTCATCTTGGGATACATCTACTTGTAGGTTGTTGTTTGTAGGTTGTTATTACTTATGGAAACAAAAATTAGTATTACTTGATGAAGAGAATGGATATAAATTTTTAATCTTCATTTTAAATAAGTTAGGGTTATTCATGGTTAATAACAATAAAGTTTAACTATTGTAAATTTAGATAAAGTATTTATTGGTTCTTACTAGGAATACATGTGATTAGTGAAAACTCAATAGTCACGAATATTTAGTATGTGCATTAGAAGAATATGTAAAGGTATCCATATCAAACTTTTGAACTAGAAATTATTAAGTGGTTGATTTCTCTATGCGATTTATTACCAATGCTAGATATTTTACTACAAGTCTAGAGATAGATTAAATAAAAAAAATTCAAAATAGAATTTGTAATACTCTTTTTCTAGCATTAATCTGCATTTTATCCCACCCCTCTCAATGTTGACCAATGTTCGATGTGGTGCTACTTTTAGTTGTAGAACATATTATCTGTGTATCATAGTCACCACTTAACATGTATCACTCTATAGGCATATATACTCTTCTCCAGTGGATAACATCTTAGCGAAAGGATTTGTCTTACCTTTGTTCACATAAACATCACTTCTTTAATTCTTTGAGATTGAGATTGACACCTGCTACGCTTTCAACTCCAAATAGTATGTTGACACATTGGCTCTCATTTTCTATTTTCTAGAATAGGGATCATACATATCACTTCTTGTTATTAATTTCTAAAAAAAAATCACAAAAAGATTTTTTATGACAACTATGAAGTGTATACATGTTACTACACCCACATACATATGAATCAAAAGATTGTAGAGCTTATAGAATGGATGGACTTTTTTCTTTTTTGGAGAAAAACGTTTTTATATTCCAAAAAGAATATACATGAATACAATTTGCATGGACCTGCCCGAAAAACCCTACAGACGAACACAAATTGGAAGTTTGTGTGCCTTTCAAAAATAGGGTCCATTATAGACTACACACCAAAAGTGCAGGTTTGCTTTCAAAAATAAAAAATCTTACACAGTCTTCGATATACATCAAATACACAAACATAAATTGTTGCATCATGTTGTCATTGATGTCAAAAGGTTGATGTCCTGTCATAGTAATGTGTTTTGTATCATTGATGTATTGATTGATGGATTATGTTGTCATTAATGTCAAAGGATTGATGTAATTGATATCAAGTGGTGTCATAGTGATTTGTTGGAAGCAATTGTATCATTGATGTCATAGAAAGTACCAAATGGATGAACTTCAAAGTGATCCCCTTATGGTGAAATCCCTCATGGGAAGACGCTTTGCAAAGTCCAAATGGTTAAGTGGTTCAGTCATCCTATATGTGTGGTTAAGGAACCCAAATTTGGTTGTGGAATAAAGTAATGAAGATCAGTGAATTTGTAAGTGAAACTATTCTAAATGGATAGTGCTCATCATGCCATTTCTGGTGATATGTGGAACGTCACATAACTCCTCATGGTTAGAGAGTTATGGCCATGTGAAGTTGGAGAACCATCATGAGTTATCTAGAAGCCCCTAGAAGGTCAAAGAAGTCAAGAAGGTCAAAGAAGTCAAATTATTCTAGAAGCTCCTAGAAGAAGTTGACTAGTCAAAGTGGTTAGTCATGGGTTAAGTGGTTGCAACAAGAAAACAATTAAAAATAAATTAGTTGCAACTAGAAGTGGAGAGTTTACTATTTGTGGAAAAATGGTTGTGAGTGGACAAGTGGTTAGAAGTGGTTTAGTCCCAAAAGAAGGAAGTTGGTTAGATGATAACCCCTAGAAGAAGCTACTTGGAGAAGTATAAATAAGAGAGCAAGGGTCTCTTATGTGGGTGGATCTCTTGAGCATATTGAAGATTTATTTTGGTGAAAGATTGATTGCAGGTACTCATGGATGCATTAGAAGTTTCGTAAGTCTGAGGTTTGACGATGAACGTTTCAGAGGTTAAGAAAACCCTAGTTTTATGAAACAGTACACACTCTATAGTGGGCTAGGGTGTGTACGTACGCAGGGTGAAGGAGAGCATGGCACGTACAATTGAGAAAAGACATGAAAAGCTTGAGTAAGTGTTGGTGACATGTTCCTGAAGTCTGAAGTAAGTTCCTAAAATAGTAGTCTACTGGTTCAGATCTGCTACAAAAGATATGGTATGGTTATATGTTGTCTTTATGCTCAGATGTACTCATGGTATGGTGAGTGCTTGAAGCATTCCTTGTATGGTTGTTATGATGTTTGGATATGGTAGATGGTGGCTGGTTAGTAGAGTAGTTCTGTTCTTATATGGTTGAGGGATATCTATGATATGTGATGGTGTGTGATGGGATATTTGTTTGTGGATGGTACAGGTTGGGTAGTGGCAGGCTGGTTGCAGTTACAGGTCACAAGTGGATGTGACAAAGGCATAAAGGGTCTGAAGGGCCAGGAGTTTGAAGTTTTAGAAACTCTAGTTTCTAAAGGTGTACGTGGGTTGACAGAAGGAAGATTGCGTACATCCATGTGTTGCAGTATAGTCAGGTCACATACATACGCGTGATGCAATAAAGACATGTCGTGTACCTGTTGACAGATTGAATTCTGTCTACAAGTCGGGTCTTGTACTTGAGGGTTGGATTATTCTTCTCAGTTGGTGTCGAGGTCTGCAGGCTAGGTCTTGCAATGAGAGTTGGTGCTTTCTTTGAGTTGGTGCTCATTTTAGTTGGTGCTGATAAACCCCAAGGATTGTAGTCCATAATACAAAAATTTTACATATATATCTTGTGTTCCTTGTGTTCTTTATGATGATGGTTTATTTATGATGTATGTCACTGAGACATGTTTACATACAAATAACTAGTTGTGAATGGAAGTAATGAATAATGAGTAAATGATGATTGCTAACTAAGGTGTTCTGTAAAGAAGTGTAAAAAGAGCCCTACACTGATTCACCCCCCCTCTTAGTGTGGTCGGTGTGTCCAACATAAATCATTCACAAATGTTTATTTCGACAAGCTAAATTCGGTCGCAAAGACTAACATTTGAATAAAAAACTATTAAAATGAAACTCCATGCTCTCCGACTCAAATTTGTCCATAAATTCATGCTCTGAGAAAGAACCAACATGAATGGATAGAATTTATTACCTATTCATTGACAATAAAAAATAATACTCCTATCTTTGTGCAACATGTCTATCATGGTTTATCTTAGACATCACCTTTCCCAGCTTCCTAGTGTGCTAATTTAAATGTAATAGTATTTCATTAAATTGAATATTTATTATATTTACAGGAGCTAGATGTATTCTACATGTAATAGGAATAAAATATAATATTTATAATATTAAAAAAATAATAATTTGCCAAATTTAAAATTTTGTTAAGTATTTTTTAATATTTGCATTAATTTAAAATTAAATAAAATTTTAAAAATAATTTTCTATGAATTATATTTCTTGGGTAAGAGATTAAATTGGACCTAGAGGTACTATCTAGTCTGATGGATAAGCTAAATGTTATTAAAAAGTACATGACCCCAGTAAAGGTAGCCACATAGATGACCACAAAGGACACTAGCTTTCTTATAGATATTATCAAAGCTGAGTTTTGGTAGACTAGAGTAAGACCTTGATTGGTCAAGGGCTCATCTTCCTCTTACATAAAGAAAGAAAGGGTAATAATCCATTACCCATGTGGCAAGAGTGGAAGTTTATCCTCTTAGTTGATAGCTACATTGATGACCACAAAGGACACTAGCTTTCTTATAGATATTATCAAAGCTGCATTTTAGTCCTAGAGTAAGACCTTGATTGACCAATGGCTCATTTGGCATAAAGAAAGGATAATGACCCATTACCCATGTTGCAAGAGTGAAAGTTTATCCCTTACTAGATACCAACTAATAATATTACTTAATTATGATACAATTTACCAGCTCAAAAAAAAAACACATTAAATTGAAAGTTGAATTATAATTATAAAGAGACTCTACCCATTACCCATGTTGCAAGAGTGAAATTTTATCCCTTACTTGATACCAACTAATAATATTACTTAATTATGATAGAATTTACTAGCTGAAAAATAAAACACATTAAGTTGAAAGTTGAATTATAATGAGACTCTGGTCATACCTTCACCAAATTAATGTGAAATTTGTGTGTTCATGTGAAACTTATCAACAAGATTGGAATTTGACGTCCAAGGGGACATATTTTTTTATTTAAATCCGTATTTGACATGTGGATAAGAAATCCACCCATGTGGATAACCTCTTGAGAAAAGGTTGGATGGGTCCAAGCTACTGTTCTCTCTGCAAATCCGATTAAGAATCGATCGATCACCTCTTCATCAAGTGCGCCTTCTTCAAGCAGGTTTGGAAAACTACAACCTTGGCACTAAAAATTCACTCTACCTGGGATGGAATTACACTTGCAGCTTGTTTTGATTCTTGGACTCGTTTAGAGAAAAAACACAGACATCTTCCACCTTTCATCTGTTGGACAGTCTGGCTAGAAAGAAACTTAGTTGTATTTGAAAATGCCTTTCCTTCAACAAGCGCAACAACTCACAAAGCACTTGGCTTCTATTTCTCCTGGATCCACACACACACAAACAAGACAAGGCTTCTTCGCATCAAACAAAAAACAGTGCTTGAAGACATCCCTACAAGCTGGTTTGATGGAGTAGCCTCTACAAACGACACTCAGAGTGGAGCTGGTGGATTAATAAAACTTTCACAGAACACTTTATATAAATGGACTTACAACTGTGGCCCAGGCACCAACACCAGGGTAGAACTCTTAGGTGCCTGGGCCACACTTTTTTTGGCCTCTAGACTCCATATAGATGTCCTCCAATTTGTCGGGGACTCCAACATTGTCATAGAATGGCTGAGCAATAGAGGTGACCTCCAAGTTGTCTCCCTGCTTGCTTGGAAAGACAGAATTAGGAATTTACAACTCACTTTCCAAAAGCTTAGCTATATCCATACACATTGAGAACACAACAAATATGCCGATTATCTCTCAAAGGAAGCACTCCAGAAAAGAGTGGGACACATGTAATGTCCCTTTCCAAATAGGAGCTCCAGAGAGGAGGCTTAATGGTCTAAACTGCCCCGTTAGACTATAGCCAGGGCCAAAGAGGGGTAAACAGGGTTACTAGAGGTCACTCCAGTCATAGGTGTTATATTCAGAAAGTGACATTGAGCTAAAAAGGGTTAAAAGTGCTTTTAAGTCATTATGAGCTAAAAATAGAAGTCAACAATGAATTAGGGTTTAAGCATGATTTAGGGTTTTGGAAGTCAACAGTGAATTAGGGTTTCATCATGATTTAGGGTTTTGGAAGTCAACAGTGAATTAGGGTTTCAACATGATTTAGGGTTTTGGAAAGCTATAAAGGAAGGGTCAACGACCTAATTCATTTATGCAGATTATGACTTGTCATTGAGGAGAAGAGGCGCATCTTAGGAGAGATTGTTTAGTGTATTCCAGGAGGAAGACACCAGTTGGTTGATTTCGATGTTGAAAGACACACCCTAGTCACCGGGAAGATCATCCAGGTCTTCCATCATTCTTCATTGATACTGCAGTGCTCCCATATTCCGGGTATTATCTTTTAGTTGCTTATTTGTATTCCGGCTAAGATCCTTTGTCTGTTGATCTAGTCGAGTATTGTCAGTTTATTCAGCCGCATTCGAC
>JZKD02S1893379.1:31825-41895 GCA_000966675.3 Picea glauca | reverse complement strand
TCCAATTATTAAGTATATATCTAACGACAGTTAACTATTGGCAGGTCTGAATTAGGGATTGTCATGCACACGAGGGCCATACGCATATGTGACCTCAAACTTGATAAATTTTGAGCCACTGGGTTCTAGAGCTCCTAAAGCAGAGAGTACGACATTCCTCTATGAAGTACACGTCTGGAGTACCTCCAAAGCCGACATCGCACAAGGGGTTTGACCCAGGCCCTCAACAATAGAGTAGTTCTGGGTGGCTCTAGCATTTGTATTATAGGTAGAGCGCTTGACTACTCCTTTCAGAATACGAGGTGGTGGCTCTGCTTTCTCAATCTGTAAATTCGTCTCCAGAGGAGGAGGAGGAGATTCTAGACCAGGAATAGCTTGTGAAGAGCTATAGTCTCAATATCGAGTGGCTACATGAACTTTCGCATCGAACATATTGATACATAAATGGTCGCCATCTTGCGACGATGGGTTTTGACTCCCACCAGCCGCATTTTTGGCATTGGAGGAGCTCAAGGCCATGTGATGATTATGTGGGAATGGATTCGTCAGCACGACGGGCGATAGAGATAATAGCCTCGCAACTTCTGCAAGTTTGGGGAATAAATGGGTAAGGTGATCATCTGTGTAAATATTACAGGGAAACTTCACCTTACGTCTTTCTCGTTTTCCCTCTCCAACATTACTACCTGTCTTCTCATTATTATTATTGTCCTTGGGTTTATTACCATTTTTCCCACCCTTACGGTTATTACATCCTTTCTTCTTAGTCCCTCTTGGTTGTTGGTTACCATTTGGGTTGGCCGATGATTTCACGGAGTGTACATTCACCGATTGAGTGGGGTTGGAAGACATAGATGAAGCTGGCCCTCCTGCAGACTAGTTTAAAGACAACTCTTTCAAATGGTTTGTCACCGAGTCTGTGGAATTTACATTGGCGGCACCTACAAAACCATCGACATGAGGTCCGGTCTTTTTCCTAAGGTCGTAATTTGACCGCGATGCATCAAAAATAAGGTGGTATAACATCCTAGACTGAGCATATATCAAATCTAACTGCTTGGCTCTAAAGATCACCTCTTCCTCAGTGGTAACCCCGGAAGTAGCAACATCCTTCGAGATAGGAGTGTGCAAAGACTTAAGAAACCATTCTAAAATAAAGGCCAGGGGTATAGGGGTCTTAATCAACCTCTTCCGTCTACGCCACTCCTGGATATGGTCCAAGATATGAGTGGCGGTATTCTGGCATAAAGTTGGCAATAATTCTAGGCCAACATCATAACGAATGGGCAACTGGAAGTGGTTAAGAAAGACCATCACCAATTGACTAAAAGTCCCATATGCCCCCCTAGGAAGCTCAATATACCATTTTGCAGCAACTCCGATGAGGGTGTGTTGAAATAATCTCAAACGAATAGAATCGTCATTAAGGGAGTTTGATGAGCACCAAAGGTGAAAGGTAGTGACGTGATCACCATGATCCTCTCCATTCTTACCCTTGAACTTTGGGATGTCTGAAGGAAGTTTGGTGGGGACGGGGGGCCATGTAGGATCGTGACTCACAGGTTCATTCATTAACTTAGACAAATCTGGTAGATTAAGCATGGCCAAAAAAGGGAGAAGGGGTTGCCACATCTATCCCCAACCTCCCGGGAAATATTGCGCTTGTGGAACTGTAGGCCATCCAGGGTTCTGGTAAACACCATGGCCCTGTCCGTCATTATAAGGCCCTCCTTCGAGATGATTCATATAGGGTTGGTTGGGCATCATTCCAGCTAGAATGTTCTGTTGAGGGTTATAGAAATTGCCCCCAGTCGGATTGGATCTGGGTTGGGGGTTTCCCAAAGCATGAAACTGACCTCCTTCGGGTGGGAACCCGGAGGATAGAGGCAGATTCGTCATGCCAAATATATTGGTCGGAATCTGCACTGAGGAAGTGGGGTTGTAGGACAAAACTTGAGTCGAAGCTTGTCCGCCAGATTGATTATTCCGCCCAGAAGTAGGAGGATTGGACCTAGGGTTAAAAGAAAGAATGCCTCCCATATTAGGATTCATTTGAGGGATTTGAGATCCACCAAATGAAAAAGGAGTGTAGGGAGGTGTACTACCCCCAAGCCCAATGCTAGCATTAAGGACAGAAGCTGGGATGGAGTTCAAAAACTGCGAAGTAAAGTTGGGCATACCATAAGAAAAGGAACTAGAAGCCATAGGGATGGACTAGACATTGTAGCCCGATGAGTGGCCAAGAGACCCAAAAGGGTTCGAGGCAAGAGATTGAGGATTTACTATAGGCCAGGCCATAGTAATGATAAGTGCCTCCAGCACTACAACCATAGAGGTTGCAGGAGTCGAAGGAGTGCCATTAACTATAGTAGGTATGGGAGTCGAAGGGATCCTAGTGTTCTGAGGACCAGATTCAGTACTCATCCTTGTAGAATCACAAGTTTGAACGGTGGATGTGTGTGTACCACTCCTAATAACTCTACGCCTTTTAGAAGGAAAAGACTCGAAATCCGATGGTAACTGTAACAAGCAATGGGACCGATGGGGAGGCTATTCCAACTCCACGATGACTTAAGACTCTAAAGATAAAAAATATATCCTAAGGCCAACTAGTAATCAAAGAGCACACCAAAATTCAAATGGCCAATATGCATGCAAACGGGGTAAAGTGGTCGAGTGGCCTCCCTCCCTAAAGAAGGTATGTCTCGCCCAAGAGGGGCCTAAGACTCCCTGCTAAAGATCAGAGGTAACAAAATTAGTTATAAGGGCCCTCGTGGGATTAACAACCAGTCGGTCAGATCCCCCCAGAGAGGTAATCCTCCATAAAGGTTGTGTGATGTCTGACCCTTATCTGACCTAGGGTGCCTGTAGAATAACCCCTGCAAGTAACGTCTAAGACGCCTAAGTGAAGCAACTAATAAACCACTATATAATTGATGCACAGGCAAGCAGTCGTAATTCAGGTCCACCATATGGGCAGGGTAGCAAAGCCCAAAACCTTGAAAGCACCACCTCTCACGGAGGTAAAGGCACTAACAAGATCCCCATATATGAATAGATCCCCAAAAATATCTCTGACGCTAGGAAGGTATCAGGGGGATATCCCTTCAACCGACTTCTCATGACCTCGTGATTAAATCCGGTGTGAGCGAAGCCTCCTGATCTTACCAATTATACAATGGATTTCTCCACTCCCTGACTCGAACACATTTGTTGATTTAATTGCCTTGGAGAAGTTTACTCACAAAATCCTATTCCAAGGCACTAAATCCTAGGTTAGTTTGTGCACCCTAGAAAATAAAATTGTTACTAATAAATTTTAAATTATAGCATTGATTTTATGGCCGTGATTACTCAAAATGGTATGGTAGTGAAACTCATGGTGTTATGACTCTACAAGGAAAGTAAATATGAAAATAATGCAAAGTCCTAACTTTAACTTTCAATGAATGATATAATTCTAAAAACCTATGCAATTTTCAAATTCAATTCTGCAATTCAGAAGTAAAAATGCAATATTTCACTATATGCACTAAGCTAATGAAAAAGACTCAAAAGACAAAAATGCCAAGCAATGCAAAATGCCTATTTTTTTGTGTTTTCAATATAACAAAACTGAAAATGCATGGACTGAAAAGTAACTTGATATATAACCCTACTGTGTATAAAAAGAGACAACTCAAGCAGGATACCAAGCAACAAAACAACTAGCCCAATGTTCAAGGACAATAAAAAATGAAAAAACGATGAGAAAGACTCTGCCCAGAAATTCAACCAAAAGAGGAATTCCCGTCATCCCACAAGCACTCAACAGGAACTACAGAGACCTAAGAAGGATCAACAAACATCAAATCCCACCCAACAAACACCAAACTAAGAAAACAAGCAAGGAAAAGTGGTGTACGTGACTGTTCAGGCAAACAGAGCGTATATACGCATCTTGCAGTGAGACAACCTATGTATGTACGCGAATGTCAAGGAAAAAGGTGCGTATATGATTCAAAACAAGGCCAAGCAAGGGAGAAAGGCTGGAAAATCAGACCCAAAGTGAACAAGAACTGTCAAGCAATGATACAACAAGAACCACAATAGAAACAAGATCAATCTAAGGAGAAAAGTACTCCAAACCCTAAGAAAGAAGATAAATTCCCCAGTATGGTCGCCAATTCTATTACGAGGAAAATTTCTCTATGGCTAGGGTAAACCACAACAGATGGATATGACTGCAAAAATCAACTCTATCCTAACAACATGCTATATAAACCAATGTGCAAGTGAGATAAGAAAGAGGCCTACCTCATTCAGATGTTCGACGAAGTCCACCATTGAGCACTTTGACCCAAAGCTATGTACCTGCAACAAGTTCTCAACAAACAAACAAAACAAGGATATGGTGGTAATATGAAAGGTTAGCACATTAGATAGCATAATCCATCAATATACATAACAAATACGCCCATGGATAATAACTCATATATTTGCAAGATATTAATTGGATGGGAAAGGAGTATTTCTATTAATAAATGATCAGCAGAAGTGAAAACATTACATACTTCCGTGTCGGCACAGTTCGGAACTGAGAAACTAAGTTCCTTCCAGCTAGGCCTCCACCACTTCAATCCTCCACCAAAGGCAAGCTCATAGAAGGGAGACAATGAGGTTCTCCATCAATAAGGGAAGAGCTTGAGGACTGAACACTGTGTTCAGACTTAAAGGACAAAGGGATGCAGACTCAATATGAAGTAAATAATTTCTCCAGAGTAACTTTGCTCTCAAAGTTGAATTCTTTCTCCTTTTCCATAGCTCAGAATTGGCCCATTTATAGCCTTCAAAATGGAACTGAAGGGTCGAGTCGGAACATTTCCAGTATATGGAAGGCCAAGGATCAGAGATCTCTTGTCGTGACATGGAAACCCGACATTTAATTTTGATTTTTTGGCACAAATCCCGATGTACGTGGGCTATAGTGGAGCATCCTGCGTATACACTTGTTGTATAGTGTGAAAGATGCGTACAAGTGGAAAATTTTGTATTTTTGTCTCTGGATTTTATCAACAGGGAAAATAAGTCTGCATAGGGAAATGGAATAAGGCCCTATGTGCAGGATTGCATAGGGTGAGGCAAATCTTTCTATAACAGTTATGGATGTATAATTCAATGGCATGCAACAACAAAATCAACCATGGAAAAGTGCCAAGAAGTAGCCCAAAAGGTGCGCCCTAGTTAGTAGACTAGGTGAGTGAAGTTAGAGAGCTAGTATAGGGTTAGGTTAGGAGTTAAGAGAGTGTTAGTAGCTAGGGTTATGTAGCCCTAATGGATGTAGGTTAAATTTTGTAACATCAATTAAAGTAGTGGTAGAGAGGGGGTGCCCTAGTAGGAGAAGACTCCTCTCAATGAGGCAAACCAACTTCAAGTGAGAAACCTTTCAAAAGATCAAAATTTGTGTTTCCGAAGGCAATGATTTTATATCTCCAATGAAAAATATATATGACTAGTGCCTTTACTATTGGGTTAATGGAATCAAATAAATAAAGAGCTAAAGAAATCTACCTCCTTGGGGGTGTAAGCCCTTTTACTTCCCAAGGCAAGTTTCTCTAGTTAGGGTTTAAGCTAAGAGTTTGTATGCCCTTATACTTATCTTAGCAAACCCTTGTCTAATCAATAAGATGAAGCAATAAAATGATGAAGACTATGGTGGGGGTGTATTCCCTTATACTTCCCACCTAGCTCCTAGCACAACAATCCTTGACTTGAAAAAGAATGATAGCATAAGAGTAAAATACCATACCAAAATCAAGAAATATGCCAAGATAATCCACCATAAAAGCTAGAAATACATCATCCAAGGCCAACGCCTCACTCCTCCGTCAACCATTCATCAAGATAGCCATAAACAAGTGCACAAGAGACAAATAGAGCTAACTGTAGCGAAAATGTCAAACCAATACTTCTCACAATGAGGGAGAGTTATGTTAAAATGAGATCTTATGATCTCTTATTTATACAAAATGTCACCAAGGTGACTTGTCCATAATTTAAGAGGTAAACCAAAAGACTACGGGTAAACAACCCTAATATTTCTCCCTTTAACAAAGTAATATTAAACAATTCATTTAAATTTTCACTTTTGCACAAATAAACCCTAATTTTACATGGATGTCTCCCCTTTAGGGGACATTTTTCCACTTTGAAGAAGTCGTTGGTGTTGGAGAAGCATGGGTAGGTCTCCAAAGGCCACATATAAATAATTTAGATGATCTCATCATGGTGAAGACCCTCTTCTCCTCAAAACGTCCATGTGTCAATGAGTGACACCTCACCACCAAGCCCTAACCCCCCTAGGTGACGTCATGCCTCTAGAAGTGACGTTTTGCCTCTCCTAGGGAAAACATTTGGCATGTGGGGGCTAGGATCTATCGTCCAATTCATCATCAAGGCCTTCTAGGTCTGATCTTTCTCATCCGACATGCGGGCCCTTGGCATCCAACCTGTGGGCTTGCAGCCCCATGGAAGCCCAAGCTAGGATTGTTCTCCCAAAACTATCCACCAACTAGGTCCTGCAAAGACAAATAAGGACGCCCTCCAAGGATCTCAAGTCATAACATCATGATAAGTTAATCCAATCAATAAATAATCCATCTAAGCATGTGCATCAAAGATCACTATATCAAACAATTAATTGCTCAAAGACACTATGCAACTTGTCAAGCTTGAATATGGGAGGGTTGATGAGGTGTCCTATTGGGTAGATCTTTCCCTAGGCTAAGGAGAGTTTCCAAGAGATCCCTCTCTAAGCCATGTAAAGTGGATGAAGTGTATGGGGTCAAGACTCAATGGGCATAGGGCTCATGACATATAAGGGGTCGTAGTGTCTCATTCATGGGTGCCTTTGTAGAGGGTGTGTGGTACCTTCGTCCGCAATGCAATTTTTCCAAGCCCATCAATTTCCTTTTATCTTTATTTCTTTGTATTTTCTTTCAATATAGAATAAGGAGAGATTTAAGGTCACTACCCTGGCATGGTGACCAGATGATGGCAATGTCACCCACAAACACCTAGTGGAAATGAGAAGGTTGGCTCATGATGCGACCCCCTTTCTCTCAGCCATTGCCCTGGTTTGGTGACCATATGGTGGCAATGTCATACCACTAGATATTCATGGACGTGATAGGTCAGCTCGTGATGAGACCTCCTATCCTTCAACTAACCTTTCAAACATTCTTTATTATATTGTGGGTCCCCTTTACTCAAAGATAAGTGTTTCACTACCTTCTTAGGTGATCCCTGAGAGAAGCATCTGGAAGGTTTATACAAGGATTTTATCTTTTACCCAGCATCAACCCCTCTGGGCCTTCAACCCCTTCTTCCCATAGAATGAGGGACAACCCCTTCTTGGGTCAATACACCCTAAAATCCCAAGAGATAAGGAAATGGAGGGGAATAATGATGGAAAGTGGTAAGTATGGTCGGGAATGGTACGATGGCTCTTTAAGGGAGTTCCTAGTAGAAAACCCATCCCCAAGGAAGACCACTTACTAGGGCAGAATGTCAACCACCAAGGTGAAGCAGGGAAAAAGGCATAATGTCCAAGCATATATCATGATGTGCATGCTCATAGATTGGGAGGGATAGTTAGATTAGCTACCCAACCAGTTCGAGACGTGGGGGTTGATAATGCGCACAAATATGGCATACTAGAGTTGAAGTATGGATGCAGTAGCAAGATCACAAGAGTTCAACACTTAGGTGAAATTTTTAAGTGAAGTGGGTAGCAGTCAGTTGTAGCAGACAACGACAACAAAAGTGGAACCAAACAACATCAAGGCAGTAACATCGCAACGAGAGAGTGCAACATAGTTAGGTAACTTTCATCCTTGGATTTGGGTGAAGTGGCCGCATTGACTTAGGAAACAGATCGAGCAAATTTGGGTGCAATACAGTTTGGTTTGTGGAGACTTGAGGTTTCCACTTCGTAGGGAAACTTGGAGTTTCCACTTTGGTAGAATTTGGGGTTTCTAGTTGGAACAAAACTTGGGGTTTCGAATAGAATTAGTTGCAGCAAAGGCATGAGTTTGGGAAGAGACTTAGAGATGGAATATTTTGTGGATGTTGCCGAGGATGGAAACGACTTGAGGTGGGGGAGGATGTAAGGCCTACGATGCTAAGCCTAGGTGCGTGCACTTCCACCACAAACCAAAACAGAGGAAATTAGGCAGGAAGGACGCTCGGTGCAAATGAGGAGACAAAAGTATTCATATAGAGGAGAGTTGGGGTACCTTGGGCGTGCAACTTGCCAAGGGGTGACTCCACCCAAAATGCCTTGCGATGCAAGTCAAACAACTGGCGATTTGATGAAGAGTTGAGGGAAAGACTTGGGTGCTTTGGAAATGAAGGAAAATTAGGTAAGGCATGGGGGGATGACTTAAGAGAGTCAAACCGACTCGCCTAAGGGGCACATGCACCCAAGATGACGAGTCATAGATGGATGGGGTGCGTTGATCCAAGAGGCATGTCGGTTAATGGAGGCGTGGGCTAGATGGGCGCACTGGGTCCACTGAGGTGCACAACGGTCAGTTGAGTGTGATGATTCGTGAAGGGGCGTGACACACCCAAGAGACAAGATGTTTCACACAAGTGACCCTTGGAGTTCATATAAGAGCAAGGGCGCACAACCAAAGAAGGAAGCTTGGCAGAACATGAAGGAGAGAAAGAGAGCTCTACAGTTCTGAGGCAGATGAAGAGGGTGAGCTCACTCAAGGAGCCAAGTCGCTCCACATGGGAGGCCTTGTGTTGGCTTGAGGTGGATTCAGTGGACAGAGTTGAGAAAGCTTCTCTTGGGTTGATTTTGGGGAAGTCTGGAAACACAAGTTTGTTGGAGGCATGTGTAAGGCAGAACCTAAATCTGTGAAGTCTGCGAAAATGAAGAGACAACAAGTCTGTGGTTGGGAACATCTGAGGTACACCGCAGGAGGTTGCAAAGACGATTGCGATAAAGAGTCTTAGTGGGATGAATCTGTTTATGAGTGTCTTGGTGAGGTGAGGGGAGTCGTGTGACTCTGCCGAATTTGTAAACCGAGTTAATAGTACTCATGTTGTAACTGTTATGTAATAACAAAGACTTAGTCGGGTGTTAGGAACGGTTTGTGTCGCCTGCACTATATCTATGTTTCTCTTGTGTATTTCTTTGTGGTTCTCTTGGCTTCTCATGTTCATGGATGTATGCTTAAATATGACTAAGTGTTAAACAAATGTCTAAGTATACAAGAGTTTCACTAGAATAGAAGTGTGAATCATCTATAACCTAAAATAGAGTATGGGTATGCTCTAGGTGAAGAGACATACTCCGGACAAAGTAACCTTAGTGTTGCCAAACAACCAAATAAGAAACATCATGGTGCCGCACATCCTCGAGAAGTATATGATCGTAAGACACACTATGAAGACATGACACTTATGCTAATGCTCTTATGTATAAATGTGGATACATATAATCTTGAATAATATTAAAATAATATAAATATTATGAAAATGAAAAATTCAAATAATGTCCTTACTCTGGAAATGCTTCACATAGCAAAAGAACATCCCTATAAAATATGAGTCTTCTCCAACATCTCAACTCTCAAGTGTATACAAATTTGCCATTTAAATAAGCTTTCCAATTTCAATTATACGCTCAATAAAATTTATAAACTCACAAAATCTTTTAATGACGACGTTGTAATTTATAAAGCTTCTTATTAAAAGCTCACTTGAAATTAAAGTATTTAGAAGGGTGACGTGCAATAAGTCTTTCTATTTTGTTAATTGATCTTCGTCATATAAAATCATAAATTGATCAACGAGACATAGTTTGAAATTCAAAATTAACTTTTCAATTTTATAGAAAATGATCATTGGAGACATAATGTGAGATGGAGTTCGATAATTTTAATAATTCTACAAATTAAAAACGGAGTTCGATAATTTTAATAATTCTACAAATTAAAGATAATGTGAAATTTAAAAGAATGTTTTAAATTTAAATCATAAAAGGTAACAAAATGTACACTTACGAAATGATTTAAATA
>JZKD02S1893379.1:0-15162 GCA_000966675.3 Picea glauca | reverse complement strand
CAAGTGTCTTGTGACCTAACCCTAAGCCTTCACCTCTCCTTTATAAATAAGAGGGTTGGCATTGTAAATTGGGGGATGAATATAGTAACAAAGCTTTGCTGAAATTTACAAGACTATTTGTGTTTGTGATACTTTTTAGATTTTAGTTGTTGGATGTGTCAATTGTTGGTTAAGGGTTGAGGGGTAGGGGTAATTTTTTTTTATGTTAGCTATCTCCAGGAGGGATTGGTTAGCTAGGTGTTTGTTGTTGCTTCCTTGGGTTTAACTTGCTTACTTTCATCTTATAACAACTTGGTTTAATTTGTTTAATGTGTTTTAGTGCAGATTTTTTGAAGTATTCAATTGTTTTCAGCCTTAGCTAGTGGTTGGGAGTCCTAGGGCCTCTTAGGAGAACCCTTAAATAGACCTCTTAGCTGGCTGTCCATACTTGTTTTCTTTATCTTTTCATTCATGTATATTTTTGTTATGTTTTATTACCATTAACTTTGCTGTCCCAAATAGGAAAATTGGTCATTTTGGTCAATTTCGCCCCACGTGACAACCATCTTAGTTGGCTGTTATATACTTCTTATGTGTAAATTTCTGTTATGTTTATTTCATCTTTTCCATGCATAAATACTAAAATTTCGTTGTTTGCCCGTAAGGATACAACCGGTCACCCACTCTGCTTCTCTTAAGCGGTTGGGGACCACTTAGAGCCTGTTTGAGGCAAAGGGGCCAGCAAGGCAGCGAAGAAAAACACACATTTCGATCTGTAAATATACCCAATCACTCTCATATTCACTTTACTTATCACTTGCACTCACTCCAAAAGTTTCTGATACACATACCAATGTTTATATGTTTTATTTGTGTAGATAGTTTGAATAGTTCACTTGTGAATTCATGTAAAAAATATGATTAATTATTGTGTAGATAATCATCACACCTTTTATATTTTAAACACTAAACTTCCAATCCCCATACAAGGATTTAGTTGGGGCTTTCATGCATATGGAGGTATTGTTGCTCGCAAAGAGCTTCAACCCATTCCTTTGGGTTGAATGGTGTAATTGTCATTTTGTAATTATCTAATCTTGCTATATTTTCATTGTATCACTTTTCGCTCACTAATCTATATGTGGATGCCCCTAAAGGGGCCATGCAAAATCAACAAGCTAAATATATGCAAAACATCGCAAAAAAACTTGAAAACAATTCAAGGGTCTGCCCCATACACTGAAAACAAAAACTTATATTATTTAGATATTTACATATACATATTATCTAGCCGTGACATATATGTCACCTATCTATTTACTTGTTTTATGTATATATATTTTAAATAGATTTCAAATTCAGTAACCAGGAGGCACACTTGTGAAAGCAAGACGTGACCTCACCACATGAATGGCTTGGTATTTCATTTTATGCAATTTCAATTTTGTAGGATATTAAGAGTCAAAGCCAGGGAGTCTTCATCAGGAGCCCCTCAAAATTTGTCTAGTTAGTACAAGTCGAGTTGTCTTTCCTTAGTACCACATGGTCAAGGAGTTGATTATCTTAGCTCGGTTGGAATACTACTCTGCTTGGGTAAGCTCGGCAAAAACCCTCTTTAGGGGGGTCCCGAGCCTCTTCCTTTTTGTAGGTATCCTTCTTCCATCCAAGCGGATTTAAGAGCCCGAAAGCACTAGTGATGAGAAGTGGCTAATCCCTGCTTCTCTGAACTGCATGGGGCACTCTTCAATCTAACCACCGTGGTTTGCTAGGACTACTCTTCTTATACTGGTTGGCACAGTTTCGGGATGTGTTTGCCTGATCGGGATAACCTTCAAAATAGTGTGGTGGCCAAGGCATGTGATATAAACTAAAAATTGACCAATAAAATACTTTTAAAGTCAACCTTTCGTCAATCCACCTTTTCACACACAAACCAAAATTGAAGTTGTGAATACTTTCCCTTATATAAAAGTTGTAACAGCTTGTAACAAGGATGTTCATCCACTTTTACAGCCCACTTTTGATTTTACAACCTTTCGAGATCACTTCCTGGTTCACCCCGGGGGGTATCAAGCCTTTCTAAGCTTGTTTCCTTGTCTTGAAATCTTCGAACAACTTTTTGTTCTCAATTTACAGCCATTTAAACGTACTTGGCTGTATCTCTTAAGCCCCCTTTTTACCCTTGTTTCACACCCTTTTACTCATGGTATTCA
This sequence comes from Picea glauca, assembly GCA_000966675.3. NCBI lineage: Eukaryota > Viridiplantae > Streptophyta > Pinopsida > Pinales > Pinaceae > Picea > Picea glauca. The sequence goes on along the minus strand of JZKD02S1893379.1, from coordinate 12,970 downwards.
TTGGTTAATTATCCAGGACACTGGTTTATCCCGGGGACCCATTCTGGGACAGTTTCCAACGCTTTAAGGAAGTGAACAACTCGTTGTTTGCTTCATTTAGTTCGCTTTCCTAAAAATCAGCGAGCTCATTTTTTTCCCGTTCATAACTTTCATTCCCCAGGCCATTTTGGCCATCCAGGAAATTAAGGAAGGATAACACCCAGGGTGGGTGGTCCTACGAAAGACTTCTTGTAAGTCTTTCACCTTTCTTTTTCCCCTTCATACCGCCTCAGGCGAAGGACCACTTGAGGTGAGGGTAGTCTCTGCCTCGTTCCGAGCTATCAAAGAGGATGTAATCAACTTCACAACCGGATAGGTCGGATCTGTCCCAACGGACAATTTTTTTTTATAACAACAAGGAGCAATGCCCTCTATTCCATGAGTACTTGGCCTTTGGAGCTCCGAGCCCTTTGAAGCAAGTCACCTTACCCTGGTGCGAGGTATGCAGAAATAGGCATCGCCCTGGTGAGTGCTATTACATGAAAAAATATGTTCAGACACCTACAAATTTGTATTGCACGTTCTGTAAGTCTGTGGGACACGATGATAGGGATTGTAGGGCTTACGATCTCATGCATGAAAGGTCAAGAGACATATACAAAATTCAATGTGAAGTACAAGAAGAAGGAAACACTACACAGTACAACTCCCCTGGGAGAGGAAACTTCAATCCTCATGGTGGATTCAGAGGAGGAGGAGGAGGAGGTATGGATCGAGGCCGAGGATAGATCATCTGTTATAACTCCGCACATACAGGACACTTGGAAAGGGACTATCAGAACCCTTGCACTACTTGTAGCTATTGCAACTCCTTCAAGCATGTTATTGAAGAATGTCCAGCATTGCTGGCTAAACTTCAAGAGAAACGAGGACCTTAGCAGAACCTGCAGATACAATTGATCAAAGATGAACCTCGCAGAGAAGACCCTAGAGTTGTTGTTGTTACTAGAGGAGGCGTTGTTACAGGAGATGACAGAATGACCCAAGGGAAGACTACATAAGATTTAGGAATTAGGAAAGCTACAGAGAAGACCCAAAACTTTGATGCGAAGAAAGAAAGACAAATATTTAAGGAGGCAAGAAAAGAGTTCAAAGGAGACCAGGGATATTCATCAAGAATACGACCATAAGTAAGAGAATATGGAATTCCTCAGGCATTTGATCAGTCCGCTTTGCCAAGAGAAGGAAAGAGGTAAGCAATCTCATGGAATTTCTATGTACTTGTGTTAAGTTGATTCAGGATGAGAGCGTTGTCCAAGAACTACAAAATTTAATCAGAAATTATGAGCTAGGAAATAATGAACCTTTACTGAATAGGGTAGTACACCAAATCGCTAAAAAGAGAAGGACAAATAAGGAATTACATTTGAATGCTCAAATAGGAGAATATGATATAGACTATGTGGTCCTTGAATTAGGGTCGGAGGTCAATGTCATGACGAAGCAAACTTGGGCACTGATGGGAAAATCGAGGTTGATCTATTCCCCTATCAGGCTCAGGATGGCTAATCAACAAGTTGCCATCCCTTTTGAATGTTGGAACATGTCCCTGTGGATATTGATGGAGTAAGAAAATTTGCAGATTTTGAGGTAATTGAGATAGTTGATGACAATTGCCCTTACCCAATGCTATTAGGAATTGATTGGGTCTTCAATAATTCCACTGTGGTTGATTTAAAGAAGAGACATATGACTTTTGAAAAAGATGGCCTTAGGGTCATTGCACTCTTAGATCCAGATGAAGGTCAACGATACACAGAGCCCATCAGAGAAGAAGACCATGCACACAAACTGGAAAATATATACAAATTAACAGCCAAACAACATGATTACATTAATCATATGGCTGATGGAAACCTAAGCTGGAGAAGTGACAATGCATGTTCATTAGACTCAGAAGAAGCACTGTAGAACTGACAGAATAAAATGTATGAGGTATCTACAAGAAGATGTGCTAGATTAACTAGAGAAGTTCGTTGGATCGACAAAATAGTAAGTAACCTACCCACCTTTGATGGTCTGAATCCTTTAGTAACCTTCTTGTCGGACTTTGAAGAAAGTGTACTGATGCAAAAAATATTGTTGGTGATGGATGAGGCGTTGAAAGCAACCCCAACAAGATGGTGGGGGACACACAAAAGTAACATTACAGATTGGGTATCGTGTTGTACCTTGATGACAATGCGGTTCTCAACAGAAGTAGAAGGATGCGAAGTTCGATACACATGTTGAAGCTTCCCAAAGGACCATGTGCGAAGTTGTGAGGAAGCCTAGAGCAACGTTCCTCAAGAATAGTGAGTACACAAATTCAATAATACAGTAGACACAACACCTATCAACTGGTACCTTCAAGCAAAGCTGTGCCTCATCACTACAGATTGGAGAGGTATGACTCATAATTTTGTAACCACCTTCTTATTTGAAAGTCAATATCCTTCAGTAGATCAATCATTACAGATTGTCAGACAAAAATTATTTGAGGAGGCCTCTAGCCTCCCTTTGGAGTAAGACGAGGACGAATGGATTGTGCCTCTACAAAAATTGCAAGGTTGTTACAACATCAATGCCGATGAAGACGATGATCCTAGGAAGGTGAACATCACATACATAGAAGGCCAGAGAGATGTGGAAGGACTATGAGTTGAGTGACCATTCATTGGAAAACCGATAAACATTAAGAAGGTCAATATTGGAATAGAACAAACACCAAAGCTTGAAAACATGGGAGATTATTGGGATGCTGCCACTATTGACAAGATTACAGAATTACTGCATGAATATCAGGACTTGTTTCCAACCAAGTTCACTGATATGAAGGGAATTAAAGGGCCTATGGGAGAAATGAGAATCCCTTTGAAGCTAGATTCAAGACCAATCAAACAGAGACCCTACAGATTGAGCCCTAAATACAGGGAGAAAGTGAATATTGAGCTCGACAAAATGCTAGAAGTAGGGATTATAGAACCCGTGGAAGAATCATAGTGGATTATCCCTATGGTGGTGCAAGACAAGAAGACATGAGAGAATATGATCTGTGTAGATCTCAGAAAGATGAATGATGCATGTTTGCATGATGCCTTCCCTATGCCATTCACTGACGGAGTGTTAGATAATGTGGGAGGCCATGAAGTATATTCTTTTACAGATGGATTTTTAGGATACCATCAGATCCAGATTGCCAAGGAACATCGCCACAAGACCACATTTGCAATAGAATGGGGGTCCTATCAGTATACAATGATGCCATTTGGATTAAAGAATGCCCCAACCATCTTTTCCATGGTGGTGGTCGAAGCATTCAAGGAGTTTTTGCATAAATTTCTAGAAGCATATTTTGATGACTAGATTGTCTTTAGTTTATTGAAGAATCATATTGAATGTCTAAGGCTAATGTTGGACAAATGAAGGCAGTGTCAAATTTCCTTAAATCTGAAGAAGTGCATATTCTTGTCACCATTTGGAGTGTTGTTAGGCCATATTGTATGCAAGCAGGGATTGCTGGTTGATCCATCTAAAATTGCCATTATAGTTGATCTTCCACCTCCTACTTCAGTCAAACAGTTGTGCACTGCATTGGGACACACAAGATATTACAGGAAATTCATTAAAGGATATGCCCAGATTACAACACCCATGGAGAATGTTTTGAAGAAGGATTTTCAGTTCAGTTGGACAAAAGAATGACAGTAGAGCTTCAACACACTGAAACAAAATATGGTCATTGCGCCCATTTTGGTTTTCCCAGATTGGACCAAGGAGTTTCATGTACATGTTGATGCATCTTCTATTGCATTGGGAGCTGTGTTAGCACAACCGAGAACAAGAGAGATTTATCATCCATTATCTTTTTCCAATAGAAATTTATCAACAACTGAGATCAATTACACCACCACTGAGAGAGAAGGGTTAGCCATGGTGTATGCACTATAGAAATTTCACCACTACTTGTTGGGAGGACACTTTAAAATGTTTACTGATCACTCCATGCTGAAATACCTAGTCAACAAGACAGTGTTGGGGGGAAGAATATGCATATGGATTCTGCTATTTCAGGAATATGACTTTGAGATCATAGTAAAGCCAGTAAGAATGAACAAAGGTCCTGACCACTTGTCGAGGTTGGAACATGAAGAAGAAACCACTAGTTTGGAGGATGCACTGTCGGATGCACATCTTCTAGACATTAGAAATATTGATGACCACTTCACAGAAATAGTCCAGTTCCTATCAACAAGAATGACACCTAGTGAGTATACAATTCCCCAAAAGAAATAGCTAGTAGTGCGCGTTGCAGACTTTTCGCTTATAGCTGGACAACTATACAAAATGGGACTTGATGAGATATTGAGAAGGTGCATTATGGAAGCAGAGCGACTGATGATCCTCACAAAATCTCATGAAGGCATCACAGGAGGACACTATGCAGGGAAAGAAACTGCACAAAAGGTTCTTAGAGACGACCTTTGGTGGCCTACCTTACATAGAGATATTAAAGACTATTACAAAGCCTGCGATGTGTGCCAAAGAGTTGGGAAACCATCCAAAAGGGATGAAATTCCATTAGCACCACAGTTGACCCTACAAGCATTCGAGAAATGGGCCATTGACTTTGTGGGACCTATAAACCCACCAAGAAAGCACACAGGAGCAAGGTACATCGTCACTACGACAGAATACTTGACTAGATGGGATGAAGCAAGAGTAGTCAAGGATTGTAGTGCAACTACAGCTGTACACTTCATATTTGATGACATCATAACCAGGTTTGGATGCCCAAAGATACTTATGAGTGATCAAGGCACACATTTCATAAATAAGACTATTGAAGCCTTGACTGAGGAATTTGCAGTCCATCACCATAATATCACACCTTACCATCCGCAAGAAAATGGGACCGTTGGAGCATTCAACAAGATTCTGGAGACAACACTAACCAAGATTTGCAGTGTGAACAGGGATGACTTGGATTTAAGAGTACCAATAGTAGTATGGGCCTATAGAACCACTTGCAAGAAGCTAACAATGCAGACCCCCTTCATTTTGGTTTATGGTCTCAAAGCTGTTGTTCCAATGGAATACTTGGTGCCAAGCTTACAAATTGTTGCCTTTACAGATATGGATGACAATGGCACTGTTCAAGAGAGGCTTGCACAGTTGGTTGAATTGGAGGAAGACAATTTTGTTGCAGGTTTTCATAAGCAAGTACAGAAGGAAAGAGAGAAGGCCTATCATGACAGGCACATCAAGAAGAAGGCATTCAAACAAGGTGATCTAGTGCTGGTATACGACAGTAAATTCATCAAGCATCTTGGGAACTTCAGAATGCATTGGCTCAGACCATATGAGATCCCTTATGTTACAGAAGGAGTAGCTGCGCAGTTGAAGACTTTAAAGGGAGAATGGAAGGAAGGACTAGTAAATGGGAGCCAGCTGAAGTTGTACTATGACAACCAACTACCCCACAGCTCTAAGTAAAAGCATGAGGAAAAGGGTCTAGGTACCAAGTGTAATTGAAATTGGGTACGAGACACATAAAAGACAGTCTGCACAAGGAAGGAGAGGAGGCATAAAACAAAAGGAAGAGGTTGCACTGCATAGTCTGAAGTCGAACTAAAATAAGAATATCATATCTGAAGTGCCTCGGGATGAGTCACAGGTGAGTGTTGGGGGCCTGTTGGCCCTTGGTTATGGAAGTAAGTGAAGAACAAGGAGGAAAAGACAAAATGAGAACTTCGCGGAAGACACAGTGATGGTTGTTGTTGTTGTGATTATTGCTAGTATTGATCTAGTTGTATTGTTGAGGTGAGTGATTATTATTGTATGAGAGAGAAGTGCCGAGTTAAGATCCTTCTAGTATTGTAAGATCTTCAGTTGGGTGCGAAGATCAAACCTACAAATGGGTGCGCAGGGAGGGGAGAGAAGAGAGAAGATATGCTGGTTAAGAGCGCAGATCAGAACTGTATGCTTTCATATTAATATATCATAAAGCACAGTTCTGTGGACGTAGCCCTGGAGAGAGGGTGAACCACATATATCTTTCTTGTGTGTGTGATTGATGTTGTGTTGTTTTGCTTTGATATATTGTTATTACATTGTTGTGTTAGAGATGATATATGTATGGAATAGATCTAAGCTGATAAGTGATATATGCATGTTGTATTGTTCTGGTGTTGGATCCACTTGATATTTCCCTTGGTTGTAGACATTTTTGTCCTGCAACCCCCCCATAGTTGCTTCGGGTGAGATTGCATCTACTTCGTAGGTGTAGCTAAAAGGACCAGTAGTTAGGGCTTGTTGGTGTGCTCTTGGAGCTGAACCCTGGGTCTGCCCCTGTGCCAACAATACTCCCCTTGGAAAAAAATTCATGGACTCTTGTCCATGAGCTCCTGTGCCGAATTTCCATTCTTCTGGATATCAACTTCATTTTTTCAACTGGCATCCTCTATCGGCTGTCCCTTCCACTTAACCAGATATTCAAGATAGGTCTTCCTCCTGGTCTTCTTGCCAATTCTCTGATCAATTATCTTCTCCATCTGTGTTTTTCTTGCTATAGGAATTTGTTTCTCCCACTGAATCTTATCTTGATCTTCTGATCCCTCTGTGTCATATTTCCTATAAGGATACAGGTCTAAAACATTGAATATGGGTGATATGCCCACATCATCTGGTAACTCAATCTCATAGGAGTTTGCATCAAACTTCCTTAAGATATTGCATGGTTATATATTCTTCATTTTTAACTTGTTATAAGTTCCCCTAGGGAACCTTTCTTTCCTGATATGTGTCGAAACTTGATCTCCCACCTCAAATTGAAGTTTTCTACGATGTTGATCAACTCTGCGGTTGTACTCTTGGCTATAGTCCTGTAATTGTCCTCTGATATGGCTATGGAGATTTTGTATTTCTGTAGCAAAATCTTCTGCTCCAGTGCTTCTGTTCTCAATCTGTCCCAAGTCTCTCAACTCGGATACTCCCCTGGGTTGCATTCCATACAATATCTAGAATGGGATCTTTCCATTTCTTTTGTTTGGCGATTGATTCTATACAAATTCTTCTTGTGGCAGAATCTGATCCCACTAGTTATGATGCTCAGTGGACAAACTCCTCAACAAGTTTCCCAAACTTTTGTTTACCACCTCAGTCTATCCATTTGTCTAAAGATGATAAGCTGAGCTGAAGGACAGATCTGTCCCCAACTTCTTCCATAGTTTTCTCTAAAAATGACCAACAAATTTTGTGTCTCTGTCCTAGACGATGCTTCTGGGTAGGCGGTGAAGTCTCATAACTTCCTTGAAAAATAGATTTGCAACATGTGTTGCATCACTGGTCTTCTGGCATGGGATAAAGTGTGTCATCTTTGAAAATCTATCCACCACCACAAATATGGAATCACATCCTCTTTGAGTTCTTGGTAGCCTTAAAACAAAATCCATGCTTATCACATCCCAAGGCCTCTCTGGTATTGGCAATGGTTGATACAATCTAGTGTTCTGTCGTTTACCTTTTGCATGTTGGAAGATTCTACATCTATTCACAAATTTCTTCACTTTTGTCCTCATACTTGGCCAATAGTATGAACTGCTCAACTGTGAAAATGTTTTATCATGGCCGAAATGTCCAACCAATCCTCCACTATGCTTTTCCTTCAAAAGGTTATCCCTCATTGAGAATTTTGGTATGCATAACTGATTTCCCTTGAACAATAATCCCTCTTGAATCATATACTCTATCGATTTTCTCCTATCTCTCAGCACAAGATTCACACATGCTTCATATGCTTCCTTGAAATTTGAATCATCACTGTACATTTCCTTAAGGTGTTCAAACCCCAAGGTCTTCACCTGACATTCCTGCAGAATCAAACATCTCCTGCTCAATGCATCAACAACTTTGTTAGCATTCCCAACAATATGTTTTATGACAAAAGTAAAATTCTACATAAACTCAATCCACTTTGCATGCTTTTGATTCAATTTTTCCTGTCTGGTTATGAATTGTAAATCTTGGTTATCGCTATACAAGAGAAATTCCTGTGGGACAAGTTAATGTCTCCATTTCTTCAAGGCTTGAATTATGGCATACAACTCCTTATCATATGTGGAGTATTTTCTCTTAGTCTCATTCGATTTCTCACTGAAATAGGAAACAAGTCTATTATCCTGGCTCAAAACTGCTCCAATTGCAACTCCACTTGCATCACATCTCACCTGAAATGTATTTCCAAAATTAGGTAAGACCAGAATTGGTCATTCTGTTATTTTCTTCTTCAGAGTATTGAAGCTCCTCTCGACCTCCTCTGTCCATTTAAAAGACTTTCGCTTCTTCTTCATTGTATCCATCATTGGTGCACAAATTCCATTGAAGTCTCTGATGAATTTCCTATAGAAACTTGCTAATTCATGGAAGCTTCTTACCTCAAACATGATTCTTGGTGATGACCATTCTTTGATTGTTCTCACCTTTTTTGGATCCATCTTTAATTCATTTGAAGAGATCACAAAACCCAAGTAAATGAGTTCTATCTTCATAAAAGAGGACTTCTTCAAGTTTATCAACAACTTCTCCTATTGTAGTCTTCTCATCACTAGTGTCAGGTGTCTCAAATGCTCCTCTTTAGTATTGCTAAAGATCAGTATATCATCCAGATATACAACTACAAAATTGCCAATGAAATCTTTCACTATTTCATTTATCAGCCTCATAAAATTACTCAAGCCATTTGTTAAGCCAAATGGCATAACAAGACATTCATACAAACCTTCATTTGTCGTAAAGGCTATCTTCCATTCATCACCTTCTCTCATTCTTATCTGGTGATAACCAGTTTTCAAATCTATCTTAGAAAATAAATTTTCTCCACTTAAGCAGTCCATTAAATCATCCATTCTTGGCAAAGGAAATCTATACCCGATGGTGATCTTGTTAATGGCTCTTGAGTCTGTACACATTCTCCATCCTCCATATTTCTTTGGACTCAACATAGTTGGCACTGCACATGGACTCAAGCTCTCTCTGATCAAACCCTTGTCTAACAATTCTTAGACTTGGTTCTTTACCTCCTCATTCTCTCGATGTGTGAGTCTGTATGCTGCTTTGTTTGGCAGACTTGCTCCTGGTATTAAATTGATATGATGGTTGATACTTATGATGGTTGGCAATGAGTTAGGCAGCTCATCCACCACTATGTTAGAAAAATTATCCAACAATTCTTGAACTTCTTCAGGTAAATCATCCATTGTAGTACTTGTAAGGAACGCTCTAGGTTTCCTGACCACAACAAACTACATCTCCTATTCTTTCTTGACTGCTTTCAGGAGTTCCTTCCCACTCATGAGAAGTATGCTTGTGTTGACTTCCTCTTTCACTTTCTTATCCTCTATTGGAAGCAACATGTGTGTCCTACCATTCTTCTCCAAGGTGTATGTATTCTTCCTCCCATCATGAATGGCATTATTGTCAAACTGCCATGGTCTTCCCAACAGAATATGACATACATCCATGGGAATTACATTGCATAGGATTTCATCTCTATATCCTCCTATATTAAATTCAACCAAGAATTGTTTAGTAACCATTACCCGGTGTCCTTTCTACAACCATGAGACTTTGTATGGATTCGAGTGTGCAGTTGTCTCCAGCTCCAATTTCTCCACCATCTCTGTGGATACTAAGTTGTCAGTGCTCCTAATGTCAATTATCACCTTGCATACTTTGTCTTTAGTCTTGCAAGCTGTCCTGAATAGGTTTTTTCTTTGCACTAGCTTCTCAACTTCTTCCTCTGGTTTTAAGAGAACTTTTCTCAACATCAGGGATGTTCCATCCTTTGCTCCTTCTACTTCAACATTCCTTCTCTGTTCTTTTGAAATGTGAGCTTCACCTTCCCCTTCTTTATTTCTCTCAAGACATTCCCAAGACTTATGTCCTGCCTTTCCACAGGTGTAACATCTCACTTCTCCTCCTCTGCATCTTCCTCTTCCTCTGGAAGAAATTCTTCCACCATCTTGTCTTCTCGGGAACTTCCTCCTCTTTCCAAGTGACTATGTGGTTTCTCAATCTCATCTTTGGATTTTTGTTCCTTGTCATGGGCAACTCCCTTGCCTTTATTCGAGACTGGGATTCTACCTCTACCTTGTTGGATTTTTTTTTCTAGCCAACTTCTCCTCCACCTTTAGTGCAAAATGATAAGCATACTGCATTGTCCTTACTGAAATCATACTGATCTCATCCTGGATTTCATACCTCAAGCCATTTATATACCTGGAATTTTTTTCTTCATCCTTCTCTCTTTGTCCAGTTTTGATGTTCAACTTGTAGAACTCCTCTATGTGCTCTTTAACTGTCATACCCTTCTGTCTCAGGTTCTACAGCTTTCTGAACAGATTGATCTAAGAATCTTTGGGAATGAATTTTTCCTTCAGATTGGCTACCATTCTGTCCCAATTATTTATCTTCTGTTTTCCCTTGCTTCTCCTCTCAGCCTACATTTCATTCCACCACAGTGTTGCATGTCCCTTAAGCCTGGTGACAACATGTCTCACCCTTTTCTCCTCATCGACGTCTTCATAGTAAAAATATTTATCCATGAATCATACCCAATCCAACAACTCTTCAATATCCAAATTGCCTTCGTACATTGGGACCTCTATCTTGGATCTAGCTCCCAATCTAACAACTTCTCTCAGTAAGCATTCTTCGACAACATTCTCTCTTGCAGCTTCTTCGACTTCTACTTCTTCACTCTCTACATCACTGATGTCTCCAGCATCAAGTGCTCTCCTCTTCGCTGCCTCCATCGCCTCTAATATTGCATGAAGTTCTCACATCTCCCTTTCTACAGCTCGATTGGCTAAAGGCGGCTCCACTCGTCTCCTCGTTAGCATTGTGTTGACTGTCTCTCACACATAGAGTACAACTCGAGTTCTTTTGTATCCTCTCCTTTGCCTGCTGTCTGCAAGATTTTTTTTTCTCTCTGATACCACTTGATGTAGTGCCCCCACTTTAGTATGGTCTGCTGACCTCCCGGTCACTGGATCCTCTCAATATTCGAGCAGGAACAACTCTTTGATTCCATGCTGGAATACTCACGAAATATCCACAGGTCCTATGTGTAACTCAACCCATGCAAACAAGCAATAGGCGTGAGTTTCCTTCACGTGATCATCGGTTGTGATGATAGGCCTAACACAAAAGGCTCTACACAATCTCATACCTTGGGTGATTGCACATGAGCCAAACTCGACCCTCATGATTTCTGATTTCCCAATCGACAATTTCTCTAGGCCCTAACTACTCCTTTAACCTTCCGCTGATATGACCTCCAGCTATGACCTAGGGCCAAGATTTCGAGCGCTTCGCGACTTCGCACTTCGCATTGTCAGAAGATTGCTCGTCTCCCTTCTTCCGAAACCCGAACTAGCGAGTTCCACTCGTCAGATCAATGGTCCACAATCCCCATGATCCAACAGTTTAGATCTCCCCTCTCATGACTCGAGATTTCGTATTTTGCAAAGTCAAAAGGTTGCTCAACTCTGATCTTCCGACTTCTGAAATTTCACTCGCATCAGATTGATGGTCCACATTCCCCATGATCCAACGGTCCAGATCTCCTCTCACGAATCAGGATTTTTGCGTTTTGCAGATTTGGAAGATAGTCTTCTCCATTCTCCAAACTCTCGCTTTCTGATTTCCTGATGAAAGGAATCAACGGTTCAATCTTCCTTGACATCAATGGCTCCTATCTCTCCTGAGCTTTCAAATGTTGAATAAATTCTCGGTCTTATCCTCCTCATAGTTTTTATGAATCTAGCGGTGCACGGATATTGACGCTTCTCCCTCCAGGGATTTCTACTGTCTGTCTAAGTTCTCCATGACTCCTTTCCAAATACTTGGCGTCAACCCTTCTGAGCTTGAATTATTTCTTGACTTGAAAGTTTCAAATATTTCGAAGTTATTCAATGATGTTTTTACCCCCTGAAATTTCGTCAATGGAATTTTGACCTTACCCTGGCATACACTTGTGCTCTGTGTGAAAACTTGCACTGTTCCCCCCTAAGTTTCAACTTACTCAGTCTCTAAGGGACTCGCCCTTCTGCATCTTTTCAAAATATTTTCTGGTGCCCTCCTAGCACAGTCTGCGCTCGTCTTCCTTAGATTTTGAACTTGAAACAAGTTCGCCTCTATGTGCACTCCTTGTGCTTCATATGCACATTCTGCACACAAAATTTCCAAACTATCTCTTCTGAGCTTTGAGTCGAAAAAGGCTCTCTTACACGCACTCCTTATGTTCAGTATGCACTCCTTGCATAACTTACAGAAGAGAACCAATTGAAACTTATACCTGCATCTCACAATTTCATGTACTCTTAACGAAATTCATTCATTCATGGAACCCACAATAACAGAGAATTGCAAACAGTAACAACAACATGCATTTGGATCAATTTTCCTATGTTATATTCATTCAGAAATAAAAATGGCTACAACTATTTTCAAACAACAAATAAAACTCAAAAAATCCTACTAAATCGCAGCAACCTCATTTGGGCATACAAAACCCCTATTTATCTTAGAGGGTTCTTCGGGTTCCCCCCGACTGCTCGTCTACTTGGAAAACAAAAAAAAACTCTAACTGCTACCTAAGTTCAGTTACATTCAAGACTCAAAGTGAAACTCCCTGATCGCTCATGATCATTCCACCTCCGGGCATTTGATCTTCTTCCATTCTTCATCAACTCCCCAAAAGACTCGCAGTAACTCCCAGCATTTGACATTTCGAAATGATTCCCGAGCACTGAGATTTCCTGCCACGTGTGCTTGTTGACGATGCTCCTGCATCAGAAAGTTTCAAACAAATTTGAAATATTAATTTAAATTTTTAGATTTGTATGACATGTTAGTCCCTAAAGTTGCACTTGATTGCTAAAGGGAAAGC
>JZKD02S1893368.1:0-17680 GCA_000966675.3 Picea glauca | reverse complement strand
AGGTTTAAAATTTAGATATGATTAAAATTATATATATATATATATATATATATAAAATCTTTTTTCAAAAGGGTCTAAATTATATGGTTATTCAATGTTCTATCTAAATTAAATTCTAAATTTAAAAAAAATAGAATTTTTAGACTTATATATATATATATATATATATATAAACAAATTTTGATAAAATGAATGAAGGAATTTCCATTTAAAAAAAATAAAACTTCACAACACTTTTGTTATGAAAAATATTCACACATCTAATTTCCACATTCAAGAATGTATATTGTGATAAAGTGAGTAAGGAAATTCTCACTCTTCAAAAATAAAACTTTCTCATGAAAAACATTTACACATCTAATTTCCACACTCAAGATTATGCATATTGTGATAAAGTGAATAAGAAAATTCTCACTCTTTAAAGATAAAACTTTCTCATGAAAAGCATTGACACATCTAATTTCCACATACACAATTATGTATAGTGTACCCACACACTTAAAAGTCATGTAATTATTCTCTCTCTCACACACACACACACACACACACATATATATATATATATATATATATATATATATAATATATATACTTATTTATATATCACTCATATATATTAAAATATAATAATGTATATTATTTTTTATTTAATTCATACATATAATTAGTGTAGTTAATCTATACACTTAAAATATAGATTATATTTTAAGTAATATATAATTTATTTAATTTATACATATAATTAGTGTAATTAATCCATACACCTAAAATACAGATTATATTTTAAGTAATATATAATGTAGTTAAAGTAATATATAAAAACTATTTTATAAATTTATAAAAAAATATAATAAAAAAATAAGGGAATGGGTAACCTTGCTTTAAATAACACATAAGGATAAGATATGCAATTTTTTAAATTTCAAATTCACACATACCTTTATCATAAAATGGTGAAGGTACAACTTAAGGGATTAGGAATTTTAGGTTTCTAAGTGAGGTGGATTAGGTTCATAGATGTAATAGTTAACATTTAGTGGATTAGTTTATAGATGTAATAGTTAACATGTGTGTAGAGTGTATGTTAGTGGGTTAGGTGCATGGTTGATTAAATAATTCATATTGAGTTCATAGGTTGGATGATTAATTGTTCGTGGGTTAGGGGTCAATGATGAATTCATGGTTAGAGTTTAAAGGCTAGTGGTTAGTGTTTTCATGGGCTATGTATTTATTCATGGGTTAATTAGATGGCTAGTGGTTAGTGTTTTCATGGGCTATATATTTATTCATGGGTTAATTAGATGCTAGAGGGTTAGTGGGACAAGGGTTAGGGGTTAATGTGTCAGAAACTAATTAGAAGTTATGGTTGAATATTTAGAAAAAGTATTTACTTTGTTTGTTGTAGTATTTCTGGAATTAAACTATGCGAATAATTTTGAAACGTCCTCAAAACTTGTAATTGAATATATTAGAGTTCTTCTTATATCTTGCAATTGCAACAAAAAAATAAATTGGGGTTAACGTGCTTATCAATATTGAATTCAAGTCAAGGGCGACAGGTGCACGGGAGTCATTTATCACTCCGATGGAAATAAGCTTTATGAGTACTCTTGCAGGTTAGGAAATAACACCAACAATCAAGAAGAGGTTATTGTCGTTTATATAGGACTGTGTCTCATCCCAGCAGACAAGATGGCTCGATTCCTTATCCTTGGTGATTCAGATCTAATTATAAAGGGGCTTAGGAAAATTAGTAAAAATGCTCTCCCAAATCTCATGCGGATTTATCAATGCACCATGAACATTTAGACGCAATTTAATTCTGTGAGTTATTTTTACATCCCTAGAAGGCAAAATGGGAAGGCAAATTTATTGACCAAAGCAACGAAGCAAATAGAACAAGGTAAAATATGTATTAATGAGGAATACTCTCAAACTTATCTCCCATAATCTAGCAAAATTGGTTGGCTCTCTTTAGAGAAACGTCGATTCAGGGCATTGATTTCTAAAATCAAGGAATTGGAAGGGGATGTGACCTCACCTCCCATATGTAGAAGGAATTACTATATCATTAAATCTCACATTACACTCAGCAGTATCCTTGTACTAGTAACATGAGGCCTCGCTTCAAATCACCATATGTTATATCACCCCCGCATGTTGGTATTTACCTCAACCTTCTGTGAGTTGACGATCTCATGTGGAATTTTCCCATCATGACAAGCTCGAACCTTTGTATCCATTCTCTTCGACATTGCAGGAATCTCCAACCACGCGGGAGCCACAACACAATCTCTGGATTTCACAATGAATTCGCCCACGGGTTCATCATATCTGATTATGGAACTGTCTTCTCATCCAAGGGTATCTTCTCCATCCTCAATTGAAGCATTTTATCAGTACAAGGATAAGAAAATCAATATTTGGAAGAAGCAATCATTTTTGGTGTTCATAATACTGCCCAAGATCAATTTCACTTGCTGCAACATTCTCTTAGCAATGTGGCGACATAGTCACTCCCCTTGCGACTATGCAGAGTGAAAATTGGTTCAACTCCAAGATCAAATGCATAACCAACAATTTGATATGGAGACCCTGCATGCCTCCAATGCCCATCTTGCTTGCTAGTTATAGGAATAGGAAGTCAAGCATGCCAAGGAATTAGCCATTGTTCTTTGCATGGTGAATCGGAATACAAATCAGATTCGGTCTCTTTGTCGACATGTCTTTTGACACCCTCTAGGAGTCTTAACTCAACAAAGATCAGTGCATTCAGCGAGATCGATTGCCTCTTGTGAAGTTAAACAACCATTGTCGGAACATCATGTGTGTGACACTCATGAACGTACTTCAGGAAAGGTAGACACAGAGGTGAAACTCTCCTAAGCTAGCTCAATGTAGTGCAAAGCTACATTTTTTCTCTTCTCCTTTGTTGCAATCTATAATTGACAGGCTTGTAATAGTTTTTTGATGCACTTAGGAGCACTTCTAATCCACCTATACATATGTAAGACTACAACTCTAATTCATTCCTCTCGCCATTTTGAATTTTTGTACTCTTTGGTTGTTTATGTGCATGCACAACCTACTTTTTAATCAAATCCATAATCGTTTCTATCAATTTTTTTTTTTTTAAATCAAGTCATTTTATTTGATTATAAAAAATAAATTATAATATCCAAAAATGTGTAAATTGTAATTGCGAAATGAATTATGGATTATGTATTTTTTTTAATTTATTATTGAACGTCGTTTTAATTATAAGCTTTATTGACCCCAACACATTTATTCACACTTTTAAGAATGTACTCGTTCCTTGATACCTACTTTCCTTATCGATAGGTTGTCTCGAGTTTGTTAATGGTATGCCTTAATGACCGGTAAGCAAACAAAGTCTTATTGTGTTTGACCTCAACTCCTTTATTCACACGATGTAGAGTTGCACCTTTTGGCGGAAAGTGTAGAAGACTTGAAGACATTAGTTCATAGTCGTAGCTTTCTTGGGGTGTTGTTATCTCTCATTGGACCAGTACCTATGTGACTTCAATGATCATGGGGGATCAGATTGTACTCCATTGTATACATATATCTTCAAATTGATTTTGAGACTATTTTTACTGGGCCTTGTTCGTGACTATGACAACCTTTGGCATGTAGCCACCTTTGTATTGCCTAATCATGGCCATGAACACCTGTTTGGTAGGTTTTCACATGGATATGCAGTGTAATTCAAATTGTAAGCCATGTGCGCAAAGTTAGTGCAAATTGTAATATTCTCACGAGCAACTAGTTCTTCCAACTGGGTCTCCATTACTCCACTTCTGGGTATTATAATGTATTTCGTCCATTGCAGATACTCCTCTGACCTCACACATTAGGGGGCATCTTTTATAGCAAGATTTGCCTCACCCTATGTAAATTTTCTCAGAAGGCCTTTTTCCATTTCCCTATGCAGACTTGAAGTCTCTTTTTGCAAATCCTAGAGCTAAAACAATATTTTTCCACATATACGTGACCTAACTATTATACATCATGTGTATATGTAGTTTGCACCATTACAGCCCACATACATTGGGTTTTGTGCCCAAAATTAAAAAATGGTGTCGGGTTTCCATGTCACGTCACGAGATCCATGATCCTTGACCTTCCATATACTAGAAGCGTTCCAAATTGGCCCTTCAGTTCCACTTGAGGGCTATAAATGGGCCATATCCTAGCTATGAAAAAATGGGGGAAAAGAATTCAACTTTGAGAGCAAAGTTAGTCTGGAGAAATTATTCACTTCACATTGAGTCTGCATCTATTTGTCCTTGTAAGTTTGAACACATTGTTCAGCCCCCAAGATCTTCCCTACTTGATTGAGAACCTGATTGTCTCTCTTATATGAGCTTTCCTTTGGTGGAGGATTGAAGTGGTGGAGGCCCATCTAGAAGGGACTTAGTTTCTTGATTTTGAATCGTTCTAGAACGAAAATTTGTAATTCATTCACTTCCGCTGATTACATTTTAATAGAAATACTCTTTTCTCGTCCAATTATTATCTTGAAAATGTTTTAATTGTTATTCCATGGGCATATTTGTTATGAAAGTTGATGGATTATGCTATTGAATATGCTAACTTTATATATTATCACCACATGCTTATGTTTCTTGGTTGTTGAGGACAAGTTGCAAGTGTATTACTTTGAGTCAAGTGCTCAACGATGGACTTCATCAAACGTTTGGATGAGGTAGGCTCTTTATCTTGTCTTTCTTAGCATATTTTTTTATATAGCATACCTGAGATTAGAGTTGATTTATGCAGTCATTTTTGTCTGTTGTGGTTTACCCCTAGCCATAGAGAGTTTTTTCTCGTAACAGGGAGCATGTCACTAGCCACTGCAAGTCATGTTTGGGGCATTGATACGATTAAGAAGCCTATACGTATAGCATGTAAGCCCAAGTTTCTTTGTAGACTTTGCAAAGGATGTAACCTAACTCGTTTATGCCCTGCTACTGCCGTGGTATGAGAAGTGTGATCCTTGTCTGATGGCCCTTCAGGTTCTGAGTCGTCTTTGGTTTCCCAACCATCTAATCCATATTTGGTTGATGAAGTGGTCATTCCGATACAACCTTCGGTCAAAACCACTCTTGACCATGTTGTCTCACATCCTATTCAATGAGTTGTTTTTCTAATGCAATCTTCGACCGCCACCACTCCTATTTTGAGGGGTGATGCATCTCTTAACCAAGTTGTGTCACATCCTATTTAGCGAGTGATCGTGTCGATGCAATCTTTGGCTGACACTACTCTTGTTTTGAGGGGTGATGCATCTCTTGACCATGTTTTCTCACATGCCATTGAACTAGTGGTTGAGGAAGTGGTCATGTTGATGCAATTTTTGGTCAATCCCACTCTCCTCTTGGAGAGTAAAAAGTCTAAGGAAGTCACATCACCGATGAAATATTCAGCCAATCCCACTCTCCTTTTTATGAGTGATGCACCTTTTGACCACGTCCTTAGAATTTCCAATTATGTACCTTCTAAACAAGGGGGAATTCCACTCTCTCCAAGTACGCTCCCTCCAAGTCCTAGGATGGTTTCCTTTGATTGGAATGAATTGTAGAGCCTCGCCTTTCTTCCTCTACACCCTTCCAGATAATGGGGGTTCATTGATATATTGTATATGAAGGATCCTCTGCAATTATTTTATCCTCCTTGGCTTGGTAGGTTTTTGGTTCTTCCAAGCTTGTGTAAGCTACCAGTGAGATATTGGCTTTCGACAGAAGACCTGCACAGAAGCCTTGGCCTCCCCCTATGGGCCCCAATAATCTGACGTTTCCTCTTGAGTTTGATTTTGTTGTTTGTGAGACATTGAGCCCTGGTATTTGTGAGATGTTGGGCCCTGGTTTCATGGATATTGAGTTTCCTTCAGATTAGGATATCCTTGAAGCTATGATTTTGTATTTTTGACTTCTTCCTGAATTAGAAACTTTTCAAGTTGATTACCAAAAAATCCCTTAGCCTAGGCCTAGAAATGGGCCCTACCTGGAGAACTATTGTGCATAATCTGCAAGGTTGTGTGATCCTCTATACAGATTGTACTTTTAGGTTTTCTTGTTTTCAAGTTCCGTATCTCTTAATACATGTTTTATCAGAGGTTTATATATTAGAATTATTAACTTTTGGGTTAGTGTTTTTGGTATTATATACAAAACTTTGGAGACATTTTCTTTGATATGTTTCTTTATGTCGATCATTTCTGATAGGTCATGATCTTGAAACTGGAATATAGGTTAGATTTTCCCCTTCATGCATTTTTGAATTATCCATTTCTTGATTTGTTTCGCCTTAGGATCGACCCCACCGAGTTGCAACACAAAACCTTCTCTGTTGTTTAGAACTATTGTAATTCACATGGTAGAGCCTACCTTCCATGGGTGTCCTAGATTATACCCCCTTTGCATTTTGGTGCCCATGTTGTAAGTTTTCTATTATGCTCGGGGGTATTGTTTAGCCCCTCCATAACATTGTGTTTGAAATTCATCCTTCTTACTCAGTCTCATTCTGACCCCTACCTATGGGACTCCCCCCATTATGTGTTTCTCAAAACAACATCCTAGAGTCTTAGTTAAGCTCTTTTCAGACTCCTTAAACAAAAAAATATTGTTGAGTGAACTTGTCTCTTTTACACTCATTAAATAGATTTGAAAGGACGTATATTTTGGTATAAGTTTAACCCTTTTTTAGACCAAATAGACTACCTATGAAAAAATAATACTCTAGTCACCATTGGATAGAAGAGTTCTCCTGGGTATTTTTTTATACTTTTTTGTGCTTAGGGGACTAAATCTACGAAAAATAACGCTTTTTAGTTAAGTTGTAATTGCATCCCATTATCCTACTTGCATTGTTGATCCTAGTGTCAGCTCTTGGTTTCTCATTATAATCCTTTTTCCCTAACAATTCTCAACATTGGCCAAGTAATGCCTTCCATATATCCTTTGCAACTTGACAAACCTTTACCCATAGAGGAAACATCCCCCCCGAGTGTCCATGTCCCGCATGCACTCCCCTACATTGAGCATAGGTATGTTTCATTACTTGAAACTAGTTGCTTACTTGTGACACTTGTTTCCTCTCATGTATCATAACATTGATTTTACTATGAAAAATAAAAAAAAAAGACAGGCCGGAAAAGAATATTATCTCCCATCGGCAACAGTCGTGTTGCCTTTGAACAAGAGAATAAATTCTTGAGTCCATCCAAGTTTTGGTATTAGCATGGCCTTAGGAAGATGAACTCGTTACTTAGATTCTACTCCTCCAACTGGTTACTCTTCCAGTCCCTATGGAGAGTTTGTTCATGCCTCCTGCATCACAAAATTTTGTCAATGATCAGTGTTAAGTCTATGATGTATGAGTTATTTATCTGTCTCATGCTCTTGTTCAAAGGAAGTCTAAGTCTGTGTCGGCAATTCCTCGGAACTCTTGAATTTGCATGTCGTTCATCCCCTTACAAGTGAACCTAAGAATCACGTGAATTTGTTGGCCTACCTTTAATCATTGGTATGTGACCTTGAACCTTGCAGATGGCATCTCTCCATTAGTCATTGACTGGGGGGTTCCCTTGCATTCGACGACAATAAATCTATTCACACATTGGGATTCATGCAATGTCTTAGATTCCATTAGACCCTATTGGTTGTTTCCTGGATTTTGTCGACAGTTTTCATTATTGGTTGCTAGTCAAAGGGTGTCTTTCGTGTACTACTTGCATATGGTGCTTGCAAGAGATGCACATGGTTGTTGGTTTGTAAACATCCTATTTGTCTGGGTTGTTCCTAATCATCAAACTATTGTTTTTCACCTCACACTGAATGATGGGAGATTCCTTAATGCTATCCTTTCAGCGGGTATCTTTCCATCAACTTCATCTCATTTATTCTGGAATAGAGATCTAGAGTTATATGAGTACCTAGAGGCTTGCAGTCATCAGTGGCAGGTTCTCCTACCATCGACAGTTGGGAATACATTAATATCTCTTGATTGATGTATTCTTCAAGTGTTCGAACTCAACACCCTTATTCACACTTGTGGAATGTACTCAATTCCTTAACACATACTTTCATTATTTGTGGGTTGTCTCACGTTTGTTAACGATATACCTTAATGACCAATAATCAAACAAAATCTCATTATGTTCGACATCAAATCCTTTATTCACATGATGTGGACTTGCACCTTCGACCGATAGTGTAGAAGACATCCAGTTCATATTACCAAGATCTCATAATTGTTGTTGTCTTTCATCACACCAATACCTATATGACTTCAATGATCATGGAAGATCATATTGTACTCCATTGTATACATACATCTTCAGTTGATTTTGTGACTGGACTCCACTGTTCCTTGTTTGTGACTATGATAACGTATGGGATGTGTCCCCTTTGTATTGCATATTCATGGCCATGAACAACTATTTGATATATATTCACATGGATCTATAGTGCAATCCATATTGGCATCCATGTATACAAAGTCAATATGAATTGTAATATTCTCATGAGTAACTAGTTTTTCTAGTTGGGTCCTCATTACTCCACTTCTGAGAATTATAATGTATTTTTTCCATCACATTTTCTCCTCTGGCCTCACACATTAGAGGGTATTTGTTTTAACAATTTTTTCCACACTCCATGCATATTTCTCTCATGGCATTCCATTTCCCTCTGCAGACTTAAGTTCCCCCATTTTGCTCACTCCACAGTAAAACATTCAAAGTTTTGCACATATACGCAAGTCACAGTTAGACAACTTGCCCATTTCTTTGGTCCATTCTATTTTATTTTCTTTTACTAGAGTGTTAATCCCTTAAACAAAGCCCCATGATAATCATAAATCCCCATATAAAGTTGAGTTGTTTTATTTATATTGTTATATTAACATTGTTAGTTAGACCTTTTAATTGTAATTGGACCATTGGTCTCCTATATATATACCATGGAGACCTACTTAGGATCATCTCATATTGTATTTGGCATTTAAGTATTGTAAAAGGAGGTTTTCCCCTTGAAGTGGATTGTTAATTGACTATTTTTTGGAGTCTATGTTGAGAGGAACATCTCTATGGAAATGAGTAAACCACAAGAGACGAAAACACCTAGAAATCAACTCTAAACTAAAGTATCCTAGATAAATAGAAATTTTAACCATAGAAGGGTAAGAGCCTACTCCGTCTAGACGTTCTAAGAAGACCACAACTGAGCTCGCGATCAAAAGCTTGATTCCTACAACTTGTCCTCAACAATCGAGATATACAATCATATAAAAATTACATAGAATGTTAGCATATAAACTAGTATAATCCATTAACATATATAATAAATATGCCCATCGAAATTAATGTAAATATTTGCCACATACAATTGGACGAGAAAAGAGTATTTCTATTAATGTAATCAACATAAGTACATATGTGAAAAACATTTGTAGTTGCACATATGGGAATTGAGAAACTAAGTCCCTCCAGTTGGGCCTTCACCACTTCAATCCTCCACAAAGGCAAACTCACAAGTAGTAGGATAAATTGAGTTTCTCCTTCTCAAGATAGGAAGAGCTTGGGGGATGAACAAAAGAAGTTCAATAGTTCAAGGACAAAGGGATGCAGACTCAATATGAAGTGAAATTTCTCTAGAGTGTCTTTTCTCTCAATGATGTGTCTCTTCAAGGCTTGTATATGGCTCAATTTATAGCCTCCAAATGTAATTGAAGGGTCGATTCAGAGCGTTTACAGTATATGGAAGGTCAAGGATCATGGATCTTGTGGCATGGAATGGAAACTCGACATATTTTTAATTTTTGAGAATAAAACCCAATGTACACAGGATGTAATGGAACAACCTTCGTGTATGCAAGTTGTCTAATTGTGACCCACGTATATGTGTAAAGCATTGAATTTTGGAATTTGGAGTGAGAAAAATGGGGGAACTTGAGTTTGCAGAGGAAAATGGAAGGCCATCAAAGAAAGATGCATGGAGTGTGGCAAAAATTTCTATAACTAACATTTGGTTTCAAAGCATACGATCATAGGGTTTCGCTCCTTCAATCGAGACATTTTGTAGTTTTCTCTATAATTTGGTTTTTCTTTTTCTCGGATGCTTTTAGATAGCAAAATTTTGAGGCTATGAGAATACATATTGAGGTACTTGTGGTAAAAATTTCAATTAATTTCAAGTACTAGTTCATTATAATTTCTAAGATTTGACTAGACTTGAAATCAGTTTCAAACAAGTCATTTTGAAAATTTCGATATAACTTTTTTTCGGTAAGGTTTCAGACTATGAAATTTTCAACATACTATGGAGACATATCAAAGTATGTCTAATAAAATTTTTAGTTATTGATTCACTATACTATCTGAGATATATCCTATGAAAGTTAGGGTTGGTGACTAGTCTTGAAATAGTTTCAAATGCATCATCTTGTAATTATTTTCACTATAACATTTTTTTGGAAAGGTTCCAGACTTTGAAAATTTTGGAATCTTGAGGATATATAGTGAAGGACTTGTGGTAAAATTCCAAGGTTTATATTTTCTACTTTCTGAGATATATGATGTATAAATTAGGGTTATTTGACTAGCCCTAAAACTAGTCTCAAACAAGTGTTATTGGTAGAAGTGACATATCTCAAACTTGGTAATTCCAATTTAAGTGTTACCAATTCCTTTGGAAAGAAGACATACCATAATATTGCAAGTACAAATTTCACAATAAGATATGAAATATTGGACATGTGGCATTCCATACAAGTTCACTATCTAGAAAGGGATTCACCTATAACAAAGTCACCACACTTAAAATTATGGGAATCAAACATTCCCATATGCATCTCTTCCACTTTTACATCTATAGTGACATTATATCCTTGAAACTCCGTTGCTTCAAGACAACTCTCTTTTGCAATACCACCTTTTGCTACAATAATGCTCTCTTTTGCAAGATCACCTTCTGCTATAACACCACTCAACACTACAACATCCCTCCCTTACCTTCTACCACAATACTACCCATCTCTGCAACACTTCTTCTTTTTACAACATCACCCATATCTACATCAATGTCTTTGCTTTGGACACATGCTCTCTTAGGAAGACTGCTACTCTCTACTACTTTTTGAGTTTCCTTCACAAAATCCTTTACCTTAATCTTTTCCTTGCATTTTTTTGCTGCAAACCCCTCTCTAGTCTCTTTTTTCATGCTATCATGCATTTCACTTACACTTACTCATTAGTTTCCCCAACAAGATGCACCTCACTAGCACACTCAACATTCTCAACAACCACAACTCGAAGAATTAATTTTTTCTTTCTTCTCTCGTTACATACTCCCATGCTTTCTCTTCTTCGAATTAATCATCTTGTCTTTGCCTCTCCATTTTTTGTCCTTCTTTAGCTACCCCTAGTAATTATATGCACATAGCTCCTCAATTCTTCCACATGAAATTTTCACTCTCCAATGGTCTTTAACTCCTTGGTAATAAAAAAGTTCCTTCTATGCACTTCACCAATCTTTCTAGATCTACACTTCCAAAAAACTGAGACATATCCATCTCCATTTGGTGCTACTCCATGCTCTTTATGTCTTCCACATCACCCTCATCTTCACTATATGTTCCTTTTAACAATCTTCTCTACTAAGCCAATTTTATAGCTTCCATCATCTTCATCATCTTTGTCAACATTGGTGTGATTTATTTTCTTCGAGTCTTTATGTTTTCTTCAATATCTCATTCTCCACCACCTCTACCTAGAGATCTTCAAGATTGGTATTGTATCTCATCTTAAAACATCTACCCAATCCAACTACTTTAGGAATGCTTCACTTATTGGTTTAGATAACTCTACCTAGCATCACACATTTGCTAGAGTCATATGTAATTCTCCTCTCTAACTATAACTATTATCTCACAAAATTCTCATTCTTCTCACGGTAACAATTCTACCCAACCCTACTTTTTTCATTGGAATTGTCCCAATCCTTCAGGTTTCTACATGTACGCAATTAAATTTCTCCATAATTTCTATAAACAAATTCATTCAATTGAAAACAATCATAAATACACCACAATAATAAAAAGTGTAGAAGAAATAAGACAACAAATTTGCACTCTTTGTTAAAGAGATTGGCAAGCTCTCTCTCCATTACATTCGTAGAGCCTATGCATAGGCCTTTGGATCATAGGCAATCAGATCTGAATTGCTTTCAATTCCCTATAATCTACCTGCTAGGATGAATATTGGTTATTGCTTGCCTCCACTGAACATGGTAGGGTATAAAGAGCATTAAACCAATGATGGCCCTTTTTAATGTTTTCAATTTTTGCTATGTATTAAATCAATGATTGGTGTGTATCATTTTTCATTTATCAGTTAAATATCGCACTATTTATCATTCAATAAGTAATGTTGTCAATATACAGCTTGCTACCCAACATTTAGTGTAGTTGTTGGTAGATTATAGACAGTCTGATCTGAATTGCTTTCAACTATATATAATCTACCAGAACAGGGAGACTAAATATTGTTAACCTCCACTAAATAAAATATAAAGAGCATTAAACCAATCATTAACTTAATATATGATGTACATCAATCTTCTTTAAATATTCATTAAATTATTTATTCAACTATAGCTTCTTACTTGACTATTTTCATACCTTGAAAGGTTTTAGATCTCTATTTCTTGGATTCTACTAAACACACAGATTTCATTTACATTTAGCCTTTGGATTCAATATACATAATATTAAATGTATAGTCTTTTAGATGGGTTCCTAGTTTACACACAATATCCTTATTTATTGGCGTCCAGATGATATTTACATAACTATCTTCAAAATTAATAAACTATTCTGAATTTTGAAATAGAACTAATAAATAAATATATATAGTTCTGATTATTGATTAACAACTCAGTAAGCATTAATTTTACCAAAAAAATAAATAAAGTGAGTGTCTATGTACATATTAAAAATATGCACCTGACATGATATAAAGCTGCATGACTCTGCACACATATATATAGAGTACTACACTGTATGGTATAAAGCTGAAATAACTCTGAACTTATAAAAACAGTACCTAAAAGGTACTACAGGCTGAAATAGGTCTAAAAACCTAGAAGTAGGTATGGGTTTAAATTCATTGGACCTGTGCGAGAGTCAGTGGCCTATATATTCTATTTTTTTTAAAAGAAAAGTTGATTTTCTTTATGTCTAATGAGAGTTGAAAACGTAGTTTTTCAACATTGAAGGCGGACTTGCCCCAGGCAAGAAAAGTTTACAGTACACTCAAAAACAAAACGATACATCCTGTCAACGTAGATACTACAAGCCATGCCCTTGGAAAATACTTGTCCTTAAGATCAGCACATATCATTATATATTCATAATTTGTGTAGAACGTTATACCTCGATTGGTTCGTATTCACCCTTCCCCATTACTTCCCACATTCCGTTCTAGACATTGGCTACTTCTTCGTCGGTGCCCAAGCGGTTGTGGATTATACCGCCATTTCTGAGCACTTCAACGTCCGCCGCTGTTTTAATCAAGCGGTCCATCAAGTCCACATAGCACATCAGCGGTTTCGTTTCTTTTTAGCAAACGAATGCCACCAAATTTCTCATGACAGCATCTGTTTTGTCGTCCATTTCAATCGTGGGCAAGTGAAATGTGTAGGTTCTGCTATCGAAACGAATTTCGTTGAGATGCTCTACGTGTGCAGCGAACTTCACTCCTTTTCTTCTCAGTTCTACGGCTGATGGGAGCGTCATGTACCTCTTTTTCTTCCACATTCGATTGTGTTCAGTATGATCAGTGGAATCGGAAGAACAGATGATTTTTTCATACACAAACCCTAAAAGATGTGAATGCGGCCTCAACGATGTCCTGGCTAATACATGCGAATCCAGCCTGTCACGTTTGTACAGAAAAGGGGACAGAGTGTGCCAAACGTGTCTTAGAATCTTCACAGTTGGACTTTGATTCTTCTCTTTGATCAGGAAAAGAAGATTAATTCTAAAGGTTAAAGACCTTTTTCATATATATAGGGTTAATATTCCGAGAGTTTGAATCTGAACTGTACTTGATAAAAACAAGATCAAACATCTCTCTGTCACACACAAAGAGCTCAAGATCAAAGGCTCTTAACCTTTAAAAGATCTGGCCGTTAATGGTAATGGGACTTGTTTCACAAGATCTTAAAACTTTCATTGAAATTTCGATTGTAAAGAAAAACATACCTTAAGAATCGCAAAAGGAATAAGCCATCTCGGGCCAATATCCAGCCTAGTTCTTTGTCACTGTGGGGACAATTATGGGAGAACTTGTACCATTGTCGAATCTTACTGCATTGATGGATCGTGTCCTCAACCAGCTTCGTGAAGGGAGGACAGCCGGCTCTATCGACGATTATGTCAGGGATCTTGCTTTTGAAGGTTTCATATTTGGCAAGTTGGGGTTTACCGAAATGAAAAGGGCCGAGAGAAACCACCTGCGGCACGTAAGCTTTCGTCAATCTCATCCTCTGCGTTGTCAGTTGAGACTGCTCAAAATCATCCTCTGCGTTGTCAGTTTCCAAAGGGAATATCAATCCTGTGGTCGTTCATGAGGCAGGGGCCGTGTTCCTTCAAGATTAAGCCTCCTTGGTTTCCGGGAAAATCAATTACAGAGTAGGGCTTCAGAAATTACAGAGAATTATACGGTGGATCTTTCCAGAAATGCCAAGGACCTTAAGACGCTGAGAATATGGCACTTCAGATATTACAGAGACATGTCCAAAAAACATAAACGAAGTGCACTGTGTCTTTATTTGATTGAGCGTATCGGGTACGCCTTTTACAACCACTTACATGCAATCATGTTTAGATTTTTTTCAAAGTTGCTTTGAAAAAAATAATTATAAAAACGGATGTAGTGGGATTGTTGGGATTTGGTGATAACAAATTTCTTTAATGATAGATTTGGATTTTGTTATTCTGTATTGGTTACAACCAAATAGGCCAAGTTAGAATATGGATAGGGATTGCATTTAATATCAGTTTCTTGTGTGAATGTATAAATTTATGTAAGTCCGTAGAGACTAACGACGGAGTGTGAGAGACAGAGTGAGAACTTGCCAATCTAATGTAATCTCTATGATCTGAATAATAAGAAAACCGATGCGTATGCTTGGTGGACATAGCCCAACCTGTTTTTTATTTGTATAATTGTTAGTTATCATATGTGAATTGTGTTTTCGGCATTTGCAATTGTAACAAGTGGTATCAAAGCTTTTTTATCAGTATGATTGTTAGTTATCATATGTGAATTGTGTTTTCCGCATTTGCAATTGTAACAAGTGGTATCAATGCTGGTTGGAGGAGCTTCAAATTCTCCGAGGAGCACCATAAGTGAAATCTATGTGTGAGGTGCATCGATTTATACATCACCACAGGTCCCTCCTTTGAAAGGGTGTGAAGTCATACTACTCACACTTTATACATGTTTGAAAACCTGGAATTTCCACAGTACTACTCACACTTTACACATGTTTGAAAACCTGGAATTTCCGCAGTTCAATTGTGTATTATAGAGCTTAATTTTTTTAATGATAGTCACACTCCAAGTAAATGTAAATCGTGAGGTGCAGACTCGTCACACTCCAAGTGAATCGTGAGGTGAGGACTGGCCCCTCTCTAATGGTAGCGTGAGGTGCCACACTTTACACATGTTTGAAAACTTGGAATTTCCATAGTCCAATTGTGTATTACAGTGTTTAATTTTTTTAATGATAGCCACACTCCAAGTGAATCGTGAGGTGTGGCCCCTCTCTAATGGTAGCGTGAGGTGCCGAAATGCTCATGATTTTCTTCTTGGAAATTTTAAGGTATAGTTATTTGAAAAAGTAAAGGTGGAGGAGTTAATTAAAGTAAAAAGTTGTTTTTTAATTAAAGAGTCACGTGAATGGATAAGTTCAAAAGGTGAATGCTTATGGAGTAAATTTTTTATATATATTATTAAAAGGTTTTATGGAAAATATATAAATTTTTATTATTATAAACTTTTTGTGGTTAACCTTGAACCTTATTTATTAAGGATCTACATTTAACCTTATTTATTATTCTTCCACATTTAAAAAGATTTTATAAGCAGTGGACAATCGGAGATTTTTTAGGCTAATGCCTAAGATGCAGAGTTTAAGTTTGAAGTTGAACAGTTAAGTGATAAAAACAACTTTGAGCTTTGGAAGCTTAAGATGTGGGATTTACGGGTGCAACAAGAGTTGCAAAAAACATTGGCAAGCAAGTCAAAGAAACCAACAACCATGATAGAATGGGAATGGGAAGATCTAGATGCGAAAGTTCTTAGTACCATTCATTTATGTCTAGTAGATGAGGTTATGTTTAATATCGTAGGAGATGATACAACATCAGGCTTATGGAGCAAGTTGGAAAGTCTATATATGACGAATTCCTTGACAAGCAGAATCTACTTGAAGAGACTGTTGTACATTTTGCAGATGAAAGAAGGTACAAAAGTTGTTGACCATTTAAATACCTATAATACCCTTATAGTTCAATTGACTAGTATGGATGTTAAATTCGAAGACGAGGATAAGGCTATTACACTATTGTGTTCGTTGTGTGTGTCTTGGGATAATCTAGTCAACTCTATTAGCTTTAGTTTAGAAGATGTTTTAGATTATGACTCTGTTGTGGGAGCTTTGTTGGTTGAGGAGATGAGGAGAAAATCTAGTAAAGAAACCTCAACTTCAGAAGCGATGCTGGTCAGAGGTCGAACTAAAGAGAAGAATGAGAGAAGTTTTTCTTGATCTAAGTCAAGACACAGAAAGGGTAAATCAAAATGATGGTACTATGGCAAAACAGGACATCTCGAGAAAGATTGTTGGGAGAGAAAAGAATCTGAGGAAAACTCTACGAAGGAAGCAAATTTGGCTGTAAGAAATTCAGGTATGATTGATTAAGTTTTATTCGTTTCTAGGGTGGAATCACGAAGGTGGGTTACACTTTCGTGACAATCGGGTTTCCAAAATTTCTAAAAACTTTTTTTCGGCCGAACTAAAAATATTTTTCGGCCGAAAGATTATATTTTCGACCGAACTATTTTTCGGCCGAAAAGATAAACGTCAAATCAAACGGTGCAATAACCGCCCCCTCGATTTGTGTGTAGAAATTTGATCGGCCGGATATTTTCTTTCCGGCAATATCTTTTCGGCCGAAAGATAGTTCGGCCGAAATATTATTCGGCCGAACTATCTTTCGGTCGAACTATTGTTTGACTGAAAAATAGTTTACATATTACCCGCACGTTGAGTGTGGAGGGTTTTCGAAGAATTGTTGAGTGTGGAGAGATTTCGCAGCGTCGTCGGGTCGTGGACAGGTTTTTGGAGAGATTTCGCAGCGTCGTCGGGTCGTGGAGAGTTCGCGAGGTCGCAGCGTCGTCGAGTCGTGGAGAGTTCGCGAGGTCGCAGCGTCGTCGAGTCGTGGAGAGTTCGTGAGGTCGTGGATAGGTCAGCTTTGAATTTTCGTTTTAAAATGAGTTTATTGTGATGTTTGCGCCTACCATGCGGTGGCCTACCATTTTTTTCCTTTGAAAAAATTGAACTCATAGATCAACTTGCACTTTAACAAAAAA
>JZKD02S1893357.1:47752-67658 GCA_000966675.3 Picea glauca | reverse complement strand
AGCATTCAAAGCATCCAAAAGGTCAAGGAAAAAGGGAAAGAAAAAGGAAAAATAATATAGTGACAACAGTGACATCTCAGAAGATGGTGAAGAAGTGGCCAACTTTGTCAGAAAATTGAAAAAAGGAACCAACGGCAGATATAAAGGTAAGTTTCCATTGATTTGTTTTAACTGTGATGATATTGGTCATTTTGATAACAAATGTCCTCACAAGAAAAAGAAAAGACATGAAGAGGATGATTCAAACAACAAGAAAACATATAAAGGAAAAAGAACCAAAAAGAAAGTCTTCAAGAAAGGTTTTTGCACCAAAGAAGACTTATCTTCGTCAGAAGAAGATGAAGTCAGTCAAAGTGAGACAGAAAGAGTTATATTCATGGCAATAGAAGACTCTGATAAATAAGACACCGAAGAGGAGTATGAAGAAGCTGAAGTTGACTACAGAAAAGAATTGTTGAGTGTTATAGAAGTTATAAAAAGAGAAAATAAGAAAAACAAGAAACTCCAGGAAGAACTAGACAAGAAAGAAGACATTCAAAATTCAAACTCTGAAGAACTAGAACAGATGATCACTAAAGTAAAGGTTCAAATAGAAGAAGACAAAAGAATCGAAGAAGCACTCAAAGAAAAGTTGGAAGTAAAAGACAGGATTATTGGAAATTTGGAAGTAGAGTTTGTTACGTTGAGAAAAGACCTTCAACAAAAGAATATGCAGAACAGTTCAAAAGTTTTGGATAATATTATCAACATTCAAAGGCCACACCATGACAATTCTGGGATAGGATACAATCAGACAGAAAGAGACTCAAGCTCCAAAACCATAGATAAAGAAACACAACCGAGAAGCTATGCAGAAATAGTTAGAGGAGACAAGAAGTTTTACAAAGAAGATCACAGGGACACTCCTACACCTAGAAGAGTTAGATTTCAAAATCAGAAACAGTCATAAACAATCAGGCCTCAAGAAGAAGAAGGATTTAGAAGAGTGAATCCTTTTAGAAGATTTTCAACTCCCAGGTATCAAACTATCTTTTTTGTTTTATATTATGCATGTAATACTTTTGGACATAAAGCTATAAATTGCAGCTAATAGAAGGAACATAAACAACTTTGAAAGTCAAGCACAAAATGGTTATCCAATAAGGCCTAATGAAACACAAAGAAGAAGATACAACAGGTTTGAATCATTAAGAACTAAATTGGAATTCTACAAATGCAACAACTTTGGACACATGGCCAAATATTGTAGAATGGCAGTCCCTCCTAGAAAATCACAACAGAATAACAATAGTCACAGAAAGGAACCTCAGCAGAGAATATGGATAAGAAAGTAGGATCAGTTTAACAATGAAGAATGAACACTCGCTCTACAAGATAAACACAATAAATGTGGTTGGTATGTTGACAGTGGTTGTTCAAAACACATGACAAGTGATAAAGACGGGTTTCTTACATTGAGAAGGGAAAGAGATGGATCAATCTCTTTTGGAAATGATGACTCGGCTAGAATAATTGGAAAAGGCACAGTCATAATTGGAAACAAGAATACCAAGGAAGAAAATGTTCTACTAGTGGAAGATATGAAACATAATCTTCTAAGTGCAAGTCAAATGTGTGACCAAGGTAATAAAATTACATTCAATTCATAGAAGTGTGAAATAAGAAAAGCTAGTTTAGGAAAATTGATTGCAACAGCTGCAAGAACTTCAAGCAACATATATATATTAAGTGAAATT
The DNA here is from genome assembly GCA_000966675.3 of Picea glauca. Lineage (NCBI taxonomy): Eukaryota > Viridiplantae > Streptophyta > Pinopsida > Pinales > Pinaceae > Picea > Picea glauca. The sequence continues at coordinate 65,922 of JZKD02S1893357.1, read as the reverse complement.
GGAAATGAAAAGTGTTGTCTAGGAAAAGAAGATGAAGGTTGGCTATGGCACAGAAGAATGGGTCACATAAACTTCGATAACCTCATCAAAGTCGGAAAAAGGGAAGCAGCCAAAGAAATGCCCCATATCACAAAACTAACCAACACTATATGAAAGCATTGTCAACGAGGAAATCAAACAAAGACCAGGTTCAAATCAAAGGAATATTCAACGACAAGACCACTGGAAATTGCGCATACTAATCTAGTTGGACCAACTAGAACAAAGGGTTTAAAAGGTGAGAAATAATTTATGTTATTAGTGATGATTATGCAAGAATGACAGCAGTTTTCTTTCTAGGGAATAAATCAGAAGCATTTGAAAACTTCAAGGCTTACAAGGAAATGGTTGAAAATGAAATGGATTCAAAAATCAAATGTTTGAGATCTGATAATGGAGGAAAGTTTACTTCAAAGAAATTTATGGATTTTTGCATCAAGCATGGAATAAAAAGGCAATTCTCCATTGCTAGGACACCTCAACATAATGGAGTTGTTGAAAGAAAGAATTCCACAGTACAGGAAATGGCTCGAACAATGTTAATGGATTCTAAATTGACAGATATTTTTTGGACACATGCAATGCATACAATAGTTCACATTCAAAACAGAGTAATACTTAGAAACAATAGTGACAAAAATCAAAACAGTAATGCTCAGAAAGGAAGACCAGCAAATGTGAAGCACTTCAGAGTGTTCGAAAGAAAATGTTTTTGGATTATTGAGAGGGGGGGTGAATCAGTAATAGAGAAATATAATCCTTTTTCACCATAAAATGCAAGTGTTATATCAATGTGGAATTATCATCCAATAGTTGCAGAGTAAATAAACAATGAACAAATGAGAAAACACACACATACACAGTACACCAATGTTTTATGTGGAAACCCAAAGCGGGAGAAAACCATGGAACGCTTTTTCTTATATGTCTTTAAGAATTACATTCATTGGAAGCACCAACTTCCTTTGTTTTCCAGCTACAACTAGAAGGAAGCTCCAACCCCCTAGTTTCTCAGGCTACAGCCTGAGGGAAACTCCAACCCCCCTATTCTCTGGCTACAACCAAAAGGAAGCTACAACCCCCTATGTTCTCCAGCTACAACTGGAAGGTGGCTACAACCACATGTCCTTGCCCTATCTAACCACCCTGATGTAGAAGTAGAATGATGGAACCATTGTCACACTATCACTGTGAGATATACCACTGTAACAACATGTACCAATCAACCTGTAATCAACATGTACCATAAACAAGTGCATCAATCATGTATCAACCTGTACCAAACAATTCGAATCAGAGCAGGTTCCTTCAAAAATCAGTTTAACCACTGAAAGGTAGATCATGAAGAGCAAAAACATGTATAAAAATGGAATAACACGGTTTGATGGATAGAAGTATGTATTTTGAAGCAGAAGGATGAAAACATATATACAGACACAGGGATTTGAAATTTGGCAATTTTTTGTAGATGGATACAAAGAACTAGCAGTTTCGTCGACAAATGAAAGAGCAATAAAACTCGAGCAAAATAATTCCAAAGCCACAAATGCACTTCTGAATAGTCTTTGTGAATCAATATACACCAAAGTTATACATTGTAAATCCACTAAGGAGATTTGGGACAAGCTTCAAAATATTTATGAAGGAGATTCAAAAGTCAAAGAAGCAAAGCTTCAAAATTACAGAGATCAATTCGAACAACTTAAGGTGAAGGAAGACAAGAATATTGCAACTTACTTCTTATGAGTTGATGAAATAGTAAATGCAATCATAGGATTGGGAGAAGAAATTGAAGAGTATGTAATTGTTCAAAAGGTACTAAGATATCTTCCTATGAGATTTGATCCTAAGTTATCAGCACTAGAAGAAAGAGCAGATCTAGACTCAATAAGCATGGATGAAGTACATGCAATATTCACAGCATATGAAATGAGAACTGAACGGGAAAATCCAGATATAAAATAAGTAGCTTTCAAAGCATCCAAAAGTTCAACGCAAAAGGAAAAAGAACATAGCAGCAACAGTGACATCTCAGAAGATGATGAATAAATGGCCAACTTTGTCAAAAGATTGAACAAAGGAACCAGTGGCATATATAAAGGTAAGTTTCCATTGATTTGTTTTAATTGTGATGGTATTGGTCATTTTTCTAACAAATGTCCTCATAAGAAAAATAGAGGAATGATGAAGATTACTTAAATAGAAAACAAACATATAAAGGCAAAAGAACCACAAAGAAAGTTTTCAAGAAAAGCCTATGCACCAAAGAAGACATATTCTCATCAGATGAAGATGAAGTCAGTGACAGTGAGACAGAAAGAGTTCTATTCATGGCAGTAGAAGACTCTGATAAAGAAAACACCAAAAAAGAATATGAAGAGGTAGAAGTTGACTACCGAGAAGAATTGTTGAGTGCCATAGAAGTTATAAGAAGAGAAAACAAGAAAAACAAGAAGATGCAAACGGAACTAGACAAGAAAGAAGACACTTAGGAACTAGAACAAATGATCACAAATTTGAAGGTTAAAATAGAAGAAGATAAAAGAATAGAAGAAGTACTCAAAGAATAGCTAGAAGAAAGAGCCAAGATCATTGGAAATTTGGAAGCAAAGATTGTCACCTTAAGAAAGGATCTTCAAGAGAAAAATATACAGAACAACTCAAAATTTTTGGATAATATTATCAGCAGTCAAAAGCCTCATCATGACAAGTTCGAACTTGGATACAATCAGACAGAAAAGGGATCAATCTCCAAAACAAAAAAACAAGAAACATATCCAAAACTCTATGCAGAAACAATCAAAGGGGATATGAATACCTACAAAGAAGATTACAGGGACACTCCTCCATCGAGAAGATTTAGATTTCAGAATCAACGACCGACAGATAGGCCTCAGGAAGAAGAAGGATTCAGAAGAGCAACTCCTTTTAGAAGATATTCAACTCCCAGGTATCAAACTATCTTTTATGTTTTATGTTATGCATGTAATAATTTTGTACATAAAGATATGAATTGCAGAGCTAACAACAGGAACATAAACAAATTTGAAAGTCATACACAAAAGGGTTATCTAAGAAGGCTCAGTGAAACACATAGAAGAAGTTACAACAGGTTTAAATCATTGAGCACTGAAGTGAAATGCTACAAGTGTAACAACTTTGGACACATGGCCAAAGATTGCAGAATGGTGGTTCCTCCTAGAGAACCATAACATAACAACAATAGTCACAGATAGGAACCTCATAAGAGAACATGGATAAGAAAGTAGAATCAATATAGCAATGAAGAATGCACACTCTCTCTACAAGATAAGCAGAAGAAACATGATTGGTATGTTAACAGTGGTTGTTCAAAACACATGACAGGTGATAAAGACAGGTTTCTTACATTAAGAAAGGAAAGAGATGGATCAGTCTCCTTCAGAAATGATTATTCAGCTAAAATCATTGGAAAAGGCACAGTCAGAATTGGAAACAAAAATACCAAGGCATAAAATGTTCTACTAGTAGAAGATATGAGACATAATATTCTAAGTGTGAGTCAAATGTGTTACCAAGGTCATAAAGTTACTTTCGATTCAAAACAGTCAGAGATAAGAAAATAAGGTTTAGGAAAATTGATTGCAACAGTGGCAAGAACTTCAAGCAACATATATGTATTAAGTGAAATTGGAAATGAAAAGTGTTGTCTAGGAAAGGAAGATGAAAGTTGGCTATGGCACAGAAGAATCAGTCACATGCACTTTGATAACCTTGTCAAAGTCAGCAAAAAGGAAGCAGTTAGAGAAATACCCAAGATTACGAAACCAACCAACACTTTATGCAAGCATTGTCAACAAGGAAAGAAAACAAAGACCGGGTTTAAATCAAAGGAATATCCAACGACAAGACCATTGGAAATTGTGCATATTGATCTAGTTGGACCAACTGCAACAAAGGGTTTAAAAGGTGAGAAATACTTTATGTTATTAGTTGATGATTATACAAGAATCAATGCAGTTTTAATTCTTAGGAATAAGTCAAAAGATTTTAAAAACTTCAAGGTCTACAGGAAAATATGGTTTGTGGCTAGTCCTTAAACTAGTCTAAAATAAGTGTTTCGGGTAAAAACGTCATAACTTCTTCATAACATATCCAAATTAAGTAAGACCAAATGTATTGGTTGGAGTACAGTATGTGTTATTCTGTGTACAATGTTTCATATCCATACAACAAATATTTTGTGTGTTGTACACACCTACCACACTTAGAGGGGGGGTGAATGAGTGTGGGGCTCTTTTTCCCAAAACTTCCCTCTTGCACAAAAAACTCATCAATTAGCATTCAACATTTATTCATTACNAATCAATCAATCCTTTGACATCAATCAATCACTTGACATCAATAAATGACATCAATCAATCAAACCATTGGCATCAATGACAACATGATCCAACATTGTGCAGGGAATTCTATACAAGTTCTCTCTCTAGAATAAGCCAGAATTCAACAAGGTATGTCATTTTTGCTATAACTCCTTCTCTGAGAGGATCCAAGTAGTAAAATATGGAGTAATTGCGTAAAAGACAATGAATAACATTGTGTACCATTTTCAGATCTTTATTCATTATAGGTTGTTGGCCCTTGGTTATGTAAGGAAGAAAATATTAAAGAAGAAAGGTGAAGTACGAACTGTGCGGAAGGCACATAAACTGAGTAAGGGTCAAAGTGGTTAAAGAAGCAGAAAAGAAGGAGCGAAGTAAAGGAAAAGCTAGCCATTGGAAGAGAATATCAAGAAGATAAAGCATCAAGGAAGATGAAATGTGGACAACTTAGCAAGTGAAAGAAGACACCAACGAATACTTGGGAGCACCTCGCGGAAAAGGAGGAAGGACAGGCTGGCGAAGCCCTGAAAATGAGGGTCAAGTGGACCTAGGGTTCTGGTACCTAAGGTTTTGGATCTAGGGTTTTGACACCTAGGCTTTAGTATAAGGTTGTCTAAGAGTCATGAAATGTATAAATAAAGGTCTAGGAGAGTCGAGAGGGTTGCTCAATTGTACATATGATGTTCATTGTTGGTTATTATTGATTGTTGTTGTTGAGAGCAATATTGAGTATGTATTCTGGATCTTTAGCTAGGTGCAAAGATCAACCCTACAGTATGTAGCTAAGTGCACAGATAGAACTGTATGTTTTCATCTAATAAATCAAGAAACACAATTTTGTGGATGTAGCCCTAGGGAGAGGACGAACCATGTATATCTTATTGTCTTTTTGGTTGATGGTGTGTTATTTGTTAGCAGTTATACTGTTATTGCATGATTGTTAGATCATATATATAACTTCACAAATTAATATTAAGAGTGGTAGAGAATATCTAGATTGTTTTGCGTTGTGTTTTGGGATCACTTTGCATTTCCTCTGGTTGTAGACACATATGTCCTGCAACCCCCTATTGCTACTTCGGGTGAGACTGCATCTGCTTCGCAGGTGTTTTCAAAAGGGCCAGTAGTTAGGGTTTGTTGGTGTGTTGTAAGAGTTGAACCCTGGGTCTTCCCCTATGCCAACAAATGGTTCCATTGTCGGGACTGAGATCTTCTTGAGGGAATGTCAAGGTCGTTTCCATCGAAGACAAAAATTCAAAAGTGGATAGAAGAAAAAGAGAAGGACTATGTCGAAGCTCAGAACAAGATTCCTAGCATTAGTATAGAAGATTGGTTGGGAAGGTACATCTTTACCGACATACACAAGATTTTATTTGGAGGAATTCATAAGGAGTTATAAGAGTGGTTAGTTAGATTAGCAAATACTCAGTTTGAGATCAGATCTAGACCACATGTGGTTTGGACAACAACGTTGAGCAAGAAATTCAAGAGAGTTGATAATGATGTGTGTAAAGCAGTGGATATCTGGTTTGATAGCACTATCAGAGGGTACATTACTGAGTTTGCTATTGATAGAGTGGAATCATATAGTCAAGAAGAGAGGTATTTCTTTAAGGGACCTAGAGGAAAGTTCCTACACTTTTTAAAGATGAGGATTAAGATGCTATTACATGAGAAGAATATCTTAAAGATATGGTGAAGCTAATGTTCAAGAATTCAGACAGCGATAGTGACACAGAGGCTGGACACACGCGCAGTGGGAGATTGTTCAGAGAGGTTCCTCTTACAAACCTGTTTAAGCAGAATTACGGAGACAAGGATTCTACAGTGGAGAAGAAGCAGATTTAACATACGAAGAGTATTCAAAGTTCGCAAGAACAAAGGAAGTAGGATTTTAAGAACTTCGCCAAGAAGAACCAAAAACTTCAGGAACTATGCCTACTATTGAAGTAAGTACTATTACTCCTCTTATTGTTTTAGTAGCATTAAGTAACCAGAGTAGTTAGAGAAATCATAGTATTGTTACAAGCAGTTTAGCACATACTCAATCAAGAAACCCAGGAAGATCTATGGCAGATGAAATGAGGTTACCTATTTTTAGAGGAGATGGATCGAAGGATCATGACCAGCACTGGTTCCTATGTGAAGTTGTCTGGAGCATTAAGCAAGTCACTGACGAAGTTGTTAAGAGAACTCAGTTTAGTACTACCTTGAGGGATCGCGCTCTGAACTAGTATATGAAGTTTTCTTCGGGACCTGGACAGCCTAAACTGTTGAATGACATCAAGATTGCGTTGAGTGCGGAATTCAAGAAGCCTAAGTTGGAGTCGCAGTGTATTACATAGTTGAAGGAGATCAAGCAGAAGGTAATTGAACCTGTATGGGAGTTTGATCAGAGGTTTAAGACTCTAACAGGTCATTTAATTTTTCATATCCCAAATGAACAGAATAAAGAATGGTTCATCACTGCCCTCCTGCCACACATTAGGGTTCCTATGATGCAACAGAAGGTTGCTTTGCAGGCTTAAGCGATGGAGATTGCTATGAACATAGAAGTAGCCCCTGTAGGAGAATCCAGTCCAGGATTGAGTCAGATCTTGAATCAGTTAACTAGTTTATCCTTACATGTGGAAGATATGAAGAAGGACAAAGGAAAGGAAAAAAGAGAAGATGGTTGGTGTATTAGATGTAAATAAGAGGGCCATGAGAAAGAGAATTGTCCCCTATTTCATGAATACCTGGCCTTGGGAGCGCCTAGCCCTTTGAAGCAAGCCACTCTACCATGGTGTGAGGTATGTAGAAATAGACATCACCCTAGTGAATGTTATTATATACAGAAATATGTCCAGACACCTACCAACCTTTATTGTACATTCTGTAAATCTGTGGGGCATGATGGGAAGGATTGTCGGGCTTATGATCTCATGCATGAAAGATCAAGGAATACATATATAATTCAAGGAGAAGCTCAGCAAGAAGAAAATAATGCACAGTATGTTGGATTACTGAGAGGGGGGTGAATCAGTAATAACGTAATTATAATCCTTTTTCTTCAAATGTTATATCAATGTAGAATTATTATCCAATAATGAGCAGTAATAAATAAACANAGTTCTCTCTCTAGAATAAGCCAGAATTCAACAAGGTATGTCATTTTTGCTATAACTCCTTCTCTGAGAGGATCCAAGTAGTAAAATATGGAGTAATTGCGTAAAAGACAATGAAGAACATTGTGTACAATTTTCAAATCTTTATTCATTATAGGTAGTTGGCCCTTGGTTATGTAAGGAAGCAAATATTAAAGAAGAAAGGTGAAGTACAAACTGTGTGGAAGGCACATAAACTGAGTAAGGGTCAAAGTGGTTAAAGAAGCAGAAAAGAAGGAGCGAAGTAAAGGAAAAGCTAGCCATTGGAAGAGAATATCAAGAAAGATAAAGCATCAAGGAAGACGAAATGTGGACAACTTAGCAAGTGGAAGAAGACACCAACGAATACTTGGGAGCACCTCGTGAAAAAGGAGGAGGACAGGCTGGCGAAGCCCTGAAAATGAGGGTCAAGTGGACCTAGGGTTCTGGTACCTAAGGTTTTGGATCTAGGGTTTTGACACCTAGGCTTTAGTATAAGGTTGTCTGAGAGTCATGAAATGTATAAATAAAGGTCTAGGAGAGTCGAGAGGGTTGCTCAATTGTACATATGATGTTCATTGTTGGTTATTATTGATTGTTGTTGTTGAGAGCAATATTGAGCATGTATTCTGGATCTTTAGCTAGGTGCAAAGATCAACCCTACAGTATGTAGCTAAGTGCACAGATAGAACTGTATGTTTTCATCTAATAAATCAAGAAACACAATTTTGTGGATGTAGCCCTAGGGAGAGGACGAACCATGTATATCTTATTGTCTTTTTGGTTGATGGTGTGTTATTTGTTAGCAGTTATACTGTTATTGCATGATTGTTAGATCATATATATAACTTCACAAATTAATATTAAGAGTGGTAGAGAATATCTAGATTGTTTTGCGTTGTGTTTTGGGATCACTTTGCATTTCCTCTGGTTGTAGACACATATGTCCTGCAACCCCCTATTGCTACTTCGGGTGAGACTGCATCTGCTTCGCAGGTGTTTTCAAAAGGGCCAGTAGTTAGGGTTTGTTGGTGTGTTGTAAGAGTTGAACCCTGGGTCTTCCCCTATGCCAACAAATGGTTCCATTGTCGGGACTGAGATCTTCTTGAGGGAATGTCAAGGTCGTTTCCATCGAAGACAAAAATTCAAAAGTGGATAGAAGAAAAAGAGAAGGACTATGTCGAAGCTCAGAACAAGATTCCTAGCATTAGTATAGAAGATTGGTTGGGAAGGTACATCTTTACCGACATACACAAGATTTTATTTGGAGGAATTCATAAGGAGTTATAAGAGTGGTTAGTTAGATTAGCAAATACTCAGTTTGAGATCAGATCTAGACCACATGTGGTTTGGACAACAACGTTGAGCAAGAAATTCAAGAGAGTTGATAATGATGTGTGTAAAGCAGTGGATATCTGGTTTGATAGCACTATCAGAGGGTACATTACTGAGTTTGCTATTGATAGAGTGGAATCATATAGTCAAGAAGAGAGGTATTTCTTTAAGGGACCTAGAGGAAAGTTCCTACACTTTTTAAAGATGAGGATTAAGATGCTATTACATGAGAAGAATATCTTAAAGATATGGTGAAGCTAATGTTCAAGAATTCAGACAGCGATAGTGACACAGAGGCTGGACACACGCGCAGTGGGAGATTGTTCAGAGAGGTTCCTCTTACAAACCTGTTTAAGCAGAATTACGGAGACAAGGATTCTACAGTGGAGAAGAAGCAGATTTAACATACGAAGAGTATTCAAAGTTCGCAAGAACAAAGGAAGTAGGATTTTAAGAACTTCGCCAAGAAGAACCAAAAACTTCAGGAACTATGCCTACTATTGAAGTAAGTACTATTACTCCTCTTATTGTTTTAGTAGCATTAAGTAACCAGAGTAGTTAGAGAAATCATAGTATTGTTACAAGCAGTTTAGCACATACTCAATCAAGAAACCCAGGAAGATCTATGGCAGATGAAATGAGGTTACCTATTTTTAGAGGAGATGGATCGAAGGATCATGACCAGCACTGGTTCCTATGTGAAGTTGTCTGGAGCATTAAGCAAGTCACTGACGAAGTTGTTAAGAGAACTCAGTTTAGTACTACCTTGAGGGATCGCGCTCTGAACTAGTATATGAAGTTTTCTTCGGGACCTGGACAGCCTAAACTGTTGAATGACATCAAGATTGCGTTGAGTGCGGAATTCAAGAAGCCTAAGTTGGAGTCGCAGTGTATTACATAGTTGAAGGAGATCAAGCAGAAGGTAATTGAACCTGTATGGGAGTTTGATCAGAGGTTTAAGACTCTAACAGGTCATTTAATTTTTCATATCCCAAATGAACAGAATAAAGAATGGTTCATCACTGCCCTCCTGCCACACATTAGGGTTCCTATGATGCAACAGAAGGTTGCTTTGCAGGCTTAAGCGATGGAGATTGCTATGAACATAGAAGTAGCCCCTGTAGGAGAATCCAGTCCAGGATTGAGTCAGATCTTGAATCAGTTAACTAGTTTATCCTTACATGTGGAAGATATGAAGAAGGACAAAGGAAAGGAAAAAAGAGAAGATGGTTGGTGTATTAGATGTAAATAAGAGGGCCATGAGAAAGAGAATTGTCCCCTATTTCATGAATACCTGGCCTTGGGAGCGCCTAGCCCTTTGAAGCAAGCCACTCTACCATGGTGTGAGGTATGTAGAAATAGACATCACCCTAGTGAATGTTATTATATACAGAAATATGTCCAGACACCTACCAACCTTTATTGTACATTCTGTAAATCTGTGGGGCATGATGGGAAGGATTGTCGGGCTTATGATCTCATGCATGAAAGATCAAGGAATACATATATAATTCAAGGAGAAGCTCAGCAAGAAGAAAATAATGCACAGTATGTTGGATTACTGAGAGGGGGGTGAATCAGTAATAACGTAATTATAATCCTTTTTCTTCAAATGTTATATCAATGTAGAATTATTATCCAATAATGAGCAGTAATAAATAAACANAAACAAACTTGGGTCCATTACCCAAACCTGGGGTCTCCAACTTCTCATGGCCATAACTCTCTAACCGTGAGGAATTATGTGACGTTCCACATACCACCGGAAATGACATCACAAGAAATATCCATCTAGGATATTTTCCCTGACAAATTCACTTTCCTTCATCTCATTATTCCACAATTAAGCATGGGTTCTCTTACTCCACAAAGCGTCTTCCCGTAGAGCTTTCACCATAAGGGGACCACTTTGGATTTCATCCATATTTACTTCTTATCAACCATGACAAAAAAATAATGAGTCATATTTACATCAAACACTATTGAGTCCATTACGCAAACCTTTGTGCTACAGGTCTTTCTTCAAGGGTTGACATCAATGACAACCAAACTTAATCAACACAGTACAACTCCGAAGGAAGAGCAAACTTCAACCCTCATGGTGGATTCAGAGGAAGAGGACGAGGAGGAGGTATGGTTCGAGGGAGAGGTCAGATTATTTGCTATAACTGCACACAACCTGGACATTTGGCAAGGGATTGTCAGAACCTTTGTACTACTTGCAACTACTGCAAATCATTCGACTATGTCATCGAACATTGTCCAGTATTGTTAACCAAACTTCAGGAGAGACGAGGAGGAAACCAACAAGTCTAATTAATATTAGCAGAACCTCGTGGTGAGGACCCCATAGTCATTGTTATTACTAGAGGAGGTTCTACTACAGGAGAATATAGGGCGACTCCAGGAAAGACTGCAGAAGGATCGGTGATCAGAAGGGCTGCAGAGAAGGCACAATTGTTTAATCCAAGGAGAGACAGACATACTTTTGAGGAAGCAAGGAAATAATTTGTAGGAGAACAAGCTTCTTCTTCTAGGGCACAACCATATGTAAGGGAATGTGAAATGCCACTAGCATTTGATCAGTCTTCCATAGCTGGACAAGGAAAAGAGGTAAGCAAGCTCATGGACTTATTATATACATGTATCAATTTGATTAAAGATGAAAAATTTGTGCAGGAGCTACAACACCTAGTAAGACAGTATGAAATTGGAAGAATAGACCCTATGTTGAGTAGATTTGTGAATCAAGTATCAAGGAAAAGAAGGACAAACAAGGAATTGTACCTTAGTGCTCAGATTGGATACTACAGTGTGGACTATGTGGTCCTCGACTTGGGATCAGAAGTAAATGTTATGACGAAGCAAACCTGGGCACTAATGGGAAAACCTATATTGATTTACTCTCCTATCATGCTCAGGATGGTTAATCAGCATGCGGTCAGCCCCTTTGGAAGACTAGAGCATGTCCCTGTAGACATCGATGGGGTAAGGAAATTTGCAAACTTCGAAGTGATTGAGATTGTTGATGATAGTTGTCCTTATCCTGTGTTGTTAGGAATTGCTTGGGCTTTCAACAATTTGACTATTGTTGACCTAAAGAAGAGAAGGATGACATTTGAGGGTGATGGCCTTATCTTCATTGCACCTCTTGACTTGGATGAAGGTCGCAGATACACAGAACCTATCATAGAAGAAGATAACACCTACGAGATAGAAAACATCTATAAACTGACAACAAGATAGAAGGATTACATTAATCCCACAGTAGATGGAAATATAAGTTGGCGAAGTGAAAGTGCATCTTCATGAGATTCAGAGGAAGCATTGGAAAACTGGCAGAACATAATGTATGAAGTCTCTACGTGGAGATGTGCCATATTGACTAGAGAAATTCGTTGGATTGGCACAAAAGTAAGTAATCTTCCAAAAATTGATGGCTTGGATAATTTAGGGACATTCCTAGAGGAATTTGAAAAAATTGTACCAGTACAACAGAGGATATTGGCACTGGAGGAAGCCTTGAAAGCTACACCAGCTAGATGGTGGGGAACACACAAGAAGAACATCGCAAAATGGGTACAATGTCACACCTTACTGACAGTACGCTTCTTAGACCAAGCTAAAGGATGCGAAGTTCGATACACAGGTCAGAGTTGTCCTAAGGACTATGTGCGAAGTTATGAGGAAGCCTGGAGAAATATTCCTAAATAAAAGTGGGTACATAAGTTCATTACCACATTGGACACTACACCTATCAACTGGTATCTTCAAGCATAACTGTGCTTCGTCACTATAGATTGGTACAGTATGACTCGGAAATTTATAGCTACCTTCTTACTTGAAAGTCAGTACCCTACAATAGATATGGATTTACAAATTATAAGACAGAAGGTCTTTTAGGAGGCACCTAACCCCCCTCTTGACCAAGAAAAATATGTATGGATTCGCCTCTTTAGCAGTTACAGGAGTGTTACAATATTAATGCTGATGAGGATGATGACCTGAGGGACATAAACATTTTAGAAACAGAAGTACAAAGAGACATAGAAGGGCCAAGGATTGAATTACCCTTTGTTCGATAGCCCATTAAAATTAAGAATGTTAATATTGGAACAGAGCAAACACCTAAGTTAGCAAATGTTAGAGGCTATTGGGATGATGCTACTATTAGCAAGATCACAAAGTTATTGCATGAATATTAGGATCATATTGAATGCTTGAGATTAATGTTAGATAAGTGCAGGCAATGTCAGATTTCCCTGAATCTGAAAAAGTGTATCTTATTTTCACCCTTTGGAGTGTTGTTAGGCCATATTGTGTGTAAGCAGGGGTTGTTGGTAGATCCTTCTAATATTTCTATCATTGTTGATCTACCTCCCCCTACTTCGGTTAGACAGTTGTGCATTGCATTGGGGCACACTGGATATTATAGAAAGTTTATCAAGGGCTATGCACATATAACAATGCCTATGGAGAAGCTATTAAATAAATATAGTAAGTTCCAATGGACAGAAGAATCCCAGCAGAGCTTCGACACATTAAAGCAGAAAATGGTTACTGCACCTATCTTGGTTTTTCCAGATTGGAGTAAGGAGTTCAATGTTCATGTCGATGCTTTGTCCATTGCATTAGGAGTACTTTTAGCACATCTAGATGTAGGAGACATTGACCACCCCATAGCCTTTGCTAGCAGGAATCTTTCTACAGCTGAAAGGAACTATACTACGACTGAAAGAGAAGGCTTGGCTATGGTATATGAGTTGTAGAAGTTTAGACACTATTTGTTGGGAGGACATTATAAGATTTTCACTGATCATTCTGCATTGAAGTACTTAGTCAACAAGCTAGTGCTGGGGGGAAGAATATGTAGATGGATACTACTATTCCAGAAGTATGACTTTGAAATTGTGGTCAAGACAGAAAGAATGAATAAAGGACATGACCACTTATCCAGGGTAGAACATGGAGAGGAACCTACTAGTCTCGAGGATACACTTCTAGATGCATAGTTGTTTGCGATCAGAAAAGTTGATGATCACTTCGCCGAGATAGTTCAGTTTCTGTCCACCGGAATGGCACCTCGTGAGTACACAGTCATTCAAAAGAAACAGTTAGTCATTCGCGCAGCCGATTTTCAACTTATAGTTGGACAGTTATATAAGATGGGACTAGATGAGATCTTGAGGAGATGTGTTATGGAGGCAAAAAGACCATTAATTCTTACAGAAGCACATGAAGGCATCACAAAAGGACACTATCCAAGGAAATAAACAGTGCATAAGGTTCTCAAAGCTGGCCTCTGGTGGCCTACTTTACATAAGGATGCTAAGGAGTACTACAGAGCCTGCAATGTATGTCAAAGAGTAGAAAAGCCTTCCAAAAGGGATGAAATTCCTTTAGCACCTCAATTAACCTTACAGTCATTTGAGAAATGGGTCATTGACTTCATAGGACCTATTAACCCACCAGGAAAACGTATAGGATCTCGATACATCATCATTGCCACAAAGTATTTGACCAAATGGGCAAAAACAAAACCAGTTAAGGACTATAGTGTAGCTACAATTGCGCAGTTCATCTTTGAGGATATTATAACCAGATTTGGATGCCCGAAGATCCTTATGAGTGATCAAGGCACACGCTTCATCAATAGAACTATTGAAGCCTTGACTCAGGAATTTGAAGTTCACCATCAGAAGATCACACTATACCACCCACAAGCGAATGGTACAGTCAAAGCTTTCATTAAGATCTCTGAGACAGCACTGACCAAGATTTGCAGTGTTAACAAAGATGATTGGGATTTAATAATTCCAGCAGTGTTATGGGCTTATAGAACTACTTGTAAAAATTTAACAACGCAGACCCCATTCAAGTTAGTTTATGGCCTAGAAGTAGTGGTACCTATGGAAGATTTGGTTCCTAGTTCAAGAATTGTAGCATTTACAGGTATGGATGACACAGGCGTTGTTCAAGACAGGCTTGCGCAGTTGATGGAACTGGAGGAAGACAAGTTTATTGTAGGATTTCATCAGTAGGTACAAAAAGAACGAGAAAAGTCTTACCATGAAATACATATCAAGAGGAAAGCGTTTAAGCAAGGAGATTTGGTACTCTTATATGACAGTAAGTTCATGAAGCATCCAGGGAAGTTCAAGACACATTGGCTTGGACCATTTGAGGTTGCCTATGTTACACAAGGAGGAGTTGCATAGTTGAAGACACTTAATGGAGATTGGAAGGATGGATTAATGAACGGGAGTCAGTTGAAGTTGTACTATGACAACCAGCTGCCTCGCCGCTACCAGTAAAAGTGAAGGAAGAAGGGTCTAGGTACCAGGTGCAGTTGAAACTGAGTACCAGACATAGAAAATACAGTCTGCACAAGATGGGGAGGGACAGAGCAGAAATTACAGGCTGCTATATGTAGTCTGCAGTCAAAGTAATACAGAAGGCTTAGTCTTGTAGTGACTCGGGACAAGTCACATGTGAGTGTTGGGGGCCTGTTGGCTCTTGGTTATGTAAGGAAGTGAAGATTAAGGAATAAAGGCGAAGTACGAACTGCGCAGAAGGCACATAAACTGAGTAAGGGTCGAAGTGGTTAAATGTAATGTCCCTTTCCAAATAGGAGCTCCAGAGAGGAGGATTAATGGTCTAAATCACCCTGTTAGACTATAGTCAGGGCCAAAGAGGGGTAAACAGGGTTACCAGAGGTCACTCCAGTCACGGGTGTTATATTCAGAAAGTGACATTGAGCTAAAAAGGGTTAAAAGCATTTTTAAGTCATTAGGAGCTAAAAATAGAAGTCAACGGTGAATTAGGGTTTCAGCAGTGATTTAGGGTTTTGGAAGTCAACAGTGAATTAGGGTTTCAGCATGATTTAGGGTTTTGGAAAGCTATAAAGGAAGGGTCAGTGACCTAATTCATGATAATGCAGATTATGACTTGTCATTGAGGAGAAGAGGCGCATCTCAGGAGAGATAGTTCAGTGTATTCCATGAGGAAGACACCAGTTGGTTGATTTTGGTGTTGAAAGACACACCCTAGTCACCGAGAAGATCATCCAGGTCTTCCATCATTCTTCATTGATTCTACAGTGCTCCCATATTCCGGGTATTATATTTTAGTTACTTATTTGTATTCCGACTAAGATCCTTTTGTCTTTTGATCTAGCCAAGTGTTGTTATTTTATTCAGCCACAGTTACTTATTTGTATTCCGGCTAAGATACTTTGTCTGTTGATCTAGTCGAGTATTGTCAGTTTATTCAGTCGCATTCAACCATTTTGTAATCCACAGAGATATCATAATACAAAATTTGTTGTCCTTTGTCATGTTTATTATTTGTATGATCATTTATATGTTGTAAACCTTTGATCCTACACACACATTAGCAGCGTTTCCTAGACTAGCCAAGTCAGTAACATTACAGTGGTATCGGATCTTTAGTCCTACCAGCCTGTGACTGAAGACAATGAGTGCAGTAGAAGACCCGGAGGGTCCTGGACACGTAGGTGACGAATATGTCACTTACAACAGGCATCAGGAAAGAAGGCATAGGCCTGATTTTCCCCATTTTCCTCCTAGCTCAGAGGAAGAGGAAGAGGCACACAGAGAAGCAGAGAGAAGGGCAGAGCGTGAGGCTGAGCGCAAGGTAGAGAGGATGCTAGGAGATAGATATGAGTGACCAGAGGGCAGTGGCAAGGCCCCCGTAGATCCAGAGGCATCTTTCATGTAGGTTATCAACGATATGTTAGCTAGTCAACGGACCATGTCTCAGTCCTTGGCACAAGTGGTTGATAGATTGGCTAGAGTGGGCACCCCAGATACACAAGTCCTGCATGCAACACAGGGGAACTTGGGAGTAGGTAGTAGACCCTAGTCACCCTCTCATACATACACCTCTGCGAGTAGGATTCCCAGACCCTTGTTTCCCAGTTTTCAGAGGGCACCCCCGGTAGCGGCACCGCCATCAATAGCACAGAGGCCACCCACTCATGCTGATGACATTGGAGAGCATAAGAGGGAGTACGTAGCATTGGGTCGTGACTTCCTCAGGACATGACCCTAGTCGAATGTTGTGGACTCAAACTCAGGAACCGCCCCAGAGAGCCATAGAGGGGAGGACCACAACAGCAGCAGGGGCATAACCTCGATTTCATCCGAAAAGTTGGGAAACTCACTATCCCTTCTTTCGACGGATCATCCAAATACACCGCTAGAGCTTGGGTACAGAAGCTAGACACATATTACAAGCTCAACCAGATGACCGAGATAGAGGCCATCAGTTTCGCGACCTTACACTTGGAGGGTGAGGCACACGAGTGGTGGTGTAATGGACTAGTGGCATTGGGTCAAAGTCACATCACCTCCTATAGGGAGTTTACAGATAGGCTCATGGATAGGTTTGACAGGAAGGATCTCAAGTTACACTTCAGGGATCTAGCCCAATTGAGACAAACTGGCACAACAGAGGTGTTCATCATAGAGTTTCAGAAGGTAGCCATGGCAGTGACAGATATATCAAAGCCCAGGTTGATAATTCTATTCACAGAAGGACTCATAGAGCCTTTGAGAGGATGGTTGAAGGCATACAGGCCTCCCACTTTGCAGGATTCCATCCTTTTCACTCGATATCTGGCAGACTCAATGCCAAAGACTAAAACTTTCTCCAAACCATTTGTGCCCCAGAGGGATCAAGACAAGAAGCCATTCCAGAGAGAATGGAAGGGCAAGGAGAAGTTGGATGATGAGACTAGGTAAGAGATCATGAGGAAGAAGCTTTGCTTCAGCTGCAGAGATCCTTGGGTCACAGGCCACAGGGGCATGGGCAAGGGAGAGATTCATTATATTGAGGTAGCAGTAGATAGTGTAGACAGTGAGGAGGAGGAGCAAGACAGTGGATCCACTAGTTCAGAGGAGGAGTCAGCACCAGTAGAGGAGCAGCCTCCCTGTAGACCATCGACACCAGTAGGAGCCCATCCTCCAGTAGTCCCATAATTGCTAGAACAGGCTAACAAGAGGAAACCAGCA
Organism: Picea glauca; assembly: GCA_000966675.3. NCBI lineage: Eukaryota > Viridiplantae > Streptophyta > Pinopsida > Pinales > Pinaceae > Picea > Picea glauca. Next base: position 48,024 of record JZKD02S1893357.1, on the reverse strand, counting down.
ACGGGAGGTGTCATAGTGACCCTTTCTGGTGTTCCCATGTATGATACCCTCCTTATCAGAGGGATTATTCAGGGGCAATGGGAAATCACCCTAACAGATGGTGGGGTCACCCACAACTTCATTGACGCTTCACTAGTATCGAGATAGGCACTTCAGGCAGAGGAGTTTGAGGGGTTTGATGTTGCGGTAGCAGATGGCCACACAGTGGAGTGTCTAGACAGAGTTCCAAACTTAGAGATGAAGTTAGGAAACTACACAGTGAGAGACACATT
>JZKD02S1893357.1:0-13378 GCA_000966675.3 Picea glauca | reverse complement strand
GAACAAGTCATCTCGTGATGAGACCTCTTGTCCTTTGACAAAAGAAAATGTCAAAGGCCATTGCCCTGGTGTGGTAGCCATAGTGGGAATGTCACTTAGGTTAGTATCCAATGATTGTGGTAGGTTGGCTTGTGATGAGACCCCCTATTCTTTGTGAGAAAAGAAAGAAATTTTATTGATTTTTATTTTTTTTTTATTTTTTTTTCAAGTGTATGAAGGGAGGCTCATCTACTCCTTAAGAGTAAGGGATGGTGTAAAGATGTGTGAGGATGCCAAGTAAAAGTGTGCCACAGACTCCTTATTAATTATAAAGACGAGATATCATTTAAGTGTATTTGTATGTATAAGGGAAAAGAAATGAATTATGGTGGTTACAGGTTATGAACAAGGTTTAAGATCTTTTGAAGAAAGTGATCCAAAAAAGCAATTTGATAAGGTATGGGAGAAAGTCCACAAAATAATGATAGATCATTAGAAATAATGTTGGTGAAAATTATTTGGTGAAAGTTGTACCCCAAAGGAATTGTTTAGCATTTTATCATCAATGTAGGGAAGGAACAGCAAAATGAACAACGGGTTTGCAAAAGAAACAGGGAGCATGAAAAAGGAATGGAAATTGTTCCATTCAAAGGAACAGTGGAAGCGCAAAAGGAACAACAATTGTTCTGTTAAAAGGAACAGCAAGCGTGCAAAAAGGAATGGCAATTGTTCCGTTCAAAGGAACAGTGGATGCGCAAAAGGAACAACAATTGTTCCATTCAAAGGAACAACAGGCGCGCAAAAGGAACAACAATTGTTCCATTCAAATGAACAGTAATTGTTTCACTCAAAGGAACAACAGGTGTGCAAAAGGAATAACAATTGTTCCATTCAAAGGAACAACAAGTGTGCAAAAGGAACAACAATTGTTCCATTCAAAGGAATAGCAGGCGCGCAAAAGGAACAACAATTGTTCCATTCAAAGGAACAACAAGCGCACAAAAGGAACAACAATTGTTTGATTCAAAGGAATAGCAGGTGCACAAAAGGAATAGCAATTGTTAGGTTTTTAACCATCTAAATAGGTAATTTTTAGAAACCTGGAAATGTGTTTTGCTTCAATCCAAGGTTGATTAGTCATCAACTAAATTCATTTATGAGTTGGTTTATTTCAAAATTAAGTAGTGGATGGTTTGTTAATGTTATGAATTTCATTATAGTTGCCCAATTGCTGCTACTGAATTATGGCACATTCATTTCTCTGCAAAAGACAGGAATAGAAAAGAGTGCTAATTGAGTTCATTACAGTTATCCTCCCTAGTTCTGATTCTCTTGAATGACTGTCAAAAATAAAAATAAAAACTAAATAAAATCTATAGAAGATAAAATTATATATAGTATGTATAGTGTCAATAGAATTCAACATTTATGGAGTTGGGGTTGTTGGATTACCTTCCCAGCCAGCCAAAATTTGAACGGTAGACTCCTTACTTACCTCTTGGTAGAAAGATTCTTTTGAGGGTGGTTGATGATAGAGTCGTAGTCAGTGTCCATTGACCCAAAATGGAGATCCAGACCTGTCGATGGTGCTTAATGTGACTATGCCATTATCATGGACTTCATTGATTTCGTATGGTCCTAGCCACCATGTCTGTAATTTTCCCGGAAAAATCCTGAAATCTGGAATCATAGAGAAGCGCCCAATCACATTTTTAAATGATTTTTTCTTGATATGCTTCATGCTAGGTCATTCTCTGTTGTTGAATAACAGTTGTGTGCTCTACATTAGAAAGGCGTGCTTCATCCAATTTGTTGAGTTGTTGAAGGCGTTGTTTATGTGCTTTTGTAAGATCCAGTCTGATTTCTTGGGCCATCCTTAGAGTCTTGATTTCAAACTTGATTGGGAAGATGGGTTCTTTGCCATAGATTAAATGATAAGGAGAGTAGCCATTGGTATTATGTCATGTTGTGCGGTAAGCCCATAAGGCATTTGGGAGCTCAGAAGCCCAATTTTGTCTATTTGTTGAGACAGTCTTTGTCAGGATTGCCTCCAGGACTTTATTGGTGCTTTCCACTTGCCCACTTGCTTGTGGATGGTACAGAGAAGTAATTATGTGTTTAATATGATAATTATCCAGGGTGGTGGTGATTCTATGAGCTGTAAATTGTGACCCCCAATCAGTAATTACCTCTCTTGGTAGTCCATAGCGTACGAATAATTTGAAAATAAATTTGATGACTACTTCTTCTGTTGCATTTGGTAAGGCTTTTGCCTCTACACATTTAGTCATGTAGTCCATTGCAACTAGAATATAGGCCTTCTTATTTGACTTTGGATTAAAGGGGCCAACGAATTCTAGTGCCCAACTCTCAAATGGTTCTGCAACTACTTGTGCCTTCAAAGCCATTTCATCAGTCTGACCTAGTTTTCCCATCCGTTGAAAACTATCGCAGGTATGGACATATTTCTTCATGTCTCTGAATATTGAGGGCCAATAATACCCCATCTGCAAAATTTTATGTCCAGTCCTACGATCTGCAAAATGCCCACAAAAGGGCTCATCATGGCTGGCCTTTAGTATGTCGTAGATTTCGTCATCTCGTACATCTACGGATCTGGAGATCAGCCCCTGTATGGAAGAGATATCCATTGATCCAAGCGAATCATGTGCTACATTGGAAGATCAGTTTTCTTTCCCTTGGTGAAAGATGTGTCGATAATCTTCCTGCTGCCAAGTAATTTTCCACATCAGCGTACCAAGGTGGCTTTGTAGTAATGACAAACAGATGCTCGTNATGTGTGAGGATGCCAAGTAAAAGTGTGCCACAGACTCCTTATTAATTATAAAGACGAGATATCATTTAAGTGTATTTGTATGTATAAGGGAAAAGAAATGAATTATGGTGGTTACAGGTTATGAACAAGGTTTAAGATCTTTTGAAGAAAGTGATCCAAAAAAGCAATTTGATAAGGTATGGGAGAAAGTCCACAAAATAATGATAGATCATTAGAAATAATGTTGGTGAAAATTATTTGGTGAAAGTTGTACCCCAAAGGAATTGTTTAGCATTTTATCATCAATGTAGGGAAGGAACAGCAAAATGAACAACGGGTTTGCAAAAGAAACAGGGAGCATGAAAAAGGAATGGAAATTGTTCCATTCAAAGGAACAGTGGAAGCGCAAAAGGAACAACAATTGTTCTGTTAAAAGGAACAGCAAGCGTGCAAAAAGGAATGGCAATTGTTCCGTTCAAAGGAACAGTGGATGCGCAAAAGGAACAACAATTGTTCCATTCAAAGGAACAACAGGCGCGCAAAAGGAACAACAATTGTTCCATTCAAATGAACAGTAATTGTTTCACTCAAAGGAACAACAGGTGTGCAAAAGGAATAACAATTGTTCCATTCAAAGGAACAACAAGTGTGCAAAAGGAACAACAATTGTTCCATTCAAAGGAATAGCAGGCGCGCAAAAGGAACAACAATTGTTCCATTCAAAGGAACAACAGGCGCACAAAAGGAACAACAATTGTTTGATTCAAAGGAATAGCAAGTGCACAAAAGGAATAGCAATTGTTAGGTTTTTAACCATCTGAATAGGTAATTTTTAGAAACCTGGAAATGTGTTTTGCTTGAATCCAAGGTTGATTAGTCATCAACTAAATTCATTTATGAGTTGGTTTATTTCAAAATTAAGTAGTGGATGGTTTGTTAATGTTATGAATTTCATTATAGTTGCCCAATTGCTGCTACTGAATTATGGCACATTCATTTCTCTGCGAAAGACAGGAATAGAAAAGAGTGCTAATTGAGTTCATTACAGTTATCCTCCCTAGTTCTGATTTTCTCGAATGACTGTCAAAAATAAAAATAAAAACTAAATAAAATCTATAGAAGATAAAATTATATACAGTATGTACAGTGTCAATAGAATTCAACATTTATGGAGTTGGGGTCGTTGGATTACCTTCCCAGCCAGCCAAAATTTGAACGGTAGACTCCTTACTTACCTCTTGGTAGAAAGATTATTTTGAGGGTGGCTGATGATAGAGTCGTAGTTAGTGTCCATTGACCCGAAATGGACATCCGGACCCGTCGATGGTGCTTAATGTGACTATGCCATTATCATGGACTTCATTGATTTCGTATGGTCCTAGCCACCATGTCTGTAATTTTCCCAGAAAAATCCTGAAATCTGGACTCATAGAGGAGCACCCAATCACATTTTTTAAATGATTTTTTCTTGATATGCTTGTCATGCTAGGTCATTCTCTGTTGTTGAATAACAGTTGTGTGCTCTACAATAGAAAGGCGTGCTTCATCCAATTTGTTGAGTTGTTGAAGGCGTTGTTTATGTGCTTTTGTAAGATCCAGTCTGATTTTCTGGGCCATCCTTAGAGTCTTGATTTCAAACTCGATTGGGAAGATGGGTTCTTTGCCATAGACTAAATGATAAGGAGAGTAGCCAGTGGTATTATTTCATGTTGTGCGGTAAGCCCATAAGGCATTTGGGATCTCAGAAGCCCAATTTTGTCTGTTTGTTGAGACAGTCTTTGTCAGGATTGCCTCCAGGACTTTATTGGTGCTTTCCACTTGCCCACTTGCTTGTGGATGGTACAGAGAAGTAATTATGTGTTTAATATGATAATTATCCAGGGTGGTGGTGATTCTATGAGCTGTAAATTGTGACCCCCAATCAGTAATTACCTCTCTTGGTAGTCCATAGCGTACGAATAATTTGAAAATAAATTTGATGACTACTTCTTCTGTTGCATTTGGTAAGGCTTTTGCCTCTACACATTTAGTCATGTAGTCCATTGCAACTAGAATATAGGCCTTCTTATTTGACTTTGGATTAAAGGGGCCAACGAATTCTAGTGCCCAACTCTCAAATGGTTCTGCAACTACTTGTGCCTTCAAAGCCATTTCATCAGTCTGACCTAGTTTTCCCATCCGTTGAAAACTATCGCAGGTATGGACATATTTCTTCATGTCTCTGAATATTGAGGGCCAATAATACCCCATCTGCAAAATTTTATGTCCAGTCCTACGATCTGCAAAATGCCCACAAAAGGGCTCATCATGGCTGGCCTTTAGTATGTCGTAGATTTCGTCATCTCGTACATCTACGGATCTGGAGATCAGCCCCTGTATGGAAGAGATATCCATTGATCCAAGCGAATCATGTGCTACATTGGAAGATCAGTTTTCTTTCCCTTGGTGAAAGATGTGTCGATAATCTTCCTGCTGCCAAGTAATTTTCCACATCAGCGTACCAAGGTGGCTTTGTAGTAATGACAAACAGATGCTCGTTTGGAAATCGATCTTCGATTGTTAAGGAGTCATCTTTTTTGGGTATGCGGGATAGGAAGAATGCGACAATATTTTCTCTCCTGGGTCCATATTTAATGGTGATATCAAATTCCTTCAATAGTAACAACCATCGAGTGACCCATCCATTAGTAATTGGTTTATTAGCTAGATATCTGATAGCAGAATGATCAGTATACAGAACGACCGGATAGCCTGTTATATAATGATGAAATTTATTGATGGCATGTATAACAGCTAAAAACTCCTTCTCTGTTACTGTATAATTAAGTTTATCTGGAGTAAGATTCTTGTTAATAAAATAAATGGTGGAGGGTTTCTTGTCCTCTTCCTGTCCGAGGACAACGCCTATGGCAATATATGATGCATCGGTGGAGATGTGAAATAGTATTTTCCAATTTGTCCCCCTCAACACCGGTGCTATCGAGATCAACTTCTTGAGTCCTGCAAATGCCACATCACACTTATCAGACCACTGAAACTCTGCATTACCAGTCAAAGCACGTAAAGGTGTAGCGGTTCTTGCAAAATTTTCCATAAATCTATGATAGTATCCTGAAGCACCAAGGAAACTACATACCTCAGTTTGTGTGTGTGGTGTAGGTAGATTAAGGATTACCTCTATTTTTGTTGGATCTACTCTAATTCCATCTGCAGAGATATAATTCCCTAGTACCACACCTTCTGTCATCATCATGTGACATTTTTCATGGCTTAAACATAACCTGGTCGCAATGCATCGTTCTAGTACTTTCTCGATATTATTCAGTGCTTGATCAAAGTCGTCACCATAAGGAGTGAAATCATCCATATAGACTTCAAGTCCTTCGCTGATTAGATCGTTGAATATGCTTAGAATGGCCCTTTGAAAAGTGGTTGGAGTGTTACAAAGTCCAAAGGGTAATACTCTGTATGCAAAAGTGTCCCAGGGGCATGTGAGTGTAGTTTTATCTTGATCTTCTAGGGCAATATGAATCTGATTGTACCCACTAAAACCACCTAGGAAAGAAAATAATTTCTTTCCTGCCAAAGTATCCAAGACATGATCAATGAAAGGCAAAAGGAAGTGGTCTTTTTGAGTGGCTTTGTTAAGTTCCCTGTAGTCAACACAGATTTTCCATTTCCCATTTTTCTTTGGGACGATCACTAATGGGGAAACCCACTGACTATCTGAGATGGGATATATAAAATCTACGTCCAACATCTTTTGTAATTCTTCTTTAATGATATCCCTGAGGTGATGATTCAATCTTCTATGTGGCTGTCGAATAGGCCAGGCATCTTTTTCAACATAATTGTGGTGTGTGCAGAGTTGCAGATCAATACCTTTCATATCAGAATATTCCCATGCAAAATCTTGCTAGTATTTGGAGAGGACTTGGATTAGCTTTTGTTGTTGTTGTTCATCTAAATTGGCATTGATGTTTAGAGTACTCCCTGGTGCAATCTCAACAGGTTTGTTGTTATAAACGATTGTAGTTGGAATTTGTTGTTCCATTAAATCTTCCAGCAGATCTCCCTGTGCTTCATAGTCTAGAACAGCTTGGAGCATTTGGCAGGCTGGGTTGCTCATGGTAGCTGGACTATTCATAAACCCACTGATTACGTCATCCTCTAGTTGGTTTTTAAGTCTGAGGGCTTCTTCCTGCGTAAGAGGGGCTCGTAAATCCCTCTCTAGGTATCACAGTGGTGGCAATTGTGGATACACGAAAGTTGGACTTGGCTTAGCAGGAGGATATAAAGTGAGATTCTTTGTGATACCCCCACTAGTGATTGTCATATTACCTGCTCGACATCCTATGTATGCATCTGGTGTTGCAAGCCGTGGCCTGCCAAGTATCAATGGATGCCCTTCAAGTCCATTTCTTGGGTTGATGATGAGGAATTTCGTTGGATATTCCGAAGAGTCGACGGAGATGGCTATATCATGTAATGTGCCAACTGGTCAAACTATCGATCGATCTGCCAACTGCAGCATTATTGCAGTGGGTTCGAAGGAGTCAAAACCCGGTGTATTGCAGATTTCCATAGTCAGGATGTTGATGGATGCTCCCAAATCAACTAATGTATTGGGAAAGGAACAGCCCTAGATCTGAACTGTCACTATGGGATTCCTCGGATCTTCATATTTGACCGGTTCTTGTCTACCTAAAATTAGATCAGACAAGGCTCCTACCACACGAACTGTTGATGATGGATTTTTAATTTTTCTAATGGGCTTTCTCCCACATAGCTCCTTGATCGTTTTTGCGTATATTGGGATGTCCTAAAGAGCTTGCAGGAGTGGAATCTTGATATATAAATTCTTGAGTTCCCCTACAATGTCGAAGTTGGGATATACGGTCGGTTTTGCTATCATCAATCTTTCGGGGAATGGAGGGGAGGGCATTGCATCCTTATCAGGATCTTTTGATTTGACTGTGTTTCCCCCCTACTCGATTTCTTCTGTTATTACCATGGTTGAAGGTGTTATTGCTGGTTGTTTTTCATTCTCCTGCTCTTAAAAGATGTTATTTTCTTCAGGAGAGATTATTCGCCTTGATCTCAACCGTAGTTTGTTGCACCCTACCGAGCTGGTCTCTCCTTCCCCATTCTCCATAATCTAGACAAGCTAAGTCGGTCTATTATTTGGATTTGGGTGAGGCTGGGCTGGTAGTTGAGGGCACAATTGGGATTGTGTATTTTGGGGAAATTGGAGTGGTGCTTATAACGTAGGCTGAGTTTGAGGGGCCATCCCCATGGGTTGATTGTTTATCCCCATGGAGCGCTACCAATTCTGATTCCAATTTGGGTTTTGGGTATTCATGTTGGGCCACTGTGAAGGGTAGATGTTGTTATTTGAGTTTTGCCAGGATGAGGTTGGATATTGTGAGTTAGGCCAAGTCGAAATTGCAGTTGGTTGATTCTGCCAGGCAGGATTTGCAGCGAGTTGGTTTTTCTAAGTGGGATTTGTAAGTGGGTATTATTGGGGCTGCCAGTTCTGATTAGTAAACAGTTGACCCTGCCATGTGCTAACAGGAGCTTATTGTTGATTATATTGTCCAAAGAAGAAAGAGGAAGGGTCCTAGAGTATATTTGGAGGTTGATTCTGCCATTGACGACACTGAGCCATCAGATATAACGAATTTGTTTCTTCTTTTGCTTCTCTAAAGACAGCTTTCAGTCCAGGAAGCAATGGGCATTGTTCTGTGTTGTGATCTTTGGTGCAGATAGTGCAAACCCAAACCACATCCAAAGGGCAATCCCTTGGACCATGTTTTCTTCTGCACCTGTGGAAAAATATGGCCAACGCTTGTTCTGCTTCTGTTTTTTTCTGTTTGGCCTACAATACATCCTATTGTGTAGTCAGAGTGCTCAGAATATCTGTTTTGAATTTTTCTAAGAGATTACCAACTTCAGCTCACGTAACACCCTCATTGGTAATATTGTTATTTCTGTTGAGGGGGATACACATCCCTGATCTGGTCCGTGAACTTCCTCTTGAGCACCTGATGCACAATAGGACGATGTCATCATAAGTTTCTTGATAAATGTATCCCTTCCCCATCAAATTCAATGTTTCTACCCATCAATATTTTATACCCTTAATCAGAGTTGCCTTAAGTACTTCACCTGGTAACATGCCATAGGGTGATCTTTGTAAATTATATTGAAATCTCTCGACTTATTCTTCTAATGATTCCTTTTCTTTTGCAGTCATTTAAAAGATTTCATCTTTTAAGTCTCTGGTTCTACAATAATCCTAATATTTTGTCAAGAAGGCATGTTTCATCTCATCCCATGAGTTTATAGTTCCTCCCCCTAATCCCATAAACCACCGTAGAGCTTCTCCTTTCAAAGTGGAGGGGAACAATTTTAATTTTTGGGGTTCAGAGGTGTAATCATGCCCTCTACATAGGACATCAAATTCAAATAAGAATGCATCTGGGTCTTCTAATATTAATCCTTGAAAGGTTGGCAGGTTTTGTAGGGGAATTGCCTTCATGGGGGCATTGGCGATTGGATCAACTATCGGATATTCCAAAGTGGAAGTCTGGGGACGTTGTGGATTTGGTTGTGCCATTTGATCGAAAATATGCCAGAAATCTTCAGGGATTTCTCGATCCGGATATNATAGCAGAATGATCAGTATACAGAACGACCGGATAGCCTGTTATATAATGATGAAATTTATTGATGGCATGTATAACAGCTAAAAACTCCTTCTTTGTTACTGTATAATTAAGTTTATCTGGAGTAAGATTCTTGCTAATAAAATAAATGGTGGAGGGTTTCTTGTCCTCTTCCTGTCCGAGGACAACGCCTATGGCAATATATGATGCATCAGTGGAGATGTGAAATAGTATTTTCCAATTTGTCCCCCTCAACACCGGTGCTATCGAGATCAACTTCTTGAGTCATGCAAATGCCACATCACACTTATCAGACCACTGAAACTCTGCATTACCAGTCAAAGCACGTAAAGGCGTAGCGGTTCTTGCAAAATTTTCCATAAATCTATGATAGTATCCTGAAGCACCAAGGAAACTACGTACCTCAGTTTGTGTGTGTGGTGTAGGTAGATTAAGGATTACCTCTATTTTTGTTGGATCTACTCTAATTCCATCTGCAGAGATATAATGCCCTAGTACCACACCTTCTGTCATCATCATGTGACATTTTTCATGGCTTAAACATAACCTGGTCGCAATGCACCGTTCTAGTACTTTCTCGATATTATTCAGTGCTTGATCAAAGTCATCGCCATAAGGAGTGAAATCATCCATATAGACTTCAAGTCCTTCACTGATCAGATCGTTGAATATGCTTAGAATGGCCCTTTGAAAAGTGGTTGGAGTGTTACAAACTCCAAAGGGTAATACTCCGTATGCAAAAGTGTCTCAGGGGCATGTGAGTGTAGTTTTATCTTGATCTTCTAGGGCAATATGAATCTGATTGTACCCACTAAAACCGCCTAGGAAAGAAAATATTTTTTTTTCTGCCAAAGTATCCAGGACATGATCAATGAAAGGCAAAAGGAAGTGGTCTTTTTGAGTGGCTTTGTTAAGTTCCCTGTAGTCAACACAGATTTTCCATTTCCCATTTTTCTTTGGGACGATCACTAATGGGGAAACCCACTGACTATCTGAGATGGGATATATAAAATCTACGTCCAACATCTTTTGTAATTCTTCTTTAATGATATCCCTGAGGTGATGATTCAATCTTCTATGTGGCTGTCGAATAGGCCAGGCATCTTTTTCAACATAATTGTGGTGTGTGCAGAGTTGCAGATCAATACCTTTCATATCAGAATATTCCCATGCAAAATCTTGCTAGTATTTGGAGAGGACTTGGATTAGCTTTTGTTGTTGTTGTTCATCTAAATTGGCATTGATGTTTAGAGTACTCCCTGGTGCAATCTCAACAGGTTTGTTGTTATAAACGATTGTAGTTGGAATTTGTTGTTCCATTAAATCTTCCAGCAGATCTCCCTGTGCTTCATAGTCTAGAACAGCTTGGAGCATTTGGCAGGCTGGGTTGCTCATGGTAGCTGGACTATTCATAAACCCACTGATTACGTCATCCTCTAGTTGGTTTTTAAGTCTGAGGGCTTCTTCCTGCGTAAGAGGGGCTCGTAAATCCCTCTCTAGGTATCACAGTGGTGGCAATTGTGGATACACGAAAGTTGGACTTGGCTTAGCAGGAGGATATAAAGTGAGATTCTTTGTGATACCCCCACTAGTGATTGTCATATTACCTGCTCGACATCCTATGTATGCATCTGGTGTTGCAAGCCGTGGCCTGCCAAGTATCAATGGATGCCCTTCAAGTCCATTTCTTGGGTTGATGATGAGGAATTTCGTTGGATATTCCGAAGAGTCGACGGAGATGGCTATATCATGTAATGTGCCAACTGGTCAAACTATCGATCGATCTGCCAACTGCAGCATTATTGCAGTGGGTTCGAAGGAGTCAAAACCCGGTGTATTGCAGATTTCCATAGTCAGGATGTTGATGGATGCTCCCAAATCAACTAATGTATTGGGAAAGGAACAGCCCTAGATCTGAACTGTCACTATGGGATTCCTCGGATCTTCATATTTGACCGGTTCTTGTCTACCTAAAATTAGATCAGACAAGGCTCCTACCACACGAACTGTTGATGATGGATTTTTAATTTTTCTAATGGGCTTTCTCCCACATAGCTCCTTGATCGTTTTTGCGTATATTGGGATGTCCTAAAGAGCTTGCAGGAGTGGAATCTTGATATATAAATTCTTGAGTTCCCCTACAATGTCGAAGTTGGGATATACGGTCGGTTTTGCTATCATCAATCTTTCGGGGAATGGAGGGGAGGGCATTGCATCCTTATCAGGATCTTTTGATTTGACTGTGTTTCCCCCCTACTCGATTTCTTCTGTTATTACCATGGTTGAAGGTGTTATTGCTGGTTGTTTTTCATTCTCCTGCTCTTAAAAGATGTTATTTTCTTCAGGAGAGATTATTCGCCTTGATCTCAACCGTAGTTTGTTGCACCCTACCGAGCTGGTCTCTCCTTCCCCATTCTCCATAATCTAGACAAGCTAAGTCGGTCTATTATTTGGATTTGGGTGAGGCTGGGCTGGTAGTTGAGGGCACAATTGGGATTGTGTATTTTGGGGAAATTGGAGTGGTGCTTATAACGTAGGCTGAGTTTGAGGGGCCATCCCCATGGGTTGATTGTTTATCCCCATGGAGCGCTACCAATTCTGATTCCAATTTGGGTTTTGGGTATTCATGTTGGGCCACTGTGAAGGGTAGATGTTGTTATTTGAGTTTTGCCAGGATGAGGTTGGATATTGTGAGTTAGGCCAAGTCGAAATTGCAGTTGGTTGATTCTGCCAGGCAGGATTTGCAGCGAGTTGGTTTTTCTAAGTGGGATTTGTAAGTGGGTATTATTGGGGCTGCCAGTTCTGATTAGTAAACAGTTGACCCTGCCATGTGCTAACAGGAGCTTATTGTTGATTATATTGTCCAAAGAAGAAAGAGGAAGGGTCCTAGAGTATATTTGGAGGTTGATTCTGCCATTGACGACACTGAGCCATCAGATATAACGAATTTGTTTCTTCTTTTGCTTCTCTAAAGACAGCTTTCAGTCCAGGAAGCAATGGGCATTGTTCTGTGTTGTGATCTTTGGTGCAGATAGTGCAAACCCAAACCACATCCAAAGGGCAATCCCTTGGACCATGTTTTCTTCTGCACCTGTGGAAAAATATGGCCAACGCTTGTTCTGCTTCTGTTTTTTTCTGTTTGGCCTACAATACATCCTATTGTGTAGTCAGAGTGCTCAGAATATCTGTTTTGAATTTTTCTAAGAGATTACCAACTTCAGCTCACGTAACACCCTCATTGGTAATATTGTTATTTCTGTTGAGGGGGATACACATCCCTGATCTGGTCCGTGAACTTCCTCTTGAGCACCTGATGCACAATAGGACGATGTCATCATAAGTTTCTTGATAAATGTATCCCTTCCCCATCAAATTCAATGTTTCTACCCATCAATATTTTATACCCTTAATCAGAGTTGCCTTAAGTACTTCACCTGGTAACATGCCATAGGGTGATCTTTGTAAATTATATTGAAATCTCTCGACTTATTCTTCTAATGATTCCTTTTCTTTTGCAGTCATTTAAAAGATTTCATCTTTTAAGTCTCTGGTTCTACAATAATCCTAATATTTTGTCAAGAAGGCATGTTTCATCTCATCCCATGAGTTTATAGTTCCTCCCCCTAATCCCATAAACCACCGTAGAGCTTCTCCTTTCAAAGTGGAGGGGAACAATTTTAATTTTTGGGGTTCAGAGGTGTAATCATGCCCTCTACATAGGACATCAAATTCAAATAAGAATGCATCTGGGTCTTCTAATATTAATCCTTGAAAGGTTGGCAGGTTTTGTAGGGGAATTGCCTTCATGGGGGCATTGGCGATTGGATCAACTATCGGATATTCCAAAGTGGAAGTCTGGGGACGTTGTGGATTTGGTTGTGCCATTTGATCGAAAATATGCCAGAAATCTTCAGGGATTTCTCGATCCGGATAT
>JZKD02S1893356.1:574895-596310 GCA_000966675.3 Picea glauca | reverse complement strand
TCTTGTAGATGGTAGTCCCTTGCTTAAGTTAATTTGTGATAGGTCGTAAGCCTTGTGGTTGCGTCCTTTCGTCGTCGAGTGGCGATGCAGAGTCAATTGGTGGAGTTACCTTGTATGTGCGCGCACCCCCTTTTTAACAAAGACAAAAAAAAAATAAAAAAAATTGCACCGGTTGACAGAGTAGTTGTCCTTAGCTAGGAGGGTTGTTACATAATCCCACAAACCATTGTCTCAGATTGATACAATCAATTTCTCATCACATTTTGGTCGATCCTCTCGTCACTGTTGGACACCAAGATCACCAAATCCACGACCTTCCAACCCCAGACAAATGGAAAAACTAAGGTCGTAAATAAAATGATTTTCCATATCCTTTGGATGTATAATTCCAAGAACCCTAATACATGGGATGAGAGCCTTCCCTATGTCCAACATAGATACAACCTATCCCTTCATAGCTCAACCAACCACAACCCATTTCAGGTGGGGTTGGGATTCTAACCATTGGGTCCCATATATCTTCCACTTCCCCTTGTGGTCAGCTCAACTGACTCATCTCCTGCTCCAATTGAAGCTGAAAAAGACACTCGGTTCATTGAGTGGATCTATCACATTCACAAACAGGTTTAGGATATCCTACATAAGTGCAATGACAAGTATAATCAACAACATTATCAACATTGGGTACCACATCAGTTTTAGGTGGGCGACAATGTTTGATTGCACTTGCAGAAAGAATGCTTTATAGGACCCCATCATAATATTCTTCCACTCTGTTATGGGTCATATGCCATCACCAAGGCCATGGGGGATAATGATTTTGAGCTCAACATTCCTCCTTTTCTTGGCCTACACCTAGTGTTCAATGTGGATCTTCTTCACCCTTATTTCCCACCGTTATTAGACACCTCAAAAGTAGCAGAATCACTGAAACCAACAAAAATCAACCCCGACTGCATATAATAGGCATCCCATGATCATATTGTGGACACATAGATCAAGGGCACTCAACAACAAAGTATCCAACTTTATCGAGTCGTCAAAGCAAGGCAACTCTTGCACCAAGGCAAGTGGATCACCGAGGGCCAAATTCAATAGAAATTTCCTCATTTAATGGGGGAACTCAATGCAATGGAGACCATTTCTTCCTAAGAATGGAGGATTAATCTAGGTGTATATCAATGGCCACCCACCTTTTGCAATTGGATCAAAACAATTTTCTCGCAATTTTGGTAATTTACAATTTTTAGCAGTTTTTTGGGTCCTCAAACTTCTAGAGTCGTTTTGAGGCCCTAAACGATGTTTTTGGGAAAATAGAGAACAATATGAAATTTTATTCCATAATAACCCCAAAAGTAATCTCCTCAACGATATCTTTCCAACGGGCTATCGTGAGCCTAAAACAGAGATCGTATGCAAACGTTATGACCCCAAGAAGTCGATGTACTAACTTACCTAAACGGGGCCCACATGACTTTTGGCACTTCATCTCCTAGGGTTGGGTTTTTGGATATCTAGGGTGTTTTGCATTCCTTTTTATTGTAAAAAATCCTTCAGAGCCTCATTGTAATCATCTTTTGGTGAATGAATGCAACTGTCACATCTCTTTTCATAGATAAGCCACCACCATTCCAACAAGCTCATTTTTGCTGCATTTTACAGTTTTAGCTTATTTCATTATTGAATAGAAAACCAGTTTTACTATATCTCTATTATTTTGTGGTAAGCGCCTGTTAATAATATGTTGTCATTTCATTCTTCTCATAAAATCTAGATCACCAAAATTCTTGAGCACTCTAGACCGATGTTCGGCCTCGCGGTTATTCACCTCTATATGAATCCTATGGTACTTTCCTATAACATCCCACTCTTGTGCGCGCTGCGAAAAATTATTCTTTGAGGACACTTGCTTACAAGTGATCTAGATTATTATACTATTGTTCGTTTGATTATGATTATGAGATATTATGGATATGATGATATGATATTTTCTTTGTATTTACATAGACAGGTGCTATTGAATGGATTCTCCTAAGTGTGCAGGACTTTGGACATTGAGGATGCAAAGGCATCGATGAAACCCCTTGGACTCCAGATCGAGTCAGGAAGTGGAATATTGTGGTTTGAATGTTTTTCATATGACATATGTACATATGATTATTGTTGACATGATTCTTTGATGGATGTAGGTTGATGATAGCTTGTTGACTAGGCTCACATATGGAGAAGACGGGTGACGTAGGAAAACCAGAGACATTGAGGGAGAGGTGTGGAAGTAGCCCTGCAACAACCTACTAACACTCCCACTGTGGCTCAAACTGTAGGTTAATGATTACCTAGTTCGAGAAGACCCACGATGCCATGAGGGAAGACTATGACAGTTGCTCATGACGATTCTAAGGGGCACACAGTAAGGTAGGTCTCTTATTCCTTAGAGTACCTTAGTCTCCCACAAGATCACCTGGAAGAGTATTGACTCCAAGGGTTTGACATCTACCAAAGTCAGTCAAGAGGTGAGTAGCACCATTGGATCACATAGTGCATCTTGAAGGACACGTTGCATAATGAAAATAGAAAGAGGTGAGTGGCACCCTTGCAACACATAGTGCGTCCTGAAGGGCACGTCGCAATTTTAAATGGTAAGTGAATAAACCTAGCCAACCTTAAAATGAATGATATGATAAGTAAATTTTAACAAAATTTTTCCCTTAAAAATGCCACCCATCCTAGTGAAATTAAAACCTAGGTCTAAGTAGAACATGTGGTAAAAAATAATAATAATAAATAAACATGTAACAAGAAAGGGCGTCAGAAATTCAACTTATTTATTAAAGTCAAAATTATAATGGAGCACTAAATTTAAAAAAAAGGGTTAATGGTTGTTTTTACTTACAATGCTAATTTAATTTTTTGTTTAAAAGAAAAGAGGGTAAATGGTTGTTTTTATCTACACTTGCTAAATTAATTTTTAATTAAAAATGAAAAAGGGTAAATAGTTGTTTTATCTACACTTTCTCAATTGATTTTTTTTAGTTAAATAGGAAAACGAGGGAAACTTAAAAGAAAAAGGAAACTTATGGAAAAAGGGAAACTTAAAGAAAACAAGAGACTTAAATAAAATGTAGAATGTCTAATTTAGTAAGGAATCTAGCCTTTGGGACCTTCTATTTTTGAACTCAACTCGGAATTCAGTAAGGTGTAAGTCATTTAAGTTTTGTACGAGAATATTGGGACACCAATGAGCATTTTTAGGAATGATTTTAGGTGGGTGAGGGAAATAGGAATATTTAATTAATTAATAAAATTGATTTTCTGGTTCAACTAGGGGATTGGACGACATGTGTACAAGGGAGGTTTTTCAAAATTAATTAAATGAAAAAGGAATTTAATGAGAATTTGGGAAACTAATTACTGAAAAACTCTATAAAAAGGATGGAGGAGGAGTATGGATCTCATCTTTATGCATGACTTTATGCTGTTGAAGTTTTATCTTGACTAAACTTTCTCTTGTGGGAGTTGGGATACCCAACTCAGGTAATGAGTCGTAGCTCAACCTTGCAAGGCGAGATGGGTGCTAGCATTCTCTGTTATTCTGTGTGTGGCCCCTTTGCGGCTTGGGGGGCTTAGGGGGAAGAAGAGTACCCTAGTGTTGGCTAGGAGATACTGGTGAGGTCACATCGATTGGAAAGAGAGAGTTGTTGGAGAAATCACGGGACAACGACCTCATACCATTCACAGTGGGCTAAGGCATGCCTCTTAAAGTTGTTACTCGCAATGAAATTTAATTTACACATGTTTATTTTTCTGTATTCGATTGAAGATTTCATTCCCATGAGGTTTTTTGTACATGCATTCCTACGGTACTTGTAATCACTTTGTCATTTGATTTATTCAATAAATACCCTTTCCATCCACTATATCATTTATTTATGAGTTAGTTTCTCTTTTCGGATGGCCAAAATTAGCCCCGGACTCAAAACCTTGCCTGTGTTCTGGTATCTCCTGCCTGCATTTTTTAATTCCTTGATTGCTCTTTTATTTCATTCTTTGTTTCTCCACGGAGAATATCTGGATGCAGATTGTGTTTTTATCTGTCATCCCTTATCCTTAAGTTATTAATCTCTGCCTCAACAGTCGTCCAGGAGTTGAATCGACGGTCATCACTCCTATGTCTAAATACTTATAGATTCAAATGCCCTTCTTTCATATGCATGGATAATAAGTGAAGGATATTTTTATCCCAACTATCTATCCCTTACATATCTCTATGTTTTTCTCTTTTGACTAATCTCTAATCCTTGTGCCTTCCTTGTGAATGAGTATCTTTGCATTTTTGGATTGATAAAACTCTACGTTTGCGAATGATAAACCTTTGAGTCTTGAATGCCAAATCTTTGCATTTTTGGATTGATAAAAGTCTTCCTGATAGAATGATAAACCCCAACATTATGGAATGGTATAGACTCTACATTTTTGAAATGTCTATGTTTTTTTTTAATGCTATGTTTTCATTTATTTAAATGATATGGCCGCGAATATATCCATATGTCTGCGTTCTTTTTTTTTTATGATAAAACACAATGAAGTTTACATGTGTCCAGTTGAAATCATTTTACTATTGATCAAACCTTTATATTACATCCATATTGAATTTTATTTATTGTTGAATAACCATTAAATGTGTCCTCCCCGAGATTAAACTCATATGGAATACAAATCCTTGTTTAATATCCCCTAGTCACTTGCTTTGCCTTAGTAAAATTTGCCTTGATTACACAACAAATTCCCATAAAATCACCTTGATTACACAACGATGTCTATACAATGTTTTCCACTAAATGATTATGGTGATATAGTATCATTGGACAACCATTTTACTGATTGATAGCACATTGATTGACAATAAATATTGACTGCAAATTTATACTTGAATGACTATGTTTTTAACATTTGAATGATAACGTGTCTATACCTAGAATGAAAACAAATTTATACTTGAATGATTGTGTTTTTAACATTTGAATGACAACAATTTTATACGTTGAATGAAAACAAATTTATACTTTGAATGACTGTGTTTTTATACCTTGAATGACAACGAATTTATACTCTGAATGACTGCGTTTTTAACATTTGAATGACAACGAATTTATAATTTGAATGGCAATGAATTTATACTTTGAATGAATATGTTTTTATACATTCAATGACAAAGAATTTATACATTGAATGGAAAAGATTTTTCATTTGAAGGACAGGGAAATTCCAGTTGAGTGTGACTGTGTTTAATGGTTGTAGTGTATAGAATTTTGACAACGAATATTACCTCTGTCTGCGAAATTATATATATGCCTATGTTTTTGTTTTTGATATGTTTGCATCTTTAATGATAAGCCTGCGTTCATTTTAATATATAGTGACTACAAATTTAATAATTATTGAAAACGTTTTTATATTTAATGGGTGACAAAGATATAATGATAGCGACTTTAGTGACAACAACCTTATATTTCATGTCTGGAAGAGATATAGTTATAGCGATTTTAATGACATCAATCCTGTACATATTACGCAATGAACCTATACATTTGCTATACAACAAATCTACATCTATCTATTACACAATGAATCTATATATTATACAACAAATCTATATCTATATATTACACAACAAACCTAAATATTACCCAACAAATGTATATATTGCACAACGATATATATTTACAGAGTGAATTTAATATTTAAATGACAATAACATCTTTATTTAACTTTGCAATTAGTATATTTAAATGATAGCAGTATCATTTATTTACTCTGTGATTTCATATATTTAAATGACAACATCATCATTTATTTGCGATTTCATATATTTTAAATGACAACTATATCATATATTTAACTCAACGATATAATATATTTAATCGACAGTAATAAATTCTAGACAACCAATAATAATAGATATCAATATATCAGTTAGACAACGATATCAATGCTAGATTGACACCTATTAATAGACAGATATTTTATAGTTAGACTGTGTTATCATTGTTAGACATAGATTTATTGATAGACATCAATATGGATATGTCAATTATATTGAACTAAGGCATGTATGTTTTCAATAGAATTAGTTGCACCATGAGTTTAATGTGATGTATAATGGTTACAGTAGTTAGTTTTCCCTTGCGTCTTGTAGACTTGTTTCTTGGGTGCATGGGTATAGTTTTCGGATATTTTGACAAATGATTCAGTCTCCTAGCTCGAGGGATTAGCTTGGGTTAAAGGTCTAAGAAATGTTATGTTACGCCATGGTGACTGTCACACCTATCACCTTGTGACGACATGATTCCTTATGAGGGGATCATTGCATGTCGTAATGGATAGATGCAAATGATAACCTAGCCAGAGTCTTGTGCTTCCCGATGTGGGTGTTTGTTTATTGTAATTGATGTTGGTACTTGGTTTTGTAATGCCTCAATGCATTTGGTTTTGCGTCCCATAGAGGTTTTCTAGTTATTGGTCGTCAAGCCATTGTGTTGGGTTTTTGATGTTTTTCTTTACCTTGTAGGCGATGTCTTGCTTTTGTCTGGATCATAGTCATTTTTATATTTCTATTGATTATCACATGTTTCGTCCAGCTGCATGATGTGCTAGTATGTTAAGTCATTGTTGTGTGTTTCCTGATCTACGAGCATTGTGTTCATCGTCAAGTTTTTTTATTTAACGATTGTCATTGTTTCCTTCCTGCTTAAAACATTTAAAAAAGAAAATTGTTTTTGCATTGAGTCGCTTGTAGTCGTAACGATGGGGTTGCTACATATGGTATTAGAGGGGGTTTGATCGTTGATTTGATTCTTGATTATAAGGTGGCTAAATAATTTGATTTTTATTGATGTAGGTAATCATGATTAGAGGACATCACGAAGGAAGATGACGGGGTGCTAGGGGAGGAGTCGCAATGCCCCCAACAACAGCCACGCCTGAGGGGTTTAACACCCAGGGAGATGAACAAGTTGTCGGGAAAGAAAAGATAGTTGTGGGTGATGTGCTTGGGATGATGAGGTATTTTGAGTGGATGTCTGAGGGATTGATCAGTCATTTGGATAAATATGAGGCCAGGGAACTGACACCCCATAAGGGTCCACCGTGCACTCTGGTCGGTACTGGTAGTATTCACCGTGAACTCGAGAAGGTCAAATTTCCTGAGTTCTTTGGTGCCCCATATGGCACAGTCGTCGAGGCATGGTTGGAGAATATGGAAATGTGATTTTAACTTCGCGACTATACCTCCAACATGAAGGTCCTCATGGCAGTCTTTCAGCTGAAGGGGAGTGCTCTTCTATGGTTGAAGACGCTCCTACCGCATTTGAACATGGTTGTCAAAGATGTGTCATGGGAACTATTCAAGGAAGGGTTCTGAGAGAGGTATATATCACAGGAATTCATTGAGCATTAGCTCAATGATTTCAACACCTTACAACAGGGTGGTCGTACGATGCCCAAGTACGAGGCCCATTTTATGGAGTTTATTTGGTATGCTTCGCACTTGAATACCGAGAAACATAAGCTGAACAGGTTCTTGTTTGGCCTTAATGTCATCATTCATGCAAAGTTTATGATTTTCATGCCTCAAACCTTGCATGATTTCATCGAGAAGGCCCTCATAACAGAGGAGGATCTTATCAGTAGGGGTCAGAGCAGTGCTCTAGCGAGACCAGGAAGGCATCTTTCATACGGTGCGTAGAAACACCAGACACCAACTAGACATACACCAGGATATTGTGGTTTCCAGAGAGGATCATCTTTCACTACATCTTAATAACCAACACTGCAACATCAAACTCCTTACCGAGGACCAAAACACCAACACTAGCGTTGATCGCAGTAGCAACAGTTTAGGCTTGTTCAACAGAACAGACCAGGGTTCTTGATCGGTGGGCCATCACCTTCTACTTTGGGTACCAGGATTACGAGACCAAGGAAAGGGTGTTGGACATGTGGGGAGAAACATTACCAGAGTGACTTCCTAGAGAAGAGGAATAGAGCATTTGGATCAGCCAGACCCACTACAGTGGGAGATTTGGGCAAGGCCCATCGGATTCATGGAGTGGTGAATAACTGCGAGGAAGAGAACAAGTCAACTTTGCTTGAGACATGAGGTATTGTCGCTGAATAGACCCTTATTATTTTGATAGATCCTGATGCTATCGAGAGTTTCATTTTTGGTGCAGCGCTAAAAATAATTAAGGTAAAGGAAGTCAAACATGATGAATTTAGCTTTGTATAAATAGATTTTGGAGCCAAACAAAAGGTTGGTGGGAAGTTTATGGGTTGTAACCTTAACCTCAGAGAGTTTGTCACTAGGGCCAACCTTTACATCATGATCTTAGAATCTTACAATGTCGTGATCATTATGGACTGGTTGGAATCGCATGAGGCGATACTCAACTGTAAGATGAAATGGTTAATCTTGGTCGATGATGAGGGAAAGAGACACATGATTATAGATCAGAACCAAGGAGTGTCCTTAAGGTTCATCTCTTCCTTGCAGCTACAGAAGATCATGTGCAAGGGATGTAATATTTATGCGATCCTTGCATTAAACCAGCAGGGAGTTGCAGAAGGTCAAGAACACCTTTCGGTTGTGAGACAGTTTGCGGATGTATTGTGTGAGGATTTACCTGGGATGTCATCAGAGAGGGAGTTTTATTTACCATATACCTAAAACTAGGGACCAAACCGATAGCATGAACACCTTATCGGATGTCCACCCCATAGTTACAGGAGTTGAAAATTCAACTGAAGGAGTTGTTGGACCTAGGACTTATACATCCAAGTGTGTCAATATGTGGCGTGATTTTTATATTCATACATAAGAAAGACGGGTCATGGAGACTCTGCATTGAATATCGTCAATTGAACAAGGAAACCATCAAGAATCAGTATCTGTTGCCAAGGATTGATGATCTATTTGATCAGATGAAAGGCACGACGATGTTTTCAAAGATTGACTTGAGATTAGGGTATCACCAGTTACAGATCAAGGACAATGACATCGCTAAGACCATCTTTAAGATGATTTTTTGACATTACAAGTTTACATCTTTACCTTTTGGACTAACAAACGCCCCTGGGGTATTTATGAGTTTGATGAACAGGGTGTTCTGCAAATACTTGGACAAGTTCGTCCACGTATTCATTGATGTTATTTTGATTTACTCTTGGACATTGGAACAGCATGAGGAGCACTTTCACTTGGTACTACAGTGTCTGCGAGAGAACAAATTATATGGGAAATTGTCTAAATAGTCATTTTATCAATAGAAGATTCACTACTTAGGGCATGTCATCTTCGATGAAGGTATCGCTGTGGATCCAACAAAGGTCTAGGCTATTATGGAATGGCCTACACCACTGAATGTCCCTAAAGTGTGTATCTTCATTGGTTTAGCAGAATACTATCGATGGTTTGTCAAGGGTTTTTTCAAGATAGAAAATCTGATTACGGAATTGAATAATAAGAACAAGAAGTTTGTTTGGACCATGAAATGCACAGAATAATTTTGGAGGCTCAACGAGCTATTTACAACAACACCAATACTAAACTTCCTTGACATGGAAGAGGAATTATTGGTATGCACTCACACATCCAAGGAAGGCTTAGGCAGAGTCTTGATGCAGGACGGTTAAGTGATCACTTAATCTCGAAAATGTTGAGAAGCCATGAGGAGAACTATCTGACACACGATTTGGAGTTGTTAGCCATTGTTTATTCCTTGAGAGTTTGGAGACACTACCTTATTGGAAGAAAATTCGAACTAACAACAAACCACTGTGGATTACAACTCATCTTTACGCAAAGAAACTTGAATGTGCGACAATGACATTGGTCGGAATTGCTTAGAAAGTACGGTCTCGAGATTACTGACATAAAGGATACAATGAATAGAGTGGAGGATCCATTGAGTTGGAGAACAAACATCATTTTGATGATTCCTCTTCAGAAGAATCTACGTGAAAAGATTCCAACTTTAGAGGGCGACGACGACTGGTAAAAGGAGGTAAATTATTTTATCGGACACAACACAATGACGGTACACAGATTTGAAGAATTTACGTTTGACGACGCCAGATTATTGAGATTTAAAAATCGAATTTACATACCTCCCAATGACGAGTTAAGGATTTTGATCCTAAATGAGGCTCATAGAGCAGTGTATATGGCTCATCCTGGAGTCACAAAGATGAGGGAAGACCGTAAACCCTTATTCTTCTGGAAAGGAATGAAGCCAGACATAGGCAACTACATGGCAAGATGTCTAGAATGGTAGCAGGTGAAGGATGAACATAGACATCCAAGAGGATTACTAGAGCCACATGCAATTCTGGAATCGAAATGGGAGGTCATTTCTATGGATTTCATTGTTGGATTGCCATTGATGGCAAGGAGACACGACTCGATTTTTGTGGTAGTCGACACTCTGATGAAGAGTGCTCATTTAACTCTTGTGCGTATGACGTATTAGGAACCTGAAATAGCTATATTTTTCATCAGTGAGATTGTGAGGCTGCATGGCATGCCTAAGAGGATTATATCCGATCGAGGATAGGTGTTTACTAGATGATTTTGGACTAGTTTCCAAGAGGCCTTGGGAACCCAACTTAACTTTAGTATCGCATATCACCTGGAGACAGATGGGCAGACCAAAAAAACAAACCAAATATTAGAGGACATGTTGCGTATGTGCGTGATGGACCAAAAAAATAATTGTGAATAATTCTTACCACTGGTATAATTCTCATATAACAACAATTATCAAAGAATCATTAAGATGGAGACTTTCGAGTTTCTTTACGAGAGATCGTGTTAGATGCCTTTGAGTTTGAATCAACTTGAGGATAGGGTCCTAGTGTGGCCATAAGAGATCCAAGAAATGGAAGATGAAATGCAAACAACAAGACAAAGGATCAAAGAAGCACAGGATCGACAAAAGAGTTATGTCGATGCGCATCATGCCGACCATAGTTACAAAGTTGACGATCGAATCTTCTTGTGGGAAAAACTACATAAGATTTTGATAAATTTTGGAAAGGGTGATAAAATCTCTCCTAGGTTTGTGGGACCTTTCAAGATTGTTGGAAAGAAGGGGCCCATGGCCTATCGACTAGCCTTGCCTGATTCTTTGAGGTGTATGCATGATATTTTTCATGTATCTGTTTTGAAACATTATATTATTGATCTGACAGATGTTATTGACATGAGTTCCTTGTAGGTATATGACGAGGGTGCACTCACGACTGAGCCAATCCGCATATTGTACCACCGCATTCAAAAACTATGATGTAAAACAATAGATCTGTTCAAGGTCTAGTGGGGCAATTATAGTCCGCAGTAGGCGACCTGGGAGGATGCATATGATATGCATTAGCAGTTTCCATTTTTCTTTGATAGATAGACTTATGATACTATGATACACTTTATTTCGACACCTATATACTGTGAAACTTTGGGATGAAGTTTAAACCAACAGGGGGTGTATGTAACATCCGTCTCTTGCATGCAAAAAGAGAACTTATTCTTTGAGGACACTTGCTTGCAAGTGATCCACACTATTATACTATTGGCCATTTGATTATGATTATGAGATATTATAGATATGATGATATGATATTTTTTTGTATTTACATAGACATGTGATATTCATTGGGTTCACCTGAGTGTGCAGGAATTTGGACATTGAGGATGTAGAGGCATCGATGAAACCCCTTGGACTCTGGATCGAGTCAGGGAGTGGACTATTGGGGTTTGAATTTTTTTGATATGACATATGTACATATGAGTAGATGTTATGATGATTGAATATTATTGCTGACATGATTCATTGTTGAATGAAGCCTAACGATAGATATCCGATGAGACTCACATGTGGAGTAGAGGGGTCATGCAAGACAGCCATAAACATTGAGGGAGAGGTGTGGCAACAACCCTCCCACAACCTACTAGCACTCCCATTGTAGCTCGAACTGTAGGTTAACCATTACTTAGTTTGAGAAGACTCACGACGTCATGAGGGAAGACTGTGACAATCACTCATGGTGATTCTAAGGGGTGCACAATAAGGAAAGGGCCTTATTCCTTGGAGGCCCTTAGTATCCCACAATATCACATGGTAGAGTATTAAATCCATGGGTTTAATGTCTAACAAAATCAATCAAGAGGTGAGTGGAACCCTTGGAGCATGTAGCGCATCTTGAAGGGCACGTCATGAAAGGAAAAACAAAAGAGGTGAGTGCCACCCTTGGAGCACGTACTGCATCCTAAATAGCACATTGTGATTTTAACTAGTAAGTGAATAAACCTAGTCAGCCTTAAAATGAATGATATGATAAGTAAAGTTTAACAACATTTTTCCCTTAAAACTGTCGCCCATCCTAGTGAAATTAAAACCTAGGTCTAAGTAGAATATGTGGTAAAAAAAATAATAATAAATAAACATGTAACAAGAAAGGGGTAAAGAAATTCAACTTATTTTAAAAGACAAAGTTATAATGGAGGATTAATTTTTTTTAAAATGGGTAATGGTTGTTTTTATCTACACCGCTAATTTATTTTTTAGTTAAAAAGAAAAGTGGGTAAATAGTTGTTTTAATCTACACTTGCTGAATTAATTTTTAGTTAAAAAGGAAAAAGGGTAAATAGTTGTTTTATCTACACTTGCTAAATTGATTTTTTTAGTTAAATGGGAAAAAGGGGAAAACTTAAAAGAAAAAAGAAACTTAAGGAAAAAGGGAAACTTAAAGAAAAGGGGAGACTTAAAGAAAAATATGAATTTATAACTTAGTATGGAATCTAGCCTTTGGGACCTTTTACTTTTGAGCTCAACTAGGAATTAAGTAAGGTGTAAGTCATTTAAGTTTTTTAAGGGAATATTGGGACACCGAGGAGCATTTTTAGGAATGATTTTAGGTGGGTGAGGGAAATAATAATATTTAATTAATTAATAAATTTGATTTTCTGGTGCAACTAGAGGATCAAGCGACAATTGTACGAGGGATGGTTTTTTAAATTAATTGAATGAAAAATGAATTTAATGAAAATTTTGGAAACTAATTACTGAAAAAATCTATAAAAAGGATGGAGGAGGAGAAGTATGGATCTCATCTTTATGCGTAACGTTAATATGCTAAAAAAAATTCTTGACTGAACTTTGTCTTGTGAAAGTTGGGATACCCAACTCAGGTACTGAGTGGTAGCTCGACCTTGCAAGGTGATATGGGTGCTATCATTCTCTGGTATTGTGTGTGTGGCCCCTTTGTGGCTCGGGTGACTCAAGCAGAAGAAGAGTACCGCTAGCTTTGGTTGGGAGGTACCTGTGAGGTCACATCAGTTGGAAAGCGAGAGCTATATGAAGCATGCATGGGACAATGAGCTCGAAGAATTTGCAGTGGGCTAAGGTACGCCTGTTAAAGTTGTTACTTGCAATGAAATTTAATTTACACATGTTTCGGTTGAATATTTCATTACCACGAGATGTATTGTACATGCATTCCTACAATGCTTGTAATCCCTTTGTCGTTTGATTTATTTAGTAAAGACCCTTTCTATCCACTATATCATTTTTTTATGAGTAACTATCTCTTTGTGCATGACCAGAATGAGCCCCAGAATCAAAACCTTGCCTGTGTTCTTGTATCTCATGCCTGCATTTTATTTATTCCTTGATTGTGCTTTTATTTCATTATTTTCTTTTCCACATAGAAGATCTGGATGTGGATTGTGTGACTAGTAAATTTGGGTCATTTTGTGATTGTTATTTCGAGCCTATTGCAACGTTATGTCGTGGATATTGCAATGTATCTTTATTATCCTAAATGTCGTTTAATGTGGCGTGGCACGTGCGTCGAACTTGTATTAATGTCACAAGAGCGACGACAATAGGAAGTTGTCACGATTGCGACAAAAAAAGAAATACCGTCGCCAAAACAACTAATTAAAGAAATCGTTGAAAGAGCGACACGGTAGGGAAATCGTCACACAATTGACAATATAGCCAAAGTAAGTAAAAAAATTACGATGAATCAACTTTCTAAGAAATTGTCTCAATTTCAAAAAACACACTGTATATAGCGACAAAATTTCTATACAACTTGTGTAATTTCTATAGCAAGTTCATTGCAAAATTTGTATCGGTCGTCGCAATTGCGACGACAACTTTCGTAATTTGTATATCAAGTTCGTCATAAAATATGTAAAGATCGTCGCAATTGCAATGACCACTTTCACAATTTGTATATAAAATTCGTTGTAAAATATTTACCGGTTGTCACAATTGTGATGATAACATTTTATTTTTAAAACAATTACAAATTTAATTTTGAGCAAAAAAAATTAAAATTTTATTTTTGAGAAAACAAAAAATTTAGTTTTGAAGAAAGGAGGCATGTATTGGAAGAATATTATAGGCTATTAAGTTCATTATATTCTTGAAAACATTTTACAAAGGGAAATTCTCTGAAGTAAATAAGGTATGGGTAGATCACTCTGCATGTGATCAAGCTTCATCTGGTTTTGATTTCAATATTGCAAATATGGAGTGTCACATTGAATCAAGAGTTACCCTCAGATATTTATAGTTAGTCTATCAATTCATCTCAATAGGCCCTTGTTTATATTAAAAAATTCAAGTATGCTAGAATAGAGAATGTCTTTTGTTGAAAGAATTATCTAAAGGTCTTATTTTCACATTCAAGGGGTCATTAACCTAGGAGGAAGAATCATCCATTAAATTGGTTTTTTTATGGTTATACTAACACATCTAGAGAATATGTCTTATCTAATAAAGACAAGTTCTAGTTGTAGAATCCCTTAACATAGTGAAAAGAACATATTTTGATGAATGTTTGGCATAGGAGAAATTCAATGAGTCAACCAAAAGATATATATATAACAATATATATTTGATATGGATATGTTATTAAAATATATAACATATACATATCAAATATATTTATATATGTGATATTTACTAAACATGTAAGTTGTAAGGTTAGCTAATCTCATCACGAGAGGCATAGAAAAACAAAGGCTTCTCTATTCTACTTGGAATTTTTAGGATTTTTATGGCTCCCTAATAGGGTTTGTCTCTATATGCATTCATGGATTTTCATCACAGCTGGTTTTATTATTATTTAAATATTATCAACATTCCAAATCTTGTGGGAATCTTTAAAATTACGGGCCATTCCATTTATTGGGAATATTTAGAAATATCATTGTAAGTCCAAAGCTTGAGGGAATCTAGTTGGGCAAGGACATTATCTTCTTATTTTTTTAATGATTTATACACAAGGATAATTTCCTTGCAAACTTACCTTTCTAACATTATTTTTTATGACTACATGAGAAATAGTTCACATTTGGGAAAAAAATCAATGTCATAGAATGTTTATCCATCTTAATTTTTAAACTACATGTTGGAGGGTAAATTATCCATGAAAAACAAACATGTTTTTAAATGGCATGTTTCAGGGGGTATCACAACATCCCCTCTTTACCTACCAACCAGAAAAATCTTGAATATTTGTTGAGAATCACAACACCCTTTCTTTACCTATCAACTAACCAAACCTATTTAACATGGGATATTATTTAATTATATATTATGTATATAAACACCTTTTCTTTTCTAGCAAGATAATTAAATTTGGATACTACAACGAGTTTGGGACTAGCATTGGAGAGTGAGGAGTTTTACCTTTGGTCAATGTTCATATCTCATGGAATTCACTGAATACTTTGATCAAGATCCAATTCCATTTCCATTGGTTGACCTCTATCAAAACACCAAAAGGAGCTTTCTATTTATATTATTTCTAGTCATTGAAAGCATACAAGTTCATATTTTATATATAACTAAAATATACAATGATATAAGACAACGTGTAATATATATCTCTAATGAGGTGACCCTTTTGCAACTATTCAAAATAATGGGAGGAGAAATTGAAACTGTTGGCTTCAAATATGGAAGGAATCATTTTGGATTGATGAAATTGTAGATATCAAATTCTAACATTACATAATCCAAGTGAAGTAGGGGTATTCGAGGGTGTTGAATCCATTTTTCTAGTAAAAACAACAAATTCATCAATCCAAAATTGCAATTTCAACAAAGATTGCCTATATAGAATCTAGTGAGGGAAAATTGCAAAAGGTCAAAATCATTTAACATTTATCCTTCTTCTATAATTTGGTAGGCTCTAATTTACCACATGTTAAACTTGAAATATCCTTTGTTATTGGAAGGGAATACTTCCCTATAACTATATTAGTAAAACATTGAACTAACAAATTAATCAAGAGGATAAAAATTTTGACGCTGACCCCTCTTCTGACCCTCCGGCCGAATTCCTCTCTCAGGATCATTCAATTACTCCTCTGAGATGACTAGGTCTTTTGATTCCCTGCCGGAATCTCAAATTACCGATCCATAGGTCCTTCATGTTTCCATGGCTTTTGCTCATGTGACCGCTCCCTTTTCCATGACAGGAATACAATTTTCGAGTTTCGGGACTCTCAGAGTTCTGATGTCGAGAACCTTTGTCCCCTTGATCTCCCGAAATGACGATACCTGAAATGTTGATCCCTGGTATCCCGATATGGCTTCACCCGATTCCTTACCTTTCACGATTTCAGAGTTTCAATCCCCAAAATGCACTGTCCTCTTGTCCTCAGAACTCCCAAAGTTTCAAATTCCGAAATGCCAAAATCCCAAATCTTGGGTTCCCCTCTTCTAAGCAGATCAACAGCTCTAAGCCCCTCTTGATCCAACGACTCAGATCCTTTTGGTATTTATCAATGCGAGAGCTCAACATCTTGTCAACGGGACTCCCGAATTCCTGATTTCCAAAATCTTGATGGACTCTTTCTTTCGGGATTTTCCCCAAAATGTTGGATTGCTGCCACGTGTCCTCCCTTAGATGGACGGTCCTCGTCGTTTCACGATTTCGTGACTTGCAACCTCCAGTGACACAATATCCTCTGTCAACTTGAATCCCCAATATCCGAAATACCGA
Source organism: Picea glauca (assembly GCA_000966675.3). NCBI lineage: Eukaryota > Viridiplantae > Streptophyta > Pinopsida > Pinales > Pinaceae > Picea > Picea glauca. The sequence continues at coordinate 579,234 of JZKD02S1893356.1, read as the reverse complement.
TGGATCCTCGATCTCCGCCACGTGTCCTCCACGGATGGATGGTCCAAATCGTTTCGGGACTTCGCCAGGCGCGAAGTCAAAATGCTCCTTCCTCTTCTATTTCCCGATGTCCAAATCCCTAAAATGGGTGATCTCGCAACACGTGTCCTTCTTAGATGGACGGTTCAGATCTATTTCGGGACTTTCACCATGGAGTGTCCCAATCTCTCGTCATCAGGACCTCCAAAATCTTGAAGTCTGAAATAACGATACCAACTCCTCCTTCGTGACTTTCGCCTCTGTTCTACACTTAAGGATTAAACCACGCACAACTTCCTGCTGATCCAACGATTGTCGGGTTTTTTGACTAAGATTTGATGGTTCAGATCTCTCCTGCTTTGTACACTCTCCTACTGCTCCCTGGATGTGGAAAACCAACAGTCCAAATCTCTTCCTCAGCCTGATCCAACGGTAGTTGTGCTTCCTCCTAAGATTCTGCACTTTCTTCCTGAACTTGGAAGAATTCTCCAAGTGCAAAAGGCCTCAACCTTTGCTCCTCTCCTCTGTGAAGTCTTTACCTTGATTCTTGCATGTGTTCTCAATGATGTTATTCCTCCTCATCTTTATCCCTTCTAATCTTTAAAGAATTCTTTGAATTTTGTGCTCCTTGCAAAGTCTTTGCATGTAATGTGCTATCTCTTCTGAGCTTTCCTGTTACTTAGACTTCTAAGTAACTCATTCCTTTCTTCCTTCTCCTTTAGATGGAAAATTTTTTATACCCTCCTGGAAATCCTTTGCTCAAGCAACCTATTGCTGAGTCTTTTAGGGTGTTCAACAACCCTGCGAAGATCTCTCTATGGACTCTTCTTCAATTTCAGAACTCAAAGAGTTCTTCCTTCTGTGCTCTATCTACACATCTACTCAATGCCCACCTGGCATAGTGTCTTCTCATAGAACATCCAGTAGTTATGTGCTCTCCTGTGCACCCTATGCACCTGCTCAATGCCCTCTTGGCAGAGCTCTCGAAATCCTTAGTGATTATGGTTCTCCTTGAACTCACAACAAAGTTCTTCTATGCGCTCTAGCACCTGCTCAATGCCCACTTGGCGGAGATTCTTGCAGAATCCCACAATGATTTTGTCTTCAAATTGAACTCACAACAGAGTTCCTCCTTAATGCAACCAGTGCATACGCTCAAGGCCCTACTGGCAGAGCTCTACAAAACTCCTCAGAGATTTTGTCTTCCACTGTGTCTTCCTCTACATAGTCCTGCCTCCAAGGTGTTTATCAAAATTGAGGTCTTCCTCTGAGCCAATGATTTTAGATACTGTGCCCTCCTGGCACGCCTTTGTTTGAATCCATAGAATTCAGAAATGAACCCTCTATGCACGGCTATCAGAACCCTCAGCGTTCTGTCACATCCTCCTGGTGTGAAGCCTCAAAGACCTCTAACCCTGAAATCAAACAACCCCTGCAAATGCATACCTAACATACATCTACATCATATAAATAACACACATAGACATTCATTCAACATAGAATATAATTGCAGGAAAAATTGCTTCTGTTTGTATTAATAAAATGCCTCTTTACAAAGGTGTTCTGAGCGCGGATTGTAACAAGGTATCGGCTCTTCTCTACTCTCTCTGCATACTACTCTCTGATCATACAAAGAATATCTCTTGATCTTTTACATGAGGGGGCTCTTTAAGCTCTTCCCTCCAAACTCACCTACCCTATTAAATTACATTGAATGGGTTGTCTAGTCCAGAATCAGATCTAGATCTCAGCCTTACAAACATTCAAGGCTATATACTCTAATGCTTGCACAAAGGCTCAGCTCCATGGCTCAACAACCTACAACATTAATTACATTCTATTTCAAATTTGAAATGAGGCTGCACCTCTTCCCATTGAATGTGTGCGCTGACGTGGGCTGGATGGTTAGCTAGATGATGTGGAGAGATGCTCCTACATCAAATATCAATGAAATAGAAGGATATATCCATCATACTTTTGTGTGATACCTCATCTATTAAAATAATTAAATGAGTCAAAATAATGTTGGATAGGAAAAGAGATATATGTGTTAAGAGGGGGGCTTACTTGTAAGTGCAACTCAGACTAGGTTATAATAGGGTAACCCCCTTCCATTATACCTAATAAGGGTTATTAGACTAGAAATTAAGTTAAAAAACCATATATATACTTTCAGTAACTAAGGAAGGTTAGGATATTTATAAGGAAGGTATGTGAGTTAAGGTTTTGGTGATAACCTAGTAGAAGATAAGGTACACTAGGGTACTTCTCTTGTACCTTGACTTTCCTAGTAGGTGAGTAGGGAGAGACAAGTGATATGCCTTTTTAGAATCCCATATTCAAGTTATATGATTTACTTCAATAAGTATTTGTGAGATATTTAAAGGTGAGATATGAATTTATGATTTTAAAATTTTATGATGTTCATGTAAATATCATGAAATCTAACCTAATTCATGTTCTTTTTAAGGTTGTTTAGTTGAATCAATTAAATTGTGATTTAGCAATGAATGAGTCAAAACCTACCATAACTAACACAAGTGGAACCCTTAATTCATTGTGTTATAAAGTTTCCTTGTAAATCCTTGAAGCAATGCATCCTAGGATTTTGATCCCCCCTCACCAAATATTGCATGGTTATTATAAATGGAAAGGAAAATTGAACTTGTCAAAGGTACCATAACCACCTAAGAGTTCCAAACATTCAAAATATTTTATTTAATTTAAAAGGGGCATTTCCATCATTATCATCTTAAGTATCATCGCCATTATGTGAATATAGCATAGTTCATGTATAAATGAAGTCCTTTAGTATTAGTAACCCCACCCTAAAATGTTTCTAATTACAATGATAAAAGAACCACTAAGACATCATCAATATACTAGAAAACACAAAAAAATACTTGGCATAACCTACACTTTGATGGTGCTTCAAATGGATTGATAATAAATGATGGTGTCATCCAATACAACCAAAGGCACTTGGCATTGACATACTTTGGTTACATGTGCAATAAAAAGTAACAACGAGGCTAAGTTCAAATCCTGTTGCAGTATTTCAACTTAGCAAGGGATCATATACAAGTTCAATTGATCCAGGTGGATATCGGTGGCCACCCACCTTTTCCAAATGGCTCAAAACGGCTTTCTGACAATTTTGGCAATTTACTATTTTTAGCAGGTTTTAACTTCTGGGGCCATTTTGAGGGCCCAAATGAAGGTTTTTCGAGATAGAGGTTTTAAATGATATTTGAAGGCATAATTTATCCCCCAAAATGAATCTCCTCGACATTACCTTTCCAACGAGCTATCACACGCCTAAAACGGAGATCGTATGCAAAAGTTACGACCCCGGGAAGTTGATGTACTCACTTACCCAAACAGGGCCCACATGACTTTTGGCGCTTCATCTCCTAGTGTTAGGTTTTTGGATGTTGAGGAATTTTGGCATTCCTGTTTATTGTAAAAGTGCCTTTAGAGCCTCATTGTAAGGATCTTCTTGCGAATGCGAGTAGCCGTCACATCTCTTCTCATAGATAAGCTGCCACCATTCTAGCAAGTCTTTCACTCTGTATTTTTACAGTCTCTATACATTTCTCTGATTAATAGAAATCATGTATTACTGTATATCTGTGTTTATCGTTTCATCTCTGATACATTTCTGTTATATTATTGAATATCTACAATATCTCTGTACATTTCTTTGTTATATCTCCGCTCTCATTTCGTGCCGACAATAATCCGGATCAGTGGTATCAGAGCAGGTTGCTCTTGATTTTTTTTTTCAGTGCATGTCCCCGACGAGGTCCGAGTATAGAAAGTTGGGTCTCAAGATTGTCTCTCTTGAATACAATAGCTCTCGCACACCCAAGAAACCCTCAATGGCGGAAAAAAAGAAAATCGACGGAGCAGACGATCCTATCAATCTGTTGCTTGAGAAAGCTCTCACGCGACAGAGGGATGAAATGATGGAGAATTTTTCCCACATACTTCAATGCTTGTCGATAACAACAGATGCATATTCATCAAGCGACCACTTTGGAGGCACCTCTCCTTTCAAGGTATAGGTTAATTTTGATATTCCTATATTTGAAGGTGAAATAGATGCAGATGCCCTAGATAAATGGTTAAATCTCCTAGAAGGTTATTTCTCTGTTCATAATTTTTCAGACAAGGAAAAGATCACCTTCCCACTCCTTAAGGCTATCCCCCATGTCAAAAATTGGTGGGAAACTTACTGGGAGCAGAGTTCCACAGAGGATTCTGGAATATATGGGGCCAAGCCCACTTGGGATTTTTTTGTGGATGCGGTAAAGGAACA
>JZKD02S1893356.1:540921-563062 GCA_000966675.3 Picea glauca | reverse complement strand
GTGCCCCAAAATTGTTTTTTGGGCGGTTTTTGCTATTTTTAGCAGTTTTATAAATTAATCCCGGAATAAGGGATTAGGTTTTTGGTATCTATGGAATACCTAAAAAGTTTTTATATATATTGTATGGTGAATGGTGAAATTCGATATAATGAATATAAGAAATGTTTTCCCGGTTGAGGGTTTCCAGTATAAAATCTCTATGTACTCTCTGTATGAGCCATTGATTAAATTCTATTTTTCTTAAGAATCTATATGCATTGATTTGCTTCACAGGTCTAAAACTTACAAGGACTACCCGATCCTCTTCCCATCCCTCATATATGCAATTCAGTTGTCTGTTTTTTGTCCTGTGTCATGTGTTGTTTATAAACCCTGCGATATTGTTGAAAGATTTAGACGTTCCATAAATATAGATAGTCCCTCCCTTATTTTTGTCCTTGTGTATGAGTTGTATATAATTTGCAGCGAGTGCATATCTCTGCATACTTCGCATGTACCAGAACAACCGCATCCAATCGTTATAATTTTAAAACGGTCCGACATAGTCCATCAATTAAGTTACTATATTGTATTTTACAATTATTCCATCCATGTAAAATAGCCCCAAGCCATGCAAGGAGGATGGTGTAATGTGATATGTCGTATTGTTGACAACGAAGTCAACATCTATAGGAGGTAGTTCCTTGGGTAACCATTGTTTCACCATATGATTATACCTGAGTGGAACTTCTATGTCTCTTATGCTCTCATCATCATAAGAGCATGATCCTCCTTCATAAAGAAAAAATTCCATGCATCTACAAAAATTTGTTCTGACTTTATCACTTATGGTCCTTGTTTGCTTATCATATCTACTAGATCCAGTCACATTTCCAGCCTCTATTTGTCCTAATATTTCCTCACTCAATGAAGAAATAACTAACAGGTACCTTTTTGGTTATACCTTTAGTTGCATGCACACATGTTTTTAGTTAGTAGTCCATCATCATCCTAGTTCTAACTTATGAACCTTTTTTTTCTATATTCAAAGTTCTAAATAAAAAAATTATATCTTTAGTTTTGGATGCACAATTAGACTAGGGTGCAATTACAATAATTAGTAGTAAACCACCTAATTTAATGTGATATCCCTCTTGATTTTGGACATATTAAGGACATATTAATGTGATAACACTAAGTACATGATAAATTTATCATATGGATCTAAGAAAAAAATAGTATTAAGGTTGTTCTTTGTTGGATTTGTGCAAATTAGAATTATTATAAGAGATTTCCATTGAATATGAGGGTCAATGCTATGAAGTAATAAATCCAACCATTAGTTGGTGTGTTGCAAATATTGGGTGCTTTAGTTAGAAATATGTCTAAGGCAAGCTAAGAGTAGAACTGTACAAATATTAGTTTTGTTCAAGATGAGAGGAACCTCACTTATTTTCGAGAAAAGGGAGAATGTTGGGAGAATGTTGGGAGGAAGAAGAGGAACCTCACTTATTTTCGAGAAAAGGAACACAACACTCCCTATTGTAGGGGAAGGCCAGTATAAGAAATAGAATTTACCAGATAGAGGGGGGATAAAAGTAGTCTTTGACCACTAATTCTAGAATGGGATCATCCTTTAAAAGAAGGACAAGGACTAAAATATCTTCAAGGGAGTTTTATATATTTCCATCAAGGACATGGACAATTCTGATGTGGACAATTTTGCATGGAGGCATTTCTCTCAAACCTCTTCATGAAATATTGTGAATCCATGGTGCATGTACAAATATGAGAGATGTGGGTTTATGATAATATTTTGAATTTTCCAATAACATTCTCCATTGACCTTGTGTAAACCATTCCATTTGGTTTTTGTTGCACTAAGTGTAAAGAAAAATGTTGGAGAATTATAAGACGTAAGTTAGGTATGAGATATTTGTTACCTCTTTATTACCTTTTATTTTAATTGTATCCATATTTTGTATTTATAAAATGAGGAATTGACTTGAAACTGATGCCATTAGACACAAAATCAATCCTAAGGCCAACTAAGGAGAAAAAAAAACACATGCTAATTAATCTAGGAGTTAAGCATGAAAAAAGACCTTCTCACAAATAAGCACTAGTTGGTGATGGAATCCAACATCGCAAAGTTGATGCATGAAGGGGATGAGTTTCGATGGGTGGGAAAGTTACGTTGACAACTTGCTTAAAAAACTAATGCCTTGGTGCAAGTTACCTCACCAAGTAGTGGGCAACCCTCCAAGGAGTTTGAGTGAGTCTAGCCAATGTCGATCCTAGGTACAACACCACCTTCCCTATGCTATCACCTTGTGTAGGAAGTCTAAAATATTATGGCCTCTATGGTACCACCTACTATACCAAAGCATAGGGGGGACAATCAAAATTCGACAAAAATACCAACAAAGAAGGGTTGATTACTCTGAGGGACCCAATGTGACCTTGTGATTGACCCTTGTGTTAGAAGGGCTTCCCAAAGTCAGTGATATAGCAAGTGGATTTCACTTCCTAACTCAAGGATTTATGTTTGTTAAGAAACTTTTGAAAGTTGTTCTCACAATCCTATTCCAAAGCTCTACACCTAAGCTAATATGGGTTTGAAGATCCCTATAAAAGTTGTTAGATAAATTTTAATTAGCGCTTAATTTTAGGTTGTTGTTACTCAAAGGAGAGGTCGTGAAACTGATGGCGTTTTGACTCGAATCTTTAAACCATGCAAGAGGAAAATGAAATGCAAGAAATTCAACTTCAATGAAAACTAGCTATGGGAAGGAGCAAGAGTTTTTAAGCAAAGAAATAATTTCTTGATAGATTACTATGTGTTCAAAACTGCAAAATGACCCAAATTTTAAAAATACAATGCAAATGTCATAGTTCACTTAGTAAACATCTACAACATTGAATCAAATGTCATCATTTCTAACATAGCAAACTATTATGATTATAGAGACCACCATACACATCTTGAATACTCATAAGGATCATGGAGGCTTCACCTTGTTGACCAAGAACTTATCACATAATTCATTCATAAAGGGGGGTTTTTAATTGTGAACCCACATGTTGTGAATATATGTTGTGTGTAAAACACTGAAAATAGTAATTTAATAAATAAAACATTATACAAATCCTTGTTTCATAAGAGGAATGCCACATAAGTATTTCAAAGTAAGATACAACATTCTTTACATGATCTAGGTTCGTATTCATGCCCCGCTTCATTGGACCAAAAGAAAACATGATTCAAAAATCCATTGTCTCCTCTTTTTAAGAAAACATGATTCAAATACATCCTCTCCTCTATTTATCCCTTGCAAAGGAAGGACTATAATAATCACCTCATGCGAATAATTCATATGTATAGAACATGTAACATAAAAAAAAAAGTTATGGTAAAGTTATAGAATTTTTTATTTTCTGCCATATTAATTTTTTCTTAAGTTGTACAAATTGTGTAGTTTTTAGTGTTCTCTAAATAATATGGTCTCTATCCCTATAGCCATTTATGGTGTCTTTTGAGATGGTCCCCACAATCTAAGGAATACAAAGAAAACAATGTGTTGGATTTGGTTGGGCTCTTAGAAGACACAAGGTTTATGTTGAAAACAATTATATTTGAGGTGAAGACCATAGATGAGATTTACTTAAATGGCACTTAAATAGTTCTTTGTAGAGTTGAATTCAAACAAAAAGTTCCCAAATGTGAACACAATCCTCAACAAAAATCCTATGACTAATACTTAAACAAATAAATCAAATGTCTTGTCTTTCAAGAGCTAGGATGGGACTCATATGCACCTAGAATAATAGGGAAATCCTAAAGACATAAAAGGAGGAAAGTTACTAAATACCTAGTTTTCCTTGTGCAATAACTTATGAAAAATGCAAGGTAAAACTCAACAAGGGGACATAAAGGAAGGGAAAGTCATAGAGGGATATTACAAAATTGAGAGGAGGAAAAATTGTTGGAATATGAACTCTTCTCCTTTCCAAGAAATTTGATTAAATGAAACTTCATAATGCCATGTTTGCTTCATTAATCCTAATTGTCATAACTACTTCGAGAGGATTTTGAGGATACTTATATAGATTTATTGACCAAAACTTTTATATAATAGTTTCTACCCTTACTCTAAGTGAAAACATTTCACTTTCAATCCCACTCAAAGTTTCAACATAAAAGGGATGTAGTTTACTTTCGTAAAAAGCATCAAAAAGGATAAATCTAAAGTACAAAGAATTAATATAATTGCAGGTGCATTTGCTCCCAAACAATAGTGGTATGCTTGAAATTGTCTATAAAAAATTTAGTGGTGCATATAAATATCTTTGCCCTAGGAAAGCTTGTAAGGCCATCAAATTATTCTCTCAAGGAGATCTTGGCAACTTTTAACGATGCTTCAAACCCTTCCTTAGTAAAAAAATTGTCATATTGCATAATGTAGGGCCCCTCTAACCATTTTATAGACTCAAATAACTTAAAGAATATTTGTCTTCTCCTCTCGTAAAACACTTTGCATGTTGGTATTAATTATTGTAAAATATCAATATAACTATGCCAACCATCATTTATCCACTTCAACATCTTTGGTGAGGGAAGATTATCTTTGTAGATTTTATGCTCATTCATATCAATTAATTTTATAGTTAAATTTTATACATATTTCTCATTGAAATTCATGTCCTTCTAAAGTTCAGGTTTGAAATACTCTTTCAAATAAATCCTTCAAGTAAGAAAGGAATATTTATTTACGAGCTCCTAGAGCTCAAATAACAAAGTAGTCTTTCTAAATCCACATATTACTTCTTGGGATACATTTTCCTTAGTAGTCTTCTTGGAAGTCTCCTTCATATTCTATTTAGTTCCTTTAATGACCAATGGTTGTGTAAATAAGGGCTCGATATTCAATGCAACTTGCAACTCAATTATTCTCCTCTTCAATCTAAGATTATTCTCTAGTTCCTCACTTACAAAGTGTTTAAGAATGTGAGAATGTGAAGGCAAGGGGAAATTGGAATTGTTCTTGGGATTTTACATTCCAGAGACCAATGAAGTAGTGGATATGGAGTGCGGGAGGTGAAGTTTCAAGAAAATGTGGGAGGTGGAGTGTCATGATGCAGAATCCTGAACCAATGTGAGAGACCTCTACATTTTCCATTAATAAGAAATGTTGAATGTCGAATGTGGAAGAATGGTTCACACGACAGGCTTAGGGTTTGCAAACCCGCGTTTTAAAAAACTCCAAGGTCATTAAGGTTTATATCCATTAAGAGCTCCATAGTCGAAAATCCATTTTAGACTCCACCTTTCATGTCATGAATCCATATATATCTACCTAAAAACCCTACTAAGAGGGTAGAAAGGGGTGAAAATGATAGAAATAATTTACCATTTTTGGCAGCAAGTTCAGATATTGAATGTCTCCACTCCACGGTGCGGTTGTTGTGATATTGAATGTCTCCACTCCACGGTGTGGTTGTTGTGGGATAGTGGCTAGATAGGGCCTCCTCTATCACTGTGGGTCAGAGCTGTGAGGTTATTTGTCTCTGTCGAATGAGGCTATCGGGTCCTCCTCTATCGAATGACACAGGTTCTATAGGGCCTCCTTTATCACTCTGGGTCTGAGTTGTGAGGTTTCTTTGTGTCCGTCGCCATCTAGTCCTTCTCTATCGAATGACATGGGTTCTATTTTGTTTTGGCCTCTATTGAATACGCACGGGATATAATATGTTTTGTTGTTTTTTAAATTTTGTATTTTCTTTTTTGTTTTTTTGTGTTCTGTTTTTTGTTTATGTTTTTATATTTAAGTTTTTTATGTTTTGTTTTGTTTTTTGATTTTATGCTTTGTTATAAAATAAATAATATATATTATATAAATAATATATTATAATCAATATATATATTTATATATATCACTACTAATTTATAACTCCTAACACCTAGCCTATAACCTTAATAAAACCTAACCTTAATAACCCACATAAAAATGACGATGACGATGAAAATGACAATGTTGATTATGGCGATGACAATGAGGACAAAACGACAATATCTATGACAATGACATTGACAATGAGGATGAGGAGGAGGAGTAGGACAATGAAAATGTTGATTATTGGTGGTGACAATGGTGATGATGATAATGAAAATGTAAATGTTGATGATGTTGACAATCGTGATGACGACAATGATGAAGAAAATGATGATGATGATGATAATGATGACAATGGTTATGACCATGACAACAGTGAACAAGACAACAATGAACAAGACAACAATGAACCTATAGAAATTAGCATTTGAAGTCATTAAAGGTGAACATTCCCTTATTACTTCATTGTTTTGATATATGATGATTGTTCCTTTTTATATGAAGTAAAACTAACCATTATTCCTTTTATCAATTCCATGTATGATTATTCCTAAGGGCACTAAAGGGATGCTAACCGAATACCTCCATGGTAAATCTATTAGTATCCAACCCTTAGTTTTGAAGCTGCATTAAAAATTCAAGGAAGAGAGGGTTTTGTAAACCTTGGATCTCCTATATTTGTCTTGAAAACCTAAGTTCATTCTAGGAGCATAAGTTAAAATATTCTGTTAAGCCAATTGAAGGTCATTGGAAAAAAAAAATGAAATTAACACACTTTGATCATTAGGGAAACACATAAACCTATCAAAGTGAATGTTAGTCTATATATTCAACAATAGATTTCAATGTTAGTCTTCTTGGAGTGATAGTTTGAACTTCATCATATGCTTAAAATCATATGTTTAGTGGATAAAGGGGCCTCCTTGTGTTCTATTTCCTTGTTAACCTAGTTGAAACACATTGAATCCCCCACTCTCATTCCACCAATGAATGAGTTTGAAGCCCTTGACAATAGATTTTATAACCCAACAAGTATTCATGTGGTCAATCTTCCAATTAAGTTTGTTGGTAAGCATTTCTTGATTGATGTCTCAACCATGACTAGTATATCATATTAAAGTATCCTCCATAGACATGATTACATATATGTCATCAATGCTATGGCATATTCACTCTTTCTTGTCATCAATGCTATGGCATATTCACTCTTTCATGTCATGAAATTCCCTAATGTAGGAAACATTGTAACCATTGATTGGGTCAAATATTGTGATCCCTCACAATGTCCAACACCTAATGTCTTCACCCATTCTATCACTCACATTGATCCAATGAACTATGTGACCACTTCCATTACTTATGCCATATTGGCTCTCATTGAGTGTGAGACAATAGATCTACAACCACCTCCTCACCACTTCTACTTGGGGGTTGGTTATATTTGTTCACCCTTTGGAGTATCTAATTTGGTCCACAAATGTAACAAATAATCCCAACCAATGGTATGGATTGGTTGGTGCAAGTAGAAGATGAAATGTGTACAAGTGTTAATTCTTAAAGTATGGTTGTTTATTTTCCTTAACATTCAAATAAAAAAGATAAAGGAATATTATTGAAGCAAACCTTATGTGGTAGCTTCCTTGTGAACTAGTAGTTGTTTGTAGTACAAAGGAAGATGGATCCACACATGTCTATTTTTCAAACACATGGTATGACATGACCAACGTCAAGCATTTTCACCAATGCTAGCTAAACATTCAAATAATCATTAGTGAAAAAACTAGTGACTCTGCATCTACCAAAAAACTCGTCACTGTCTTAAAAAATAAACAACCTAACAAGTTGTAGCAATGATGCATACTCACTCATCCAATCGAATCAGGGAAGAGGCCCTTTCCATTAACAACACTAAGCTATCGACATAAGGAGAGTAACTATGTTATTTTAAAGTGTAATTAGTAATGTAGGGTTTACCACTATTATAACACATACAGTGACTATAAATCAACCAACACAACTACCATACGAACAAATGGGCAAGATCGTCGACAATTAAAAAATCCTCCAATCAAGATCTGAGTCGTAAAATGAGAGGCCATGCTGGTCTTCTTAAACAATATCTAGAGTGGAGGGCCAAGGTTGTTCCATAGTCAAGATGGGTAGAGTAGTGCCACTCTTTTTAATGGAAAAACCTCCAAGGCCACGGTGTATACAGGACAAACTGTGAGAGAGGGGAAACTAAGGTTGAAGATCCAGACTTTGAAGTACCTGAGACATCAATAAAGAAGAATATGGACAAATATTTAAAGATTCAGAAGTTGTAGGAGGAGATAACAGAGCTCAAGTTGTTAGATAGGCAAATAAAATCGATATTTTTATGGTGTTGATTAAGCAATCAACATGTCATTGTTGCCCGCTCTAGTATTTTTATGGTGTTGATCAATAAATCAATGAAAAAGAGGTATTTTTCATCACAGCTATGACATAGATACATTGTATATACATTAATGTAGAACCTGAAACAAAAATGAACAAAGACTGATGAAAACTTAAAACTTGCATTAACCAAATTGTGTACTTTGAAAAAAAACTAGGGTTTATGGTTTACATGATGAATTGATGATAGAATAAAGTGGGTGTGTCAGTAAAATTTGATTCCATAAACCCTCCCATATAGTTAAAGCATGTGAATAGTCGATTCTGATAAAACATAAAGAAGAATAACAACATGGCAGAAAAGGCTCACTAGCCAACACTACAAATGTATTCACTCCAATGTTACATATTTATAGTACAATGGGTGATGCCACCTCATAGAGAGATTTTCTCTAGATCCTAAAAGCATGCATGATGACTAGGCTAGGCAATCTTAACTAACTCATTAGTCATCACTTGAGGATATATTACTAATATCCTAAATGAATAATACAAATGTAGGTGACAATTTAGACTTAGTGATTGGTAAAGGTAAGCCATAGGCTAACAATCCCCCCCTCAATCCTAAGTTCGATCAATAATACCAACAATAAAGCAGAAACTGGTATCAATTCCAAGTCTTCATACTAAAAATCCTGTGTTGAGCCTCAATGAAGAACTACTTCAAAAACCGCCAATCTGGATGTTGAACATGTTCATTTGAAATGAAATGGAAGAGAGATGAGATATGGATGTGAACAACTGCAATATCTGAACATTCCCTGATTGCTTGACAATTTGATAATTTTGCCAAGTATTTTATCTAGAAGAATCTGATGTCTTCTGCTAATTGGTGAACATGTAGTATCACCACTCTACTATCAGTGTACCACTGAAAGTAATCTCTAAATATGTGGTTTGGGATAACCACTCACCAATTGATACCATGTATCTCATGGTTTTTGGATAACCACTAACCAATCTTGACACTTTTAGGTGTCCAACAACATCCCAATGTATAATGTGTATGATTCAATTGCAAGTCATTGAACCATAATCCTATCAAAGCCTGCTATCTCTGGAAAATATCACAATGTAATCATGTGATCCAGGATGCATACAAATTGTTTACTTAATGTAAACTCCAATCTGATGAGAGCGAACCAAGAGAAGTGAATCAACTTCTAGTCTAACACATCCCTGAAAATGCCTGACAACTCAATCAAATACCAAGCTGCAATGCAGAAGGATCCTCTTGTCCTATTCTAGGTCGAATGACCATCTATGTGAACCAAATGTTCACATCATTTCTCTCAAAATCAAAATCTATATGATTCAACTTAAAATTATTGAACCATAATTCCTCCAAAGTCTATCATTTACAGACCGAAGTTGCCCATTTGGCAAATTTCATGCCCATCTGGCATACTTGATGTTTGTTGTTGTCGAAACTTTATGTCTGACAACCAATTCCATCATCAATTCCCCCCTTTGTAAGCTAAAAGGAGAGACCACAAGTGGTTTCATGAACCATTATCTCTGGAATTTTGAACTCCCCCCCTTAAGGTGTATGAGAGTTACATCATTGTACTCCCCCCTTCTAGGCTCAAGAGAGTACCGTACTTGTTCCATTTGAGTACAACACACAGTGGGCATGCAGAAAAAACCACATGTTATCTCATCCTGTGAGGGCCATGCTCGAAAGCTATGCCATAAGGGCACCACTTATGTGAGGTACAAAAATGTTATGTGATACAATATTGGTCTTTAATCGAGATTGAATTTATCGGTAAGACTTATATAATCACTTGTTTGTTGATTCCCATTTCCAAGGATCAATCCACTCATAGTGAATCTTCAATCTTGTAGGTTTCTTCAATGTTGAACATATGTTTGAAGAATGGTTATTCTTTCCACAATGCTATCAAGGATGGAGATAAAAACATTGATTCTCCTTGTGACCAACTCTATTACAATGTTGTCACTTATCATTATGATATTGAACTTGAATAGGTGAAGTTGAAGCTTCTTGAAGGAATCCAACACTTTGGAACTTGATTGGTCTGGAATAATCAGGAATATGAAAGGTAACTTCCTTGTCATATCCAATTCCTGTTCTATTCTTGTTGAAGATGATTTCTTCCCAAGGTCTGATGATAGGCTTGGAAAGAGTATTCTGAACCTATTTCTTTGAAATCCATGGAGGCAGAGTTATTACATGTTGATGCATCATTGAAAAGTTTTCTTCACTGAAATCACAAGAAAACTCTTAAAATGTAGGTTCATGAATATATTTAACTTCGTCTGAAATTGATTCTAAATTTGTATCACTATGTTTTTCCTTCACTGGTTGTTGATTAAAAAAATCATCATCATCATCATTATCATCATCATCATTATCATCATAGAGAGGGTTGTTCTGAACAAAAACTAGTTTGGAACAATTCACTAGTTGTTGATTTTTGAGATCTATCAACTCATCATTCAATAGTTGGGATAGATATTGAAGAAGTCTAACTTTAGATTGCTTCACTTGCAAACAAGTTAGCACTGATTGAAGAGTTTCTTTGTTCAATGTCACTTTGTTGTCTTCAGTGGTGTTTATTAGAGTGTTCAGTAACTCTAATAATCCGAGACTTCGAGCCATTTTCAAAAACACTAAAAGAGGTCTCCTTGTGTAGGTAGATCCTTATTACAATTTTGACTCGATAGAAGAAGGCTTATATGAAACTCGCTCAATTTAAATTCATGCTCGCTTGCTATTCACGCTCACTTGAACTTGCCTTGCTTGAACTTCTTGTTCACTTTCTCTTCTCGCTCGCTTGAATTTGTTTCTCACTCGCTTGAACTTTTCTTGCTTGAACTTGCTTCCAGAAAGTTGAGGATGTTGATTACCACCAAAAATGCATCCCAAAGGATTACAATGATATGAGTTTCAAGTACTCATCCTTGTCAATTATGACTCAAAATGACTCTAGGGTGTCGGGCTCAGCCGAAAATGCACCTTATGACAAATTCAATTCAACTCAACTTGATTTTAAAAAGACAAGTAAACTTACAAAAGGATAACTTTCAAGTTACAATAAATCATGATTTCAAAGTTGAATTGATCTTCAAATTGATGATGCTTCAAATCCTTGATTATGATCTTGATGTAACCAATGTTGATGTGATTGGAAATTTGATATCTTCTTTTCTTATTAATTGAGTGCTTTGATTGTGCTTGAATATATGTGTTTCACTGGAACCATTCTTATTTCATTAACCATGCTTCTTTCATTAACCTTATTTGTACTCCATGTATGTGGGATAATGCCAAAACGAGACGTAAAGTAGCTCATAAGACAACCATTAAAAAATCACCAGCACACACTACACACGGTGTACCTAAGATCCCCTTATTCAATTTCGGGCGGATCTAGGACACAAAGAAACATAACAACTTTATTTTATTAAGATGTCTTCTTGTCACATCACCCAAATACAATTTTCTCTTAACACTAAAGAGAAATTTTCTTTCCATGAAAATTTAACTTTTGTATGTTTTCTTTTTATACCAATTACAAAGTTCTGCCACTCTTTTTCAACGAGGAGAGGAGATAAGCTCTTTTAATAAAAAAGTAAGCCTTGAAACTTAAAAAAAATATTAAAAAACCTAGTCCACGATCATGGATATGAATATTTCATGCGTTTATAGGGCAATGAACAATATTTGAAAACTTACACGTGGCCCTGGTTATAGTCGCGTTGATCCTGAGGAATTTATTTTCAGATCTACAGGCAAATTTAAGGCGATTACAGGATCTAGAGAACACATGCAAAAATTGATCTTTCACAATAGTGGCTTCTTCATCCTTCATTCCAACAATGTCCCCTTCTCTAATGGCGGCTTAGGGAAATAATCACAATGCTCAATTAATGAAATTTTCCAATGTAGAGTCTTTCCTCCAATTTACTAGATCTTGTAGCGATCTCTCTTCCATGATTCAGATGTCAATGCAAAGGCTTATTTGATAATGCACATTCACCAAATATACAACCTCCAACAATCATGCAACTTGCACATCTCTGTGCCCAACGTTTTCACTACAAGAAGCACCAATCATGATTAGAGCTTGAATTGACATAGTGTATGAATGACGGTTCTTTAATGGTGTGTCTTCTCTGAAAGAAAAATTATGATTGGAGGACATCACACACACAGCACAATCACAAGGCACTGATCATTGGGATATTACTTCTATCCATAGACCATTCTTTGGTAGCAGATCACTACTTCTTTTCAACAACACGATCTTTGTAATTGAAAACAAACTAGTGGTTCACAGACCATTCCTCGACAGCATATCACTACTTATTTTCAACAACACGATCTCTGTAATTGAAAATAGAATGGCGGCTCAGCTCTTTGAAATGATGTCTCAGTTGGATTGAAATCAACGACAATCAAGGGGCTTTCTTCTTCCTTACTTTTTCTCACAAAACACAACCCGGTGGCTGCTCTTCTCCTCACACACTCTCCAGGCATGAACAATTTACACAACTTTGAATATGAATCCGTCCACCTTTTTTTTTGTTTTATGATAAGCATGTGAAGAAAAGAGTATTGGATTTCTGTGATAAAAAATAATTCACAAGGAATTGCTAGCAGCATTAGTGATTTTACAATCTCAAAATCAGAAACAAAGTCGACATAATTTCTTCTCAATGATTTTAGTGACTCAACAATTTGTTCCTTTTCTTTGTTTTTTCTCCACAGATCCGTAGCAGTTCCCCATGGATGCAAAGATGCGCTTCTCCTCTTCTTTCGCTAGATGAGGTCATGAGGTTGAATCTCACAAGTTCACGTCTGTTTCATTCATGAGGCCCGATCACGATGGTCTGTTTTTGTTTTAGTTTTCACTGTCCACAGGAAAGCCATGGGATTGAAACTTGCCACGAGATTTGTTGAGAATATTTTCGGTGAAATCGTACGTCGGCCCTCACAATCAACATGAAAAAAAAAATGTTCTACCACCACAAATCCAAAATCTCACATGGCCAGCAATAGCCTGTCATGGATTTCGAGAATTACGCTCTAAAACCTAGAGCCTTTGAATGTTAGGCAGGTCAAGGGTTCGAACCTTGAGCATTGGCGAGCATTGCAATTTCAGTGCCCTAGAAGTCCCATTTGTCATAATAAAAGGAGAAAGAGAAGGTCATGGGTGGGCATGAAAGACGAAGAATCGAAACTTGCCAAGCACATGACTAGGGCCAAAGCCAACGTCGTGGAATAAATTGACAACAACTTCGAGACAACAGAGTTGGAAATTTCTTCGTCAATTCTCCTACGCAATGGTCCTTTATTCACAAGGAAATTCTCTTTCACACAGAAATACTCACATTCGCACAGAAATCACATGGGAATTCGCACAACAAATTATTCTACTCTCAATCATACACATGGAAATGCACTGACACTAGAAACTCTCTACTCACATTCTAATCCTACTACTATAGCGGAATCTACTCTCACATCTTCCCGACTCTCCCATGAGGGATTTCAGCCAGAACTAGCTCTGATACCAATTCATAAAACATAAACAAGAATAACAACATGGCATAAAAGGATCACTAGCCAACACTACAAATGTATTCACTCCAATGTTACATATTTATAGTACAATGGGTGATGCCACCTCATAGAGAGATTTTCTCTAGATCCTAAAATCATACATGATGACTAGGCTAGGCAATCTTAACTAACTCATTAGTCATCACTTGAGGATATATTACTAATATCCTAAATGAATAATACAAATATAGGTGAAAATTTAGGCTTAGTGATTGGTAAAGGTAAGCCATAGGCTAACATATCCATGAAATATTTCAGTGCATACAGAAACAGTTTGAAAAAATTTCAATGTTGGCCCTGCTAGGGTTCTATGATATAGTCATCTAGTTTCCAGTTACCTATTAGGAAATTTTTCTCTGATCATTTTGAGAATGTATTCATGATAAGAAGCTCAGGAATAATGGTCTAGTGATGTATCTTATGTGTCAAAGAGGTGTCCAAGCATATCCAAAGTTGGCAAGTAATTATTTGAACTCTTGAATGTGAAAATGTCAAAAGTTAGCTTTCAGTAGCTAAGGCTCAGTTTTCAATGTGTTATAAGATTCCAAAATTTCTCACTTTTTGCAGCTAAAAAGGTAGGTGCGGGGTCTTCCTAGCTGTAGAAAATCACAAAATATTTCCAACGGTTAGTCTGTCCCGTCAAACTCTCAAACTTCCATCGTTACACATGTCATGATGATTCTAAATGTCGTTGAAATCATGTATGAGGGTCATTTGTCATGATATGAGGTGTTCTATTATGATTTTTATTGATGTTTTGAGAAATCATTAAACCCTAAGCTATCATAACTGAAATCCTTATTGTCATTTCAGGAATCTTCCATCATCGAAAATCATTTGTCGTTATCAAATCTGACCAACAAACCATATGGAGTTCTCTGTTTTGAATGAGAATTATAGTTTCTAGTCTACAAACTATTCATTTAAAAGGTTTTCATTCAAACCACTAGTCTACCTCACGCAATTTTCCTCCATCTGACTTCCATTTCTCCCTACATCAGCGTTGATCTTCCACTCTAGCCCGATTTTTTTTTTTGCAGGTATTAACATTTTTTGCAGATGGCCAGTGGAGGAAATTTTCTTAGGAAGGAAATGAATGATGTATTATATCTAGAATCACATCCTGATATTTTCCAGATGTTTAAAGAAGTAGTTTGTTACAAGTATTGTGAGAAATTTCAGGGGTATCCCCAAGGTAATGTTGAATCCTTTGCTCAAAGCTTTGATGGAGAAAAATTAATCTTGGGACCAATGCTAATGCAAATTGATGAGGTAGATATGCCTAATAAAGGTCAGATATGTTTTAAATCAACTGTCACTAAGTATATTGAGTTCAAGTCTTACCTTAAGCCTAATTTTCAAAGCATTATTTGGCAAAAAGATGTTCCTAGGTCTTACCTGGAGGAGAAATGGTAGCATTTTCTTAGGGAAATTGAAGTGTACATCACTTGTGAGGGTAGATATCATAGAGTCATTCTCTATCACTTCAAACTGATGAATCATTTTATAGGAAAGTTTCCTCTCAATCTACCCCATTACCTTCACAGGAGATTCACTAAGATGTCACACCAAGTTCAGGATAAGTCTGATAAGGTGCACAATAGGATTTCCCATCATGGCCTCCTAAAGCTTATAGTGATGGAGGAACTCCAGAGAAGAGAGAAGACATGGGATTATCTCCTATTCTAGGGATAATTCGGGAAAGAGATCCAGCCCAAGGACATGAATACACCTACAAATAAGTCCTCTACACCCATGAATAGTAAGAGGAAGAGAAGGGATCTATCGCCAGTTCAGACAAAACAACCAATTACTTCACCTAGGTCTAAGAAGGAAAAAAGGAAGCTTGAGTTTGATCAGGGACTAGAGGGCCGTAATAGTTTTGTTGAAAAAAATGTCTTAAATTTTCTATACTTAGATACTGAATCTGAAACACCCATGGAGGAGAGAGAGGAAACTTAAGTTGAAGCTCCAACCTTGGAGGTACCTGAGACATCAACTAAAATTAAGATCAGTAAATCATCCAAAATTCAGAAACTAAAAGAGGAAGTAACAGAGCTTAAGTTTTTAGAATGAGTCATGAAATATTAGAATCAGGCTATGAAAAGGACATTTGATGAGGTAAGAGACTCATTTGAAAGGTTAGCTAAAATGCATGTAAAGCAGAAGAAGAAACATAAGAAATTTCTCCAGGAGAATCATAAGCTGCATAAAATGGTTAGATGTTTAAGGATCAAGATAATGCTTAAATATCCTTAGCCAAAAACACATCCTCATCTAGAATCTATAGCAAAAGTTGTTGTGAACCTGAACACAGATCCTGAAGGGTAGACAGATCGAATAAATTCCAGTTTTTGCAATTTTGAAAATGACTTCAAAGACTTGCAGTTTCGACAACATAACCGAATTTGAAAAAGCATTGTTAGTTGTCGAATCCCAGGACTTTCAACAACTTATCCTACTCTGTTTTAGGCACATAAGCTTTCGAAAGTGCAGACACAGGAAAAAGGTTATTCTTTTTTCCTAGATCGAATATTTTTTCTTCCAAATCATTCAGGGAAGGTTTCAAATGAATTATAACTTTAAAATGGATAAAGATCATCCTCTTTTTCATGGTTTAGTGGAAAATACGAAGGATACAAGGATCAAAATTTATCCTATTTTTGGTTGAAGATATGCCCAAGTGCCAGAAAAGGATACCGAATTGCCTTGTCATCACCCAGCAAACTGCTGAAGATGTTCAATATTGATGAGGACTACCATATTAGGATAAGGGCTTGATCCCTTAGGATAAGACTTGATCCTACTTTTGTGAAACTGTTTTGATTATGTACTATTTTTAGTATTTCAGATCCTCTTTGATAGGATCTTAGATTTTGATGTAAAGGCTATAAAGCCTATGCTTTCAAAGGAATATGGGGTTAGATTGACAGGGAAGGATGGAATGGAAATGTTCCCATCCACTGTAAAAATGTTTCAAATATTGTAAGTGAGTGTTATGGATGAATACAAAGGCATTATATTTCTAGATTCTTGGGTCGTGTTTAAGTGGTGAAGTTTTTCCCCGATGTAACTTGTTATTTTCCTATTTCACATGATTTTTCTTTATGTATTGTTTATGAGAAGATAAGGTGCAATATTTTTTCTTAACACCTTGTGCTACCTCAAAAAAATATTTATGTTTTCTTCCAAGTTTGAAATGTATAATTCAGATAAGATCTTCTCTTCATTTGAAATGAACTTCGATATATTGTTATTTTCCCATTTTATAAACTCAAAGGATACACTGACGTGATTACCCTACCTCATTACATCTTGTCTTGGTTATTCATTCATCATTCATCTTAACCTCTTGGCTCCATTTTTTCCTAATGGCCCTTTTTTGTTGTCTCAATCAAAAATCTCTAAACACAAACCTCGTACCCTTATAACTAGCCTAACATCCTATACAAACAAAGATAAATATGATCGAGAGATCCCTCTCTGAGTGTTGGATGGCTAGGTCCTAGAATCAAAGTGGTTTTGTGGTTACCCGTGCTGATTTCCTCCTCAGCCTCAGAAATTACACGGTGATAACAGGCCCCATTCACAGGTCATTGTTGTCGGTGTCTAGTCCTCATACAATTTTTGTTCCTTGTTCCCTTTTATCTGTTCCTCATTCCTTGTTCCTTCTTCCTTCTTCCTCATTCCTTAATCATGGTGTAGTCTGCAAGATCCATTATTTTTGTACAAAACATACTAATCGCATAAAATGTCCCACACAAAGAACAAATTAATATCCTCTACATAAGTCTTTTGTCTTTTTTCAAGGACTATGTAACAAATCTCAATTCTAAAAAGATTCAAATAGGACCTAAGAACCTTAAGTGATTTTCTTAACCATGGGTGACATAAAACTATCATTCAATAGTCAAATTGTTAGATTTCATTGTTAGGCATCATGTGTATTGATCCCTTGATCCACCACAAAGGAAACATACAAAGAATATTTGTCTTATGAACAAGATATTGTACTATCCATTTTGAGGTTTGGCATAGAGATTGTTATTATAGAATACACTACATTACACCATAATATAATCCCTACACTCCTTGCAAACCATGTAACACCATTCAAATTAGACACAAAATTCTTGCGACAAATTAACTATACTATCAACGAACTTTTTTCGTCGATAGTATAGCTAATTCGTCGCAAGATTATTTACATTTGTCTCTCTTGCGATGATATCAAATGATTCTTAGATTCATTTCATATTTGGTTTATCAACTTGAAACTAAAATTTGATACTTTGCAAGCTAGCCGGAGCTTGAATCAAATACAAATATGAAATTTGGAATCATTAACATATCTACTCGAACATATGAAAAATAGGGTTTATGGTTTCCATTAATATATGATGATGGAAGAAAGTGGGTGGGTGAGTGAAATTTGAGTCCAAAAACCCTACGATATCGTTAATTCATCCGAATAGTCTATCTAGGTCAAATTTCAATGCATATAGATATAGTTTGAAAATATTTCAATGTTGGCACCATTCACATGTCACTGTTTCTTGCCTCTAGTATTTTTATGGTGTTGATTAATAAATCAATGAAAAAGAGGGATTTTCAACACAAATATGACACAGATACATTGTATATACATTAATGTAGAACCTACAATAAAAATGAATAAAGGCTGATGAAAACTTAAAACTTGTGTCAACCAAATTGTGTACTTTGAAAGAAAATTAGGGTTTATAGTTTACATGATGAATTGATGATGGAATAAAGTGGGTTTGTTAGTCAAATTTGAGTCCATAAACCATCCCATATCCTTAATACATGTGAATAGTCTATCCATGACAAATTTTAGTGCATATAGAAACTGTTTGAAAAAATTTCATCATTGGCCCCATTCACAAGTCACGGTTGTCAGTGTCTAGTCCTCATACAATTTTTGTTCCTTTTCCTTTGTAAAATTCGTTCAACATTACACACATCCCAGCATATAGTAATGAGATGGTGTATTTTTATGGTGTTTATTAATCAATCAACGAAAAAGACAAATTGTGTACTTTGAAAGAAATATAGGGTTTCAAAAACAAATCTATAGAAATGACAAACACGTCCATCGAAACTTTGTTGATGCATGCAATATTGTGAAAACAATATTGATGAAATATTATATGATCATGATGGTATAAAAATGAAATATCTTCTCTTGGTTTCAAGAATAATGTATCCTCTACTGAACAAGGCCAACCACGTGAAGGTGGAAGCTCATATTTTCCCTCCCCTCCCCCTCACATCACTCTCAATTGATGCCCAAAACCCAATCTATAAAATATAAAATAATCAAAAGCAACGTCCTATTAAGATTCATGGATAGAAACTACAAAAAAAATAATAATGAAGGTACATGAAATTATGTGTTTCTAAATGATATTTTTAATCTACTATGTACTTTAGTATATTGGCAACTATTTTCAGGTTTCAAATAATAATTAAACAACATGTAACATAGGATATAAAAGCGTCACATAAAACTTAGAAACATGTAATTAACCCATGACATTATAAGTAAATTATTTTAAGAGAATAATTCATATAAATTAAAATGTTATATCGTCGCGTAGCTAATCCAACCTCAACATCTGTGTAATCATCCTTATTCTGTATCTTGATATTCTTCATTGAACTCGACATCTGTATCATCATCCGGTTCTGAAATGATGTTGAAAGGATTGATGATATCATCATCGTCATCAATGTCATTTTTGATCATATTTTCATCGACATCATCATCAAGAATTGCAATATTGTCTCCTACGCTTGGATCATGATTTTCTTCATCTTCTTCATCTGTCGTCCCTCCATGATCTTTTGGCTCTGCCTCATCTGTCGAATAATATTCTTGATATTGAATATCATCTTCTCCCTGTAAATGAGTATACTTAATTGGCCTTCATCTTGGATCATATCTAACAACAAATGACCAATCCCTTTCTCCTGGAACATTTGAGTAAAAGACTCGTTCACATTGGCTTTGAAAAACTCAAAAACCATTGTTTTAATCATTGAAAATCCATTGGCATGTTGAATAACAGTTCTTTCCTCATCGTTTTCATGCATTCGTAACCTATACCATTTGACATTGAATAGACCTAATTTGAAGGAATTAAAGTCACATTCAAGTATATCCTTTAAATACCCATAGTATATATTTTCATATTCTTGGGGATGTCTGTCACTCCTAGAGGAAACATTAGTGACCTGGAATACTGTAGTTATCCCACTATCAAAATTTTTCCTAGTTTCATCCAATTGTTTGGTGCAAAATTTATGACCATTTCACCACATAGCCTTGTGGCGTTTCAACTACAATATGTTAGATATGAAAAAGATGCATTGTCAATTAATAAATTAACATATATTTATATAACTTCGAAAGCATCTGAAAAATACATTACAGATGTAGTCACATTAATATAATATAAAATAATTGAATAAAATGGGTGCATTTTCTTACCTTTCCATCTTTGAAACCATATGCTAAATCAATTTCCCTCTACATAACATTGGCATCTCCGTTACGAAGATCTTCTCTAACCAATTCAGACAGTCGTTTCCATGATAACCTACCTCCATTATGTTGTTGACATATTTAAATCCATACATTCATCTAGTCAAGATTATTTGAAATGTATAAATGCAGTGCATCCCACTCTTGAGCAACTGAATAAAAAAAACATAATTCACCAATATTAAATATTAGTTATAACATCCAATATCCAAGTAATTATAAATATTTATAATTTATGAAACAAATTATATTAATATATTAATGAGTATGATCATATACACACAAAAAAAAACTTGACGTATTATTAATATAAATTTTTAGAATTATTAATATATTACCGCTCATTTTTTTCATTCTACCTTGCCCCAATAGATGCTCCTGATCTTCAAATTTTTTGATGGAGTTCACATCCCAAATGCGATCAACTGCATGCATAGTTAGCACTACTAATTTAGGAAGATATTGTTAAGCCCTAATATTGGCTCATTACCCCTTAATTGGGGCATATTAGATTAGTAATGTTATTTTATTTATGTCGGCTTTAGGCCATTAGTTGCAATTTAGATTAGTAATGTTATTTTAACTATGTAGGCTTTAAGACATTATTTGTAATTATACCTCCTAGTCTCCTATATATACCAAGGAGACATTTTCATTTTGAATCATCTTGTACTTGAACATTTAAGTGGGGTAAAAGGAGGTTTCTTCCTAGAAGAGGATTATTATCTGAAATTATCTCTTTTTCAAGGTGTTGAGTACTTTTCCTGAGGTTTTTATATTCTATATTGATGTTTGGTTCTTAACATATGGTATCAGAGCTCAAGGTCTTGGGGTTTTGCTGCTACATCTGAGACACCGTGGCCTTTTCGCTATAACGTTTTTTCTACAACGTTTCAGAAGGAATACCTTGGAGGATATTTAGAATATGGATCAAGGTACGTTGGGTTCAAAATTAATCTCCTAAGGCCTTATACTTTTGGAGATACATCCTGTACAATATAGGGTTCTAGAATCATCCTGAAATGAGTCATTGCGGAATGTTTGCTATAAAAAAATTTCTGTAACGTTTCAGACCATGAAATATGGAGGCCATTTACAGAAATTGGTAATGTATCTGTGGTAAAACGTTCATCTTCTGGGTCATCTGAAATTTGTATATAAACCCTGTGTAAGATAGGCTATCTGACTAGTCCTATTGACTAGTCTCAAGAAGGTGTTTCAGGTAAAACAATCATAACTTCTTCCTAGAGTATCGAAATTGTGTGGGACTAGTTGCATTGGATCATGGACAGTTGTTAGTATTTTGGGTACGAGTTGCATAATTTCATATCAATTATTTTGTGCGGGGAACACTATACAAGTGAGATCTCCTGGAAATGCAAAAAATCAACAAGTTGTGGGGATGCTATCGTAAATTCCACTTGGAACATCCAATTTTGATCAGACCTGTGGCATTGAAGAGAAGAAATATCATCGAAATACATAAGAGAAAGTTTCATACCCAGAAGGGCCAAAATTGGGAGATACAACAGAAGAAATATTGTCTAGCAGAACCGCCTCAAAATCAAGGTTCAAAAGTGATACTTGGCCAACATGCCACCCAAAAAGGGAGCTTCTACACCAAATAAGCCTCTAGAAAATCCTACTTGGACTCTTGATGAAGGTGAAGAA
>JZKD02S1893356.1:523990-536080 GCA_000966675.3 Picea glauca | reverse complement strand
TTCTTAGGAAGAAGGTGCCTATACTCATCAAAAACCATCTTTCCTAAACTTTTTGAATGATGATACTTCATCTTAGGGCCACAAACTGGACATGCAAATTTACCCTTTGTTTGAATACCTACAACAAATGGATTAATGTCAATTATAAAATGATATTATTTAAAAATTAAACATGCACCATGATAACATTAAAATATATATATAGTATTAAAGAGAAATATTAGAATGATACATACCACAAAAATGTGTTAGTCCAAGGGCATCATGAATTTTCCATAAAATTATTCCACATAATTTAAATATTTTCTCCCAAATTTGTTTAGATATGTCATGCATTGTGAATCTAGCCCATAACTTTAGTAGCTCGTCGATAAGAGGCTAGCTATATACATTCATATCTTTAACCTAGTACTTACCTAATTTTTTGAAATTACACATAATTACTATAGGAATGATATCATGTAATATATGTAAGTAAATAAATAAACAAAAGATATTATGAAAGAATTGAAACAAATGAAAATGTTACATTCAAAAAATTAATGTAAAGAAATACCTGGAACAATCATTGTCAACATAATGTTCTCCCTCTTTATTGACATCCAAGGAGGAATGTTATTGTTGATAACAAAAATAGGTTGCACTGAGTAAATATACATTATCTCTCCGAATGGATTAACACTGTGAGCTGTCGATGAAAGCCTAACATTACGAGGTTCATCTTTGAAATCTACCCATTTTCCCTCAATTTCCCTAAATGTAGAACCATTGGCAGGCATTTGTAGAACAACATCTCTACTTCTATTACGTGCATGGTAATCCATAATTTGTTCTATGATTTCACACCTAAACAATCGTTGCAAACATGGAATTATGGGGATATGATAAAGAACCTTTCGAGGCACCCTTTTTGTTACTTGATTGGTTCGATATCTACTAATAAGACATTGCAGACATTCTGTTTTCAAAGAATGCTATCTATAATATATAATATGGTCATTAGGACATGCAACTATATTTTGATAATCCATTCCAATGTATTTCATAATGGCATGCAAACCTCGATATGTGCGAGGTAAAATATTTGACGATGGTGACAAAAATTCACCTAACAATCTACAACATAACAAATAACTAGTTAATGTAAGAATATTAATTTTTAAAATTGCATTCTTATTTTACAAATTAATTAACACTAAAAACAAATAGAAAAAAATCAACATTTATGTATAATATGAGATGAAACATATTACATACCTTAGGATCTGTGTCATACAAGTGTTTGACAAATTATTCATAACCTTTAAGTTCACTAGCAGAAATGTAGTGGAGAGAATATTTTCTTTTGATTCTTCATAAAGTGTTTATTTTTCTTTTCTAATAGAGGTTCATCATAAATACTAGCATTCCCCATCCTCATCCGACTTTGAAAATAAATCTTGGATCATTTGATTTGTCCCATCATATTCTTCCATGGGATCATTAACCTGATTTGTCCCATCATCTTCTTCCATGAGATCCTCATTTGCTTGGTCATGATGTTCCTGAGCTTGTACAACATCATTTCTACTAATACTTGGAGTAATATTTTGTGGAAAGTTACAACGTGACTCTAACTTTATAATAGAATCAATCATGCAAAATTAGTATATACTATAACAAACATTAAAACAATATATATATATATATATATATATATATAATTTTATATAAAATCGACAAAATAAAAAAAGTTAATGAATATATAGCTAATTACCATGGGATGATATTCATTCAATCCACCATCAATGTGCCCATATTTCCTAGAATGTTTTGTAGTTGTTGCTATTAAAATTCTTACAGGACGTATGAGGCAACATTATTGAGAAGGGAAATAACATCTACCATCACCCTTTTCACCCACATTACTTTTCCTCCCACCTCTAACTATATTCTATGACATTCTTCCACACAAAAATACCCTTTTGGAACCGTCATTGTTATAGAAAGATTGTTGCAACATCTTTAAATCATCAAATATTTATAGGTCAATATAGGTCACCGTCGTCACAATTGCAATGACCGTGACCTAAATATTTCTTGTTTTTTACCTATTTATTTTTTATATTTAGGTCTCTTTCACTTTGCCAAAGACATGAACGGTTATAATGGTGAATTCGTTGCTCGTGTGATGCACTGTATAACGTTCAATAGGTGAGAGTCGCTCTTGCAAATAAAACACAAGTTTGTCAAAATCGAGGCAGTAGTCCACCATCTTGTATATCGTCAGTTTTGCGATGATAGTTTGTGTTCGTCGATAGAGCGACGAATACGGGGTCGATTTAGATCAAAATTGAAAAATTGAACTTTTTTCTCTTGAATTTTGCAACGAAAGAGTACTTTCATCGCAAGTAGTCGTCGCAATTTTTCCAATATGTACTAGTGTGTTTTATATTCCATCCCTTATCCTTAAGTTATTATTATGTTCTTGAGAAGTCGGCCAAGAGCCAAATCGACGGTCATCACTTCGGTTTTTAAAGACTTATAGATTCAAATGTCATGCTTTCCTATGCATGTATAATAAGTGAAGGATAATGTTTTCCTAGCTATATATCCCTTTCATTTATCTGCATTTTTATCTTATGATTAATCTATAATCCTTGCGCCTTCCTTGTGAATGAGTATTTCAACATTTTTGGATTGATAAAACTCCACGTTTGTGAATAATAAACCTATGAGTCTTCAATGCCAAATCTCTGTGTTTTTGGATTGATAAAACTCTGCGTGTTTGAATGATAAACCCCAACGATATGAAATGGTAAAAACTATGTGTTTTTTAAATGTCTATGTTTTCTTTCAATGTTATGTCTGTGTTTATTTAAATGATATGGCTGTGAATTTATAATATCTACGAATTTATCCATATGTTTGCGTTCTTTTATTTTTAATGATAAAACACAATGAATTTTACATGCGTCCAGTTGAAATCTTTTTACTGCTGATCAAACCTTTATATTGCATCTAGATTGAATTTTCTTTATTGTTTAATAACCATTAAATGTGTCCTCCCTGGATGAAACTCGTATGGAATAAAAATTGTTTGTTTAATGTGTCTGAGTCACCTGCTTCTCCTTAATAAAATTCACCTTGATTACACAACGAATTCCCATAAAATCGCCTTGATTACACAATGATGTATACACAATGTTTTACCCTAAATGATTATAGTTAGATAGCATCATTGGATAATGATTTTCCTAATTGATAGCACATTGATTGATAGTAAATATTAACTATGAATTTGTACTTTAAGGACCGTGTTTTTAACATTTGAATGACAACGAGTTTATACCTTGAATGACAAAGAATTTATACTTGAATGAATGTGTTTTTAACATTTGAATGAGAAGGATTTTATAACTTGAATGACATTGAATTTATACTTTGAATGACGGCATTTTTATACCTTGAATGACAATGAATTTATACATTGAATGACTGTGTTTTTAACATTTGAATGAGAACGAATTTATACTTTGAAAGGAAGTGAATTTATACTTTGAATGACTGTGTTTTTATACATTGAATGACAATGAGTTTATACATTGAATGGAAACGATTTTTCGTCTGAAGGACAACGAAATTATGGCTGAGTGTGACTATGTTGAATGGTTGTAGTGTATAGAATTTTGACAACGAATATTACATATGTCTGCGAAATTATATATATATTCTTGCATTTTTGTTTTTTATATGTATGTGTCTTTAATGATAGGCCTGCATTCATTTTAATATAGAGTGACTGCAAATTTAATAATTATTGACAATGTTTTTATATTTAATGGGTGACAGAGATATAATGATAGCGATTTTAGTGACAACGACCTTATATTTCATGTGTGGTGGCGATATATTTATAACAATTTTACTGACAACGATATTGCACATATTACACAACAAACCTATACATTCACTATACAATGAATCTACATCTATCTATTACATAGTGAATCTATATATTATATAGAAAATCTATATCTATATATTACACAGTGAACCTAAATATTACCCAACGAATGTATATATTGCACAACGATATATATTTACACAAAGAATTTAATATTTAAATTACAACAACATCTTTATTTAACTCTTTGATTCGTATATTTAAATGAAAACATTATCATTTATTTACTTTGTGATTTCAGATATTTAAATGACAACATTATCATTTATTTACTCTAGGATTTCATATATTTTAAATGAAAGCTATATCATATATTTAACTCAATGATATAATATATTTAATCGACAGTAATAAATGATAGACAACCAATAATACTAGATAGAAATATATCTATTAGACACTGATATCAATGCTATACTGCCATCTATTAATAGACATATATTTTACAGTTAGACTGTGTTATCATTGTTAGACATAGATTTATTGATAAACAAAAATATGGATATGTCAATGATCTTGAACTAATGCATGTATGTTTGCAATAGAATTTGTTCCACTAGGAATTTAATCTCATGTATAATGTTTACAATAGTCATTTTTCCCTTGTGTCTTCTCGACTTATTTCTTCGGTGCATGGGTATAGTCTTCATGTATTTTCGCAGATGATTTGGTCTCCCAGCACGAGGTATTGTCTTGGGTTAAAGGTCTAAGATATGTTATGTTGTGCCTATTGATATTATGGTAGTTGTGGGAGATATTTATGTCCACGTATAAACCTGACAAGAATATAATACTCTCAGTAGAAATAAGAAACCCTAATGACTTGGCTAATAACCCTATAAGACTTATTGTCTCAAGAAGATAATTTATATTAGGTTATTAGCCTACAAGAGAAGAAGTCAACCAGAAATAATAAATATACTGAATAGACAGATACCCAGAATGAGAAGTCGGCCCAGGTAGTTAGCCAGAATTAGTATAAATACAGGAGGCCAGTTCTCATTCTGGTAGGCAATCTTAGAATTGTAGTGCCCAGTCTTGTGCATAGGTTTCAGAAGAGTTTCCATTGCAAATGTTGCAACTAGCATATCATGTTTGGCTTGGAATATATCATGGCTAGGGTTTGGACCATCTGATCAGCTCTTGTTGATGTGTTATCCTTGGGGAAAGGTGTTCTACCCTTTCTTTGGCTATCTAGCCTAAGGTTTTCTTCCAGAATGATTCTTTGTCAAGGTTAAGGTGCTCGGAGGGTGGCTTCGGCCTATGGTTGGGTGACAAGGGTATTTCCAATGGTAAAACGAGCACACATATTTCATATTCTAATAGGTTGTGGGCCCACACCTCCCTCATTCAGTCTAAACACTAGAAGGAAACATAGCCGATAAGATATTGAGCTCATTGAGGAACTGCTGCTAGGGTTACTAGCATAAGAAGCTTCCAAGAGATTGTCGCTAGGGTTAATAGTAGGAGTAGTTGGAGAAACCCTAATCCTCTTGTTGAGGCACCTTAAGTGAATGGATTGAATTAATCTTCATATAGATCAGTGTTCTCTAGCCTAGTGCATTTCTTGATACTCTGAGCAAGCCAAGACATGAAGTTTGAGTTTATGGTCAAATCTAGGGTTTGACCAAGTCAAAGAAACCATGATTTATTCTATGAAGTCAAAGAACAAGTTAGATGGAGCCTCTAAATTCATAGCATGGAAGACAAGGATTGACCTCATCCTTGCCAACAATAAAGTGTTGGATATCGCGAAAGGAAAGATAGTGAAACCAGAGTTTGAAGAAGGGAAAGAGAAGGAACCGCAAAATGTTATAGCTATGGATAAGTTCAAAGAAAGTGACATCAATGCTATGAGTATCATAGTGTATTCTATCAAAGACCACTTGATATCCTACATCTCCCATCTTGACTCATCGAAGAAGATGTATGATTCCCTAACAAACCTCTTCTCAGTCAGAAACATTGGACAAGTTATGAGTCTGAAGAATGAGCCCCATGACATGAAGATGAATTATGATGACAACATATCATCATACTTTGTGAGGATCTCCCAGTTAAGAGATCAACTACAAGCTATTGAAGAGATCACTTCATAGAAGGAATTGGTAAACATAGTACTCAATGGTCTTCCCAAGATGTGGGATGCATTTTCTGCAAGAATGAACACAAGGAAGGAGTGTCCGACATTTGAAGAACTTTGGACTTGTTGTGATCAAGAATAATCAAGGATCAATGCAAAAGAGAAACCCCAAAATAATTACGACGATCAAGCCTTCACAACAAGATTCAAGAATTTCAGGAACAAAAGGAAGTTTGGTTCAAGGAGGAATTCAAATCAAGAGAAAGACATTTTAGAAGTACAATGCTTCAACTGTGGAAAGTATGGCTACTACACGAATAATTGTTCTGAGCTAAAGAAAAGGAAGGAGAAACACGAAGCATCAGTTGTTGAAGAAAAGGAACCTACAAAGAAGACTAAGCAGGATGGAAGAGACTTCTTCTTCTAAAGGTAATGAAACTCTTCTTATTCTTGTACATATCTTGTTTTCATCGTCTCTGTACCTACATTGTATATATATCTCTTGGAAGATAATGTGTTCCAAGAAGAACTATACCTATGGAAGAAAAACAAGATAAGAATGGATATCATTAGATTATACACATGAAAGGATGAAATACAAATCATGTGGAAGCTATTGCAAGATAAGACAAATCAATCATGAAGAGACTTATAAGAAACAAAGATAGAAAGAAGTCAACAATTGAGAGGAAATTGGAAAAATACCTATGAAATTGTGTAGAAGACAGCAAGATGGAAGCGTGGACTCTATTAGAGAAGAGAGCCAATTATATATTGCAGAAGACGAAAAGGATGCATATGGAAGCGTGGACTCTGTTAGATGGAGGGAGTCGATTATATGCACTCATACATGAAGCAAGAATTAGGAGGGAGCTAATCCTATGATCCATTGAATATGATGAAGTATATATCCATGATAGCAGCCATGAAAGACAATACGTATTCTTCAAAGAGAAGCCTTAAAGTATCCCTAGTTGTCCATCCACATTTGTGATCCTATGATGGAATCTTTAGGGCATGGAATCTATAAGAAACTCCATGGACCCGAGAACTAAAGAAACACATGAAGCTTCCAAGAAATAAAGAGAAGCCAAAACAATCAATCATTTTATCAAGAATCACAATATTGTCAACCTAATATAAGCTCAATAAAAGAAATCAAGCAGAGGAATTGAAAGTTGTGATGAAGAACATTGTATGGAAGACTTATGAATGAAAGAATTGTGAGATCCAAAACTAGAGGTTCTCCCAGATGGAGGGAGAATACTATGACGATTAATTGTTCCAGTAAACCACAATTATCTCTACATGAGTCATTATTTCATCCACAACATACATGAGTTGGAGTTCTACATCAGATGGATGCAAAGAATATTCTCTAGAGAAATTGAATAAAGAGAATATGAAGAGCAATCTCAAGACTTTGAGGCATACAAGAAAGAGACCCTTGTATGCAGATAGAAGAAGATAACTTTGTGGAGAACCTCTAGTGCATAGCAGAAGAATGGTGAAGATTTCTTTTAACATCAAGATGATTACTCATTAGATCAGATCTCATGATGACATAAGAAGCGCCACATGGATATGTTCTAGTTTTCCAACAATGATATACTCTATTGTTCATAGCTACATGAAGCCTTCATAGAAAATTAGTGTTCCAGACTAAAGTACATTTAAAATCAAGAAGTACATTATTCATGAAGAAGTCCATAAAAGAGAAACTGGTTCTCCAATACATATCTCCACAGATGAGTAGATAAGCAGACATTTTGGTAAAGATTTTATCCAAGATGAAAGAGTTTGCATACTCAAGATGGAGCTCGTGGAGATGACTTCCATATTGAAAAAGGAAGATATGAATCGCAGGTTGGGAGGGAGCACTGAAAATATTATTGGGGACGTTTATTTTCAAGATTGAAAAATAGTCCATCTTGGACAAATGATTTCCTGTTCAGAAAGTGGATTGAGATTTCTGACGGACAACAATTTCCCATTGTGGTTAACATGGGAAATGGTACAGATTGTTGATGTATCATAGACAGTGACTTCCCATTATAGTTAACATGGGAAGTGGTCTAGGGAAGTCTCTCATCTTGAGGGTTACTCAAGAAGACTGGCCCGCCTCGCTGAACAATGATTTCCCTTTGTGATTAACATGAGGAATGGTCTGTTTTGGAGGTTGATATAGGACAATATTTTCCTCTTGTGGTTAATAGAGGAAATGATCTAGACTGTCATTCCTTAGGTTTTATACATTCTCTCCAAGGTGCACTTTTATTAGTGTAGGAGAAATGACCGAGGGTGGGGAATGGTCCAGGTTCAACAATCAGGGATAGGAATTCCTTAGGGTTTATACATTCTCTCCAGGGTGCACTTTGATTAGTGTAGGAATAATGGCCTAGGGTGGGGAATGGTCCAAGTTTAGAAGACATGACAACTATTCTTCCTTGATTCAAAAGAATAGTCTAGATATCTCATTATTCTACTCTGAGGGTAGATATTCTTTCAGATATCATAGATCTGAGTGGAAGATTGGCATAGATGATTCAGTTTATATCATAACATTGTTTCTGTGTAGTTTGGTATCAGATGATGGTTATGAAGACTGTATGACAGTAGATGTACACTACTATGGTGGATGTGTTCCACTATTCGTGACTATATGTTGTTGATAAAGTACTTGTATGTTACTTAGTGTGGTAGTGTACCACTGGATTGTAGTTATGTACTATTATGGATAGACACAGTTGTGTTCTATTTTGTTCCGATTGCCTTGAATACTATCAATAGTTTATTGGAAATAATTATCAGCCAGATGAATGATGAACAAATATTTTCCAGAAAGAAAATGGTTCAGAACATTTACTCTTCTATATTAGAAGAATGGCTCTTGTATCACTCTGTGGAGTGAGCATCATGTTTGATTACTCAGATAGAGTATGGTTTCAAGAGATGATGTAGCTGATGATGATGGTACTCATGATCTAGTCTATATAACTATGTTGATGCTACTGAGTGAATGGTATGTTTTGTGCTCAAGACCATTACCTGTAATACCTCCCTAGCCAGGAGGGAGTGTTGATATTATGGTAGTTGCGGGAGGTATTTACCTCCACGTGTAAACCTGACAAGGATATAATACTCTGGGAAGAAAGAAGAGACCCTAACGAGTTGGCTAATAACCCTAGAAGACTTTTTGGCTCAAGAAGATAATTTATATTAGGTTATTAGCCTACAAGAGAAGAAGTCAGCCAAAAATAATAAATATATTGAACAGATAGATACCTAGAATGAGAAGTCGGCCCAGGCAGTTAGCCAGAATTTGTATAAATATAGGAGGCCAGTTCTCATTCTGCTAGGAAGTCTCAGAATTGTAGTTCCTAGTCTTGTGCGTAGGTTTGAGGAGAGATGTCATTGCAGCTACTCCAACTAGCATATCATGTTTGGCTTGGACTATCTCTTGGCTAGGGTTTGGACTATCTTATCAGCTCTTGTTGATGCACTATCCTTGGGGAAAGGTGCACTACCCTTTGTTTGGCTATCTAGCCTAGGGTTTGCTTCTGGAATGATTCTCTCTCAAGGTTAAGGTTCTTGGAAGGTGGCTTCATTCTAGGGTTGGGTGACAAGGGTATTTTCAATGGTAAAATGAGCACACATCTTTCATATTCTAAAAGTGCCATGGTTACTGTTATGCCTGTCGCCTTGTGATGACTTTATCCATGATGAGGGGATCATTGTGCGCCCTGATGGATAGATGTGAATGATAAGCTGGATGGAGTCTTGTGCTTCCCGATGTGGGCATTTATTCGTTGTAATTGATGTTGGTACTTGGTTCTGTAACGCCTCAATGCATTTGGTTTTGCACACCCTAGAGGTTTTCTAGTTATTGGTCATCAATCCATTGTGTTAGATTGTTGATGTTTTCTTTTAGCTTCTAGGCACTATCTTTCTTGTGTTAATCTAGTAGTCGTTGTTATCTATCTATTGATTATCACATGTTTCATCCAGTTCCATGATGTTCTAGTATGCTAAGTCATTGTTGTCTGTTGCCTGATATGCAAGCATTGTGTTCATCATCAAGTTGTGTTATTTAACCATTTTCGTTGTTTCCTTCCTTCTTAAAACATTTTAGAAAAAAACATTCTTTTGCGTTGAGTCGGTTGTATTCGAAATGACGAGATTGTTACATATGGTATCAGAGGGGGTTCAACCCACGACTTGGGATCACTACAACTTTCATTGATTTGATTCTTTATTATAAGGTTGCTAATTAATTTGATTTGTATACGCTCACATAATAATGGTTAGAGGATGCCATGGAGGTAGATGATAGGGTGCTAGGGGAGGATGTTGGACACACCTACCACACTTAGAGGGGGGGGGGGTGAATGAGTGTGGGGATCTTTTTCCCAAAACTTCCCTCTTACACAAAAACTCCTTAGTTAACATTAAAAATTTGTTCATTACTAGTTGTTGTAATTTATAATAAGTTAGATGTGAATACATATCAGCAACATATATCAACAACATATCATCAACAAATCATCTCCACATGGAATAGAAAGAACACAAGATGTATGTACAATTTTTATTTTTATTATGGACTTCAATCTAGGGGTTTTTCAACAACAAATGAATAGAGTAAAACTCTACAAGAGAACCAGCTCTATATTCAAGACTCATATTAAATTCTCAGCACCAACTGAGATGATGCAACAATCCTCAATAGATATCAATCTGTCAACATAAAAAAGTGCATCAACCATGCACCAACCTGTGCCAAACAACCTGTAATCAACTTGTACCATAAACAAGTGCATCCAACCACGTACCAAGTATATACCAATAATGTGTCAAATAATAATAAAAAATGAATCATCAATATGTACAAAAATCATCAACTATACACCTCATGTATGTCCCAACTCATCAACTGCTTGTCTCAACCATGACTAGTTTTGGATTAGTCAACAACCCCAACTTGAAATAATCATAAATTTGTACCTGTAATGAATAAAGATATGAAACTGATACACAAGATTCTTTGGTGTGTTTTATGCAATTCCTCCAGGTGGAACTACTTGGAACCTCTCATAAAAGGCATTATAGAAAAAATGTCATACCTTGATGAATTTTGGCTTATTCTAGAGAGAAACCTTGTGGAGCATGCCCAGCAAAAAATATTCGTTGAATTGACATGGACATGTTAAAAAACATACAACATCATGTACCCTAATAAACACATCTTGTATCACTAAATTTGGATCTGTTATGAAGAAGTTATGACTTTTTTACCCGAAACACCTGTTTTTGACTAGTTTCAGGACTAGCCACAAACCCAATTTTCCATGGAGTGTAACTCCAAAAATACACGACCCACAAGATGATTTTTTTAACACATATACTTGGGTATTTTTTCTCAATGTCATAGCCATTTCATGGTCTGAATCATTATAGAAAAAAATTTATGGCAAAAATGGTGAGCTGACCTGTAAATAACATACCTTAGAAAGCATCATCAAAATAATTTATCCTCGCTTCAATTCCGACCCTCTTTTCTTCACTTTCCTTCTGAAATTTGGCTTATATATCATTGGTTACCTCAGTTACCTATATATCTTCAATATTCTCAAGTGTTCCACACCAAAAATGCTCAAGAAGCTCTCACAAGAAGCTCTTGATCAATACTCCAAAAGATATTCTCACAAGAAGCTCTCCATTAATCCACAAAAAGGATGATCTACAAGAGACCATTGCTATATTATTTATACTTTCATTCTCTTGGTCACTTAACCCATTTCTAGGTCACTCACAAGAAGATCTCCATTAATCCACAAAAAGGATGATCTACAAGAGACCATTGCTATATTATTTATACTTTCATTCTCTAGGTCACTTACCCCATTTTTAGGTCACTTAACCTATTTTTCTTATTTTAGGGTTAACCACTTTGCATAAATAGAAATTTCTCCAATATTTTATCATTTAAATATTCTTTCTTGATTTTCTCATCTTACTTTATCATTTCTTGATTTTTTTCACTTCTCTTTATTATTTAAAT
>JZKD02S1893356.1:469768-510586 GCA_000966675.3 Picea glauca | reverse complement strand
AAATATTCCTTCTTGATTTTGTCACCTTACTTTATCATTTCTTGATTTTTTCACTTCTCTTTATTATTTAAATAATCCACCTTGACTTTGTCACTTTACTTTATCATTTAAATAAAGAATTCTTCTTTTAGGTCACTTTGACTTCTTTGACCTTGGGGGCTTCAAGCCTTCATGTTGGGGTCCTTCATCTTTGTAAGGCCATAACTTTCAAACCATGAGGATTTATGTGACATTCCACATACCACCGAAAATGGCATGACAAGCACTATCGATCTAGGATAGTTTCACCAACAACTGCCTTGATATTCATCTCATTATTCCACATACAAGCATGGGTCCTCCAACCATTCTTCTAGGATAACTCAATCCATAAAGCGTCTTCTCGTGAGGGATTTCACCATAAGGGGACCACTTTTGAGTTTATCCATTTGTGCACCTTATCAATAATGATAAGAAACTAATGAGAGCAAGGGTCCTCCAACCATTCTTCTAGGATAATTGAATATGCAAAGCGTCTTCCCGTGAGGGCTTTCACCATAAGGGGACCACTTTGGAGTTCATCCATTTGTGCGCCTTATCAATCATGGTAAGACAATAATGAGTCATCTATACATTTTTATAACAATGCATTATATACCAATGAAACCACAACGATCCATCTTCACCATGTATCAATGACAACTCATTGATCCATCTTCATCTATGCATTCTCATCAAGGAAAATACATATTATATTACATCAATCATCAATCAATCAATCATTTGACATCAATCAATCACTCGACATCAATCAATGACACCAATCAATCAAACCATTGGCATTAATGACAACATGATCCAACACAGGAGGCTCGACACCCCCAACAAGATCCACGCCTGAGGGGTCTAACCCCTAGGGAGATGAATAGGTTGTCAGGAAGGAACATATAGTTGTGGGTGATGTGTTTGGGATGATGAGGTATTTTTAGCAGATGTTTGATGCCTTAATCAACCGTTTCGATACAGATGAGCCTAAGGTGTCGACACCTCCTAAGGGGCCACCACGCGCTTCGGTCAGTACTAGTAGTATTCACCGCGAACTCAGGAATGTCAAATTTCCCAAGTTCTTTGGTGCCCCAAATGTTGTATCTTCCAAGGAATGGTTGGACAATATGGAGATGTTATTTTCACTTCATGAATATACCTCTAACATGATGGTCCACATGGCGGTCTTTTAGATGAAGGAGAAAGCTCTTCTATAGTGGAATATGCTCCTATGGAAATTGAACATGGTCATCGAAGACGTGTCATGGGAACTCTTCGAGGAATGATTCTGAGAGAGGTATCTATTGGACGAATTCATTGAGCGTCATATCAATGAGTTCAATTCCTTGCGATAGGGTGGCCATATGGTGCCCTAGTACGAGGCTTGTTTTATGGAGTTGCATCGGTATGATCTACACCTGAATACCGAGAAACTTAAGGTGAATAGGTTCTTGTTTGTCCTTAATGTCAGAATTCGTGCAAAGGTTAGGATTCTCATGCCTTAAACCTTGCATGATGTCATCCAGAAGGCCCTCATAGTCAAGTAGGAGGTTATCAATGGGGTTCACAACAGGACTCCAGTGAGACCAGGAGGGCATGTGTCATCTAGTGTGCAACATCATCAGACACTAGATAGACATATTCCAGGATATTGTGGCTTCCATACAGGATCCACTTTCATTACACCTCAGTGACCAATGACTCAACAACGAATTCCTTACCAAGGAACACATCACCAACATCAATGTCGACCACAGCAGCAGTAGTTTAGGCCTATTCAGCAGAACAAACTAGCGCTCCTGATCGATGGGCCGTCAAATTCTACTTCGGGTACCCGGAGTATTGGACCAAATAGAGGGTGTTGGAAATGTGGGGAGACACATTACGAGTGTGACTGCCCAGTGGAGAGGAATAGAGCTTATGGATGAGCTGGACCCACTACCGTGGGAGATTTGGGCAAGGCCCATCAGATTCATGTAGTGGTGAATAACTTCCAGGAAGAGCACCAGTCGACTATTCTCGAGACGTCAAGTACCATCACTGACGATACCATTAGTATTTTTATAGATATCGATGCTACCAAGAGTTTCATTTATGGTGGAGCACTAAAAATTCTTATGGTAAAGGTAGTTGAACAGGATGATTTTAGCTTTGTCGAAATGGATTTTGGAGCTAAACAAAAGGTTGGTGGGAAGGTTACGAGCTGCAACATTAACCCAAGAGAGTTTGTCACTAGGGCCAACCTGTACATTCTGATATTAGGATCTTATGAAGTCCTGATTGATATGGACTGGTTGGAATTGCATGAGGCTATACTCAACTATAAGACGAAATGGTTATGCTGGGTTGATGATTCGGGATAGATATGCGTGATTGTAGGTCGGAACTAGGGATTTTCCCTAAGGTTCATCTCTTCCTTGTAGCTACAGAAGAGCATGCACAAGGGATCTAATATTTATGTGATTCTTGTGTTAAACAAGAAGGGAGTAGCAAAATGTATAGAACACCTTCTGGCGGTGAGAACGTTTGCGGACACCTTACTTGAGGAGTTACCTAGGATGATGCCGGAGAGGGAGTTGGAAGGTACCATAGATGTAAAACTGGGGACTGAACTAATAGCAAGAACTCCTTATCGGATGTCAACCCCAGAGTTACAGGAGTTGAAAATGAAACTGAAGGAATTGTTGGACCTAGGAATTATATGTCTAAGTGTGTAACCATGGGGTGCACCTGTTATCTTCATATGAAAGAGGGATGGGTCGTGGAGACTCTACATTGACTAGGGTGAATTGAACAATGCAATGATCAAGAACCAATATCCGTTGCCAAGGATTGATGATCTATTTGATCATATAAAATCCGCGATGGTGTTTTCAAATATCGAATTGAGATCAGGGTATCACCAGTTACAGATCAAGGAGGATGATGTCCCTAAAAATTCCTTTAAGACAAGATCTGGACATTACAAGTTTATTGTTTTACCTTTTGGACTGAAAAATTCCCCTAGGGTATTTATTAGTTTGATGAATGAGGTGTTCCAAGAATACTTGGACAAGTTCGTCCAAGTATTCATTAATGATATTTTGATTTACTCTTGGACGAAATAGAATGAAGAGAACTTGCACTTGGTACTACAATGTCTACGAGAGAACAAAATATATGGGAAATTGTCTAAATGCTCATTTTATCAATCAAAGATTCACTACTTAGGGTATGTCATCTTCTACGAAGGTATCGTTGTGGATCCAACAAATGTCGAGGCTATTATGGAATGGCCTACATCAACGAATGTCCCCAAAGTGCGTAGCTTCATGGGTTTAGAAGGATACTGTTGACGGTTCGTCGAGGTTTTTTCGAGGATAACAAATCCAATTACGGAATTGCTGAAGAAGATCAAGATTTTTTCTTGGACCGAGAAATGCGTGGAATCATTTTGAAGGCTCAAGGAATTATTGACAATAAAAACGACACTAAATGTTTGTGATGTGGATGAAAACTTCTTGGTATGCACTAAGGAATTGAAGGAAGACTTAGGCAGAGTCTTGATGCAAGATGGTCAAGTCATCACTTAGATCTTGAGAAAGTTTAGAAGGCATGGGGAGAACTATGCAACGCACGATTTGGAGTTGTTAGCCATTGTTTATGCCTTGAGAGTTTGGAGACACTACCTTATTCAACAAAAATGTGAACTAAAAATGGACCACTGTGGACTACAACACATCTTTATGCAAAGAGACTTGAACGCGTGACAATGACGTTGGTCAGAATTTCTTAGCAAGTACAATTTTGAGATTACTTACATAAAACGTACAGTGAACAGAGTGGAAGATGCATTGAGTCAGAGACCATGGATATTTTCGGTGAT
Organism: Picea glauca; assembly: GCA_000966675.3. Lineage (NCBI taxonomy): Eukaryota > Viridiplantae > Streptophyta > Pinopsida > Pinales > Pinaceae > Picea > Picea glauca. Next base: position 506,697 of record JZKD02S1893356.1, on the reverse strand, counting down.
GCGTCTTCAGGAGAATATACGTGAAAATATTCTAAATTTACAGCGTGACGATGACTTTTACAAGGAGGCCACGAATTTTATTAGAAATAACATAATGATGGTACCACGATTTGAAGGATTTACGTTTGATGATGACAGATTATTGATATTTAAAAATCGAATTTACATACCCCTCAACGATGAGTTGAGGAGTTTGATCATAAACGAGGCTCATAGAGAAATGTATATTGCTCAGCCTGGAGTCACGAGGATGAGGGAAATCCTTAAATAACTATTCTTATGGAAAGGAGTGAAGGCAGACATATTCAACTATGTGACAATATGTCTAGAATGTTAGCAGGTGAAGGATGAACATAGACATTCAGAAGGATTATTACAGCCAGACGCAATTCCAGAATCAAAATGGGAGGTTATTTCGATGTATTTCATTGTTGGATTGCGACTGACGGCTAGGAGACATGACTCAATTTTTGTGGTAGTTGACACTCTCACGAAGAGTGCTCATTTTATTCCTGTGAATATGACATATCGGGAACTTGACATACCTATAGTTTTCATCAGTGATATTGTGAGGCTACATGGTGTGCCTAAGAGGATTATATCCAACCGAGGATCAGTGTTTACTGAACGATTTTGGACTAGTTTCCAGGAGCCCTTGGGAACCCAACTTAACTTGGAGGACATGTTGCGTATGTATGTGATGGACCAACAAAAGAGTTGGGAATAATTATTTCCACTGGTAGAATTCAGATCTAACAACAGTTATCAAAGCACCACTAAGATGGCGCCTTTCGAGTTTATTTATAGGCAACCATGTTAGATGCCTTTGAGTTGGGATAGAATTAAGGATAGGGTCCTGGTGGGGCCAAAATAGATCCAAGAAATGGAAGAGAAAATGAAAAAAATAAGACAAAGGATCAAAGAAGCACATGATCAACAGAAGAATTATGCCGATGCACATCGTGTCGACCATGGTTGCGAATTTGGTGATCCAATATTCTTGCGGTTAAAATTGCATAATAGTTTGATCAAGTTTGGAAAGGATGATAAAATCTCTCTTAGGCTTGTGGGACCTTTTGATATTGTGGAAAATAAGGGGCTTATGGCCTATCGACTAGACTTGCTTGATTCTTTGAGGCGTATGCATGATGCTTTTCATGTATTTATTTTGAGACATTATAGTAGTGATCCTACACATGTTATTGACATGAATTCCTTGCATGTATCTGAAGAGGGTGCACTCATGGTTGATCCAATCCACATCTTAGACCATTGCATTCGAAATCTATGAAGTTGAATAGTACAGCAGGTCAAGGTCCAGTGGGACAACTATAGTCCGCACTCAGGGACCTGAGAGGATGCATATGATATGCGTCAACAATTTCCATTTTTGTTTCATAGATATACTTATGATACTGTGATACACTTTATTTTGGTACCTATATATTGTGAAACTTTGATATGAAGTTTAAACCAAGAGGGGGTGTATGTAACATTCCTCTCTTGCATGCACTAAGGGAACTTATTCTTTGAGGACACTTTCTTGCAAGTGATCCAAATTATTATAGTATTGTCCGTTTGATCATGATAATGATATATTATGGATATGATGATATGATATTTTGTTGTATTTACATAGACATGTGATATTGATTGTGTTCTCTTGAGTGTGAAAGACTTTGGACATTGATGATGTAGAGGCATTGATGAAATCCCTTGGACTTCAGATTGAGTTAGGGAGTGGACTATTGGGGTTTGAATGTTGTTGATATGACACATGTACATATGATTATATGTTATGATGATTAACTATTATTGTTGACATAATTCGTTGATGGATGCAGGATGACAATATCTTTCTTACGAGAAACACATGTGGAGTAGAGGGGTCACGCAGGACAACCAAATACATTGAGGGAGAGGTGTGGCAGTAGCCCTGCCATAGCCTATTAGAAATCCCATCGTGGATTGAACTATAGGTTAACGATTACCTATTTCGATAAGACCGAGGATTCCTTCAGGGAAGACTGTGACAGTTGCTCATGATGATTATAAGGGGTGAACAATAAGGTAGGGGCCTTATATCTTAGAGGCCCTTAGTCCCCCACAAGATCACCTAGTGGATTGTTAACTCCAGGGGTTTGAAGTCTACCAAAGTCAGTCAAGAGGTGAGTGGCACTCTTGGATCACATAGTGCATCTTGAAGGGCACGTCGCACAAGGAAAACGAAAATACGCGAGTGGCACCCTTGGAGAATGTAGTGCATTATGAACGACACGTCACAATTTTAACTGGTAAGTGAATAAACCTATTCGGCCTTCGAATGAATGATATGATAAGTAAAGCTTAACAACATTTTTCCCTTAAAAATGTCGCCCATCCTAGTGAAATTAAAACCTAGGTATAAGTAGAACACATGGTAAAAAGGAATAATAATAAATAAACATGTAACAAGAAAGGGGATAAGAAATTCAACTTATTTATTAAAGTCAAAACTATAATGGAGGATTAAATTTTTAAAAAAGGGGTAACGGTTGTTTTTATCTACATTGCTAATTTAATTTTTAGTTAAAGAGAAAGGAGGGTAAATGGTTGTTTTTATATACACTTGCTAAATTAATTTTTAATTAAAAAGGAAAAAGGGTAAATAGTTCTTTTATCTACACTTGCTAAATTGATTTTTTTAGTTAAATAGGAAAAAGGGGGAAACTTAAAAGGAAATGGAAATTTCAGGAAAAAGGCAAACTTAAAGAAAAGGGGAGACTTGAAGAAAAAGATGAATGTCTAATTTAGTAAGGAATCTAGCCTTTGGGACCTTCTATTTTTGAACTCAACTAGGAATTAAGTAAGGTGTAAGTCATTTAAGTTTTGTAAGGGGATAGTGGGACACCAAGGGGAATTTTTAGGAATGATTTTAGGTGGGGGAGGGAAATAGGAATATTTAATTAATTAATAAAATTGATTTTCTGGTGCAACTAGGGGATCAAGCGACGTGTGTACAGGGGAGGTTTTTCAAAATTAATTAAATGAAAAAGGAATTCGATGAGAATTTGGGAAACTAATTACTGAAAAAATGTATAAAAAGGATGGAGGAGGAGGAATATCGACCTCATATTTATGCGTAATGTTACGCTATTGAAATTTTATCTTGACTGAACTTTCTCTTGTGGGAGTTCGGATACCCAACTCGGGTAACGAGTGGTAGCTCGACCTTGCGAGGCGAGCTGAGTGCTAGCATTATCTGGTATTATGTGCATGGCCCCTTTGAGGCTCAATGGGATCAAGGGGAAGAAGAGTGCCCATAGCCTTTTCTGGGAGGCACCAGTGAGGGCACATCGATTGGAAAGCAGGAGATGTGCATAGTGTGCATGGGACAATTACCTCAGAGAATTCACAGTGGGTTAAGGTATGCATGTTAAAGTTTTTACTTTCAATCAAATTTAATTCACATGTTTTGTTTTTTGTATTCAGTTGAATATTTCATTGCCATGAGATTTATTGTACATGCAATCCTATGGTACTTGTAATCCCCTTGTCATTTTATTTATTCAGTAAAGACCCTTTCTATCCATTGTATCCTTTCTTTATGCATTACTGTCGCTTTGGGCGTGCCCAGAATGAGAGCCCAAACTCAAAACCTTGCTTGCGTTCTTGTATCTCTTGCCTGCGTTTTCTTTATTCCTTGATTGCACTTTTATTTCATTATTTTATTCTCCACAGAGAATATCTGGATGCAGATTATGTCTTTATATTCCATCCCTTATCCTTAAGTTATTAGTCTGTGTTTGAGCAGTCAGCCAGGAGCTGAACCGACGGTCGTCACTCCAATGTTTAAACACTTATAGCTTCAAATTCCCTTCTTTCCTATGCATGGATAATAAGTGAACGATAATTTTCTCCCAACTATCTATCCCTTACATATCTCTGTGCTTTTATCTTATGATTAATCTATAGTCCTTGCATCTTCCTTGTGAATGATTATCTTTGCGTTTTTGGATTTATAAAACTATGTGTTTGTGAATGATAAACCTATGAGTCTTAAATGCCAAATATCTGCATTTTTGGATTGATAAAACTCTACGTGTTTGAGTGATAAACCCCAACGTTATGGAATGGTAAAAAATCTACGTTTTTGAAATGTTTGTGTTTTCTTTCAATTCTATGTTTGCATTTTTTTAAATAATATAGCTGGAAATTTATGATATCTATGATTTTATCCATATGTCTGTATTCTTTCCTTTTTGTGATAAAAGACATCAAAGTTTACATGCACCCAGTTGAAATCATTTTACTATTGATCAAACCTTTATATTGCATCCATATTGAATTTGTTTTATTGCTGAATAACCATTAAATGTGTCCTCCCCTGGATTAAACTCGCCTAGAATTAAAATCGCATGGTTAATGTCTCCTAGTCACTTTCTTCACCTTAATAAAATTTGGCTTGATTACACAGCGAATTCCCATAAAATGGCCTTTATTACACAACGATGTCTACACACCATTTTCCCCTAAATGATTATGGTTAGATAACATCATTGGACATTGATTTTACTGATTGATAGTAAACATTAACTGTGAATTTATACTTGAATGACTGCTTTTTTAACATTTGATTGACAACAAGTTTATACCTAGAATGTTAGAAAATTTATACTTGAGTGACTACATTTTTAACATTTGAATGACAACGAGTTTATACCTTGAATGACAATGAATTTACACTTTCAATGACTATGTTTGTATACATTGAATGACAACGAATTTATACTTCGAATGACTACTTTTAACATTTGAATGACAATGAGTTTATACTTTGAATGGAAGCGAATTTATACTTTGAGTGACTGCATTTTTATACATTGAATGACAACGAGTTTATACATTGAATGGTAACGATTTTTCATTTGAAGGAGAGTGAAATTCTGGCTCAGTGTGACTGCGTTGAACGGTTGCAGTGTATAGAATTTTGACAATGAATATTACCTTTTTCTTCGAAATTAGATATAGGTGTCTGTGTTTTTGTTTTTGATATGTTTGCATCTTTAATGATAGGCTTGGGTTCATTTTAATATATAGTAACTACAAATTTAATAATTATTGATATCGTTGACAGAGATATAATGATAGGGATTTTACCGACAACGACCTTATAATTCATGTGTAGAAGAGATATAGTTATAGTGAATTTACTGACAACGATCATGTACATATTACACAACGAACCTATACATTTGCTATACAATGAATCTACATCTATCTATTACATAGTGAATCTATATATTAGACAACAAATCTATATCTATATATTACACAACGAACCTAAATATTACCCAACGAATGTATATATTCCACAACGATATATATTTACACAACAAATTTAATATTTAAATGACAACAACATCTTTATTTAACTCTGCGATTCGTATATTTAAATGACATCATTATCATTTATTTACTCTTCGATTACATATATTAAAATGACAACATTATCATTTATTTACTTTGTGATTTCATATATTTTAAATGACATTTATATCATATATTTAACTCATTGATATAATATATTTAATCGACAATAATAAATGCTAGAAAATAAAAAATAATAGCTAGAAAAATATCTGTTAGACAACGATATCAATGCTAGACTTCCACCTATTAATAGAGAAATATTTTACAGTTAGATTGTGTTATCATTGTTAGACATAGATTTATTTATAGACAACAATATGGATATGTCAAATATCTTGAACTATGTCATGTATGTTTGCAATAAAATTTGTTGTGCTAGGAATTTAATGTGATGTATAATGGTTACAATAGTCATTTTTCCCTTGCGTCTTATTGACTTGTTACTTGGGTGCATGGGTATAGTCTTCGTGTATTTTGATAGATGATTTGGTCTCCTAGCATGAGGGATTAGCTTGGGTTAAAGGTGTAAGATATGTTATGTTGCACCATGGTTACTGTCATGTCTATCGCCTTATGACGACATGATTCTTGATGAGTAGATCATTGTGCGCCTTGATGGATATATGTGAATGATAACCTGAATGGAGTCTTGTGCTTTCTGATGTAGGCATTTGTTCATTGCAATTGATATTGGTACTTGGTTTCACAACCCCTCAATGAATTTGGTTTTGTGTGCTTGTAGAGGTTTTCTAGTGACTGGTTGTCAAGCCATTATGTCGGGTTGTTGATGTTGTCCTTTATCTTGTAGGCATTATCTTTCTTGTGTCAGGATGGTAGTCATTGTTATCTATCTAATGATTATCGCATGTTTCGTCTAGTTGCATGATGTGTTAGTATGCTAAGTCATTGTTGTCTTTTGGCTGATCTGCGGGTGTTGTGTTCGTCATCAAGTTGTGTTATTTAATTGTTGTCATTGTTACCTTCCTTCTTAGAACATTTAAAAAAAATAAAAATCTTTTGCGTTGAGTCGCTTGTAGTCATAATGATGGGGTTGTTACATATGGTATCAAAGCAGGTTCCACCCATGACTTGGGATCGCTACGGATTTTGTTGATTTGATTCTTGATTATAAGGTTTCTAATTAATTTGATTTGTATTTGTGCAGTTAATCATGGTTATAAGATGCCACGAAGGCAGACGATGGGGTGCTAGGGGAGTAGGAATGATTCCCCGAGCAACATCCATGCCTAAGGGGTCTAACCCCCAGGGAGACGAACATGTTGTTGGGCAGGAACAGATAGTAGTGGGTGATGTGGTTGGGCTGATGAGGTATTTTTAGTGGATGTCTAAGTGAATGATCAGTCGTTTGGATAGAGATGATCCTAGGGCACCGACACCAACTGAGGTTCCACCGTGCATTCTGGTCAGTATTGGTAGTATTCACCACAAACTCGAGAAGGTAAAATTTTCGAAGTTCTTTAGTACCACGGATGGCGCAACCGCCAAGGCATGGTTGGAGAATATGGTGATGTTATTTTAACTTCACAACTATACCTCCAACATGACAGTGCACATGGTGGCCTTTTAGTTAAATAGGAGCGCTCTTGTATGGTGGAAGACACTCTTTCTGCAATTGAACATGGTTGTTGAAGACGTGTCATGGGAACTGTTTGAGGAATAGTTCTGAGAGAGGTATCTATCAGAGGAATTAATTGAGCATCCTCTAAATGATTCCAATGCCTTGCAACATGGTAGTTGTATGGTGCCTGAGTACAAGGCCCGTTTGGTGGAGCTACTTTAGTATGCTTCGCACCTGAATACCAAAAAAATTAAGGTCAACAAGTTCTTGTTTGGCCTTAATGTCAACATTCGTGCAAAGGTTAGGATTCTAATGCCTCAAACCTTGCATGATGTCCTCCATAAGGCTCTCATAGCAGAGGAGGAGCTTATTAGTGGCGGTCATAGTAGGACTCCAACGAGACCAGCAGGGCAGGTGTCATCTAGTGTACAACATCATGAGACACCACCTAGACATACGCCAAGATATAGTGAATTCCATAGAGGATCCACTTTCACTACACCTTGCCGATTAGTGCCATAGCAATGGATTCCTTACCAACGACCATAGCACCAGCAACAACGTCGACCGCATCAAAAACAATTCATGCATGTTCAGTAGAACAAACCAAGGTTCCTAGCCGGTGGGCCGTCAACTTCTACTTTGGGTACCAGTATTACTGGACTGAAGAAAGGGTTCTGGACATGTGGGGAGACACATTACCATCTCTACTGCCAAGTGGAGAGGAATAGATCATCTGGATCAGTTGGACCCACTATTGGGGGAGATTTGGGTAAGGCCCATCGGATTCATGCAGTGGTGAATAACCACTAGGAAGAGCACCAATAGTCTCTGCTTGAGACTTCAAGTACCTTCACTGACCAGACCATTCCTATTTTGATAAATCACGATGCTACGAAGAGTTTCATTTATGGAGCAACGGTAAAAATAATTAAGTTAAAGGCCGTTGAATAGGATGAGTTTATCTTTGTAGAAATGGCTTGTGGAGCCAAATCAAAGGTTGGTGGGAAGGTTACGGGATGTAGCCTTAACGTGTGAGAGTTTGTCACTAGGGAGAACTAGTACGTCATGATCGTAGGATCTTATGACGTCATGATCAGTATGGGCTGGTTGGAATTGCATGAGGTGATACTCAGTTGTAAGATGAAACAATTAAGCTTGGTCGATGATGAGGGATAGAGACATGTGATTGTAGGTCGAAACCATGGATTTTCCCTTACGTTCATCTCTTCCTTGTAGCTACGAAAGAGCATGCGCAAGGGATGTAATATTTATGTGATCCTTTCATTAAATGAGAAGGGAGTAGAGGAAGGTCTAGAACACCTTCTAGTGGTGAGAGAGTTTGTAGATGTATTCCCTGAGGAGTTACCTGGGATGTCATCGGAGAGGGATTTGGAATTTACCATAGACCTAAAAATGGGGACTGAACCGATAGAAATAATGCCTTATCATATGTCGACCTTGGAGTTACAGGAGTTGAAAATTCAACTGAAGGAGTTGTTGGACCTATGACTTATACTTCCAAGTGTGTCACCGTGGGGTGCTCCTGTTCTCTTCATACATAAGAAGGATGGGTCGTGGAGACTTTGCATTGAATATCATCAATTGGACAAGGAAACGATCAAGAATTAGTATTTTTCGCCAAGGATTGATGATCTGTCTGATCAGATGAAAGGCACGACGTTGATTTCAAATATCGACTTGAGATGAGGGTATCACCAGTTATGGATCAAGGAGGATGACGTCCCTAAGACCAAATTTAAGGCAAGGTTTGGACATTACAATTTGATCTCTTTCCTTATCAATAATACAAGATCTCTAATAGTTTGACTCTCCACAAGTCTGACATCTGTTCCTAGGACCGATGCTCCTATTTCCAATGGATTAATATGTTGGTATAAGGTTTTGAGGCCCTGATATGTTATGAAGAATAGATCTATGTTGATTTTGTTGTTGAGGACAATGAGGTTGTTGCTGCGAAGATGCTCTATATGGACTTATCAACCTAGTAGTTTGTCTACATGGTGTAGAGAATACAAGTCCTCTAGGTGTATCTCGATGCCCATAAGTTTTCTTAACAAGTGTCTAATGCTACGGTGTATGTCCTTTCTTCCTCGAAGGTGTCCCACCCTGACCCCCACTCTTCAACTCTTATTTAGTGATGAAATCCTTCTGTAATGCATCATGAAAGGTCTAAGGCATCAAGATCCTCACCTTACCATGAATGTTTTAGTTGAGACTCAACACAAACTTACTCACCTTTAACTTTTCAGTGTTCAAATGGAGAGAATACATGAACAACTTGATAAATATAGCCTCATATTTTGGTAGATTGCCTTATTGTAAGGAATTTTGATGCAAGAGAATCATGCAAAGCCTAAAGCACTTGACTAAGCCCAAGGATTAGCTAGATGCGTGGAGAAAGAGAAAGAACACGTTTTCATACGAACCGTTTTGAATTTTGAAACAAAAGGCATTAATATAATAATTAGGAAGATGGCGTACTTGCATTTATATATTGGAGGTTGTAAACAGATCATAAGTGATCTCTCTCATCTATAAAACATTAAGGAACTTAAGCCCAGGTAATGAAAGTAGGTAGGTTTGATTTAATAGATTAGACAATTTAGAGAGTAGGAGGGAAAACGGATATAGACACCCTCACCATTGTATCATTTTCAGATAATTGTAACATTAGCGTAGCACAAAAGAAGAAAGTTGCAGAGAGAGAGTTGTAGAGAGACCCATGTACAGGATATTGAATTAATATAAGAAGCTTTGAACCAGATTCATGGTGTTATGATGTTTTCTGTGTATACATGTTGAATAATATGCTCATGGTTGTTTTATTCTCTCTGTTATGCATTTGCTTTGATACTGTGCATGTATTATTTCATGTTGAATGTTTGAAGTCTGAGAGAGAGAGAGATAGAATGAGTTTCAATTGTTTCTCATACTGAGTGAAAGTTCCTACAAGGAGTGCAGTGAAGCGTCTGCAAGGTGTGCGTCGACGAAGGTCTGAGTTTTATCTCAGAAAGCTCAGGAGGGATACTATTGTTCTCATTCCCGCATAAGTGCAAGTGAAGCACAAACGTTGTGCAAGGTGTGCGTAGGATAGTTGAAATCTTAGGACTTATCAACTAAGGGAAGGATTTGAGGATTGTTGTTGCAAAGAGTGCACAAAGTCGAGAGGTCGAATACCCAGAAGTATTCGAAAGGTTTATGCAAGTAGTGCGTGCAGGAGTTCTTTCAAATCTTGAAGTTGCCAGAGAAATCTTAGGAGGGTTAGCACCTTTGAAAGTGTTAAGAGAGAGATGGAGTGAAGTCAATTTGTAGAATCCAAGTTCAGACGAGGACATTGGTTCATCTTGCAGGAGTCTTCGAGGAAGCAACGAGTGGTCAAAATTCTCTATGGAGAATTCATGAAATAGACAGGATCCTAGGATCTAGAGAACTTGCAGGGTGGTTAAAGGCAGGTGAACTCATCACTCTAGGATCGAGAATAAATGTGGACCATTGATCATGATCTATCTGAGCTGTCAGATCATCTCAGTATCCCGGGGATCTTGATTGTGAAGAGTGGTGCATAGAGGAAACAAAGTCCCGAAGTCGCAAGTTGCGACAGGAATTGGCATGGAGTTTTAGGATTTTGGCACTTCAGGTGTCAAGAAACCGAGGAGGAACCATTTTGGGATCGAGATTTATGAACTCCCGATACCCAGAGGCCAGAAATAAAGTAGCTCTCCAGATTGAGTGAGGCTCGTGCAACAAGATGGCACATCTGTTAGGTGGGGACCGCAAGGGTTATAGGTGGCATGTACTTGCACATTGAGGGGGCCTCAACTCATAGTTTCCCTATCACATCTCGATATTTTGAAAAGGAGGATCACGAAGGTGCTATAGTCCTACTAGCAAGCTTGCAAGTTCTGAGAAGTGTGAGAGGGAAGTCAGACTATTGCTAATTATCGCATCTCAGGATTTCATAGGAAAGGAGCACGAGAGATCAACGCTTCAACTTGCGAGGTTCTGAGTTCTCAAAGATGATTGTGCTAGGCCCAATTGTGGTTGTGTGGAGGTGAAGCTCGTACCTTGTGCCCATTAGAATAAGGGGGTTTCAGAAGGACCTGTGGATTGATTTGTTGAAGGTTTTGATAGGGATCCGAAAGAGCCACTTCAACTCAAGGAGATTTAGATGATCCTGGGAGCAGATCTCAGCTTGCGGGTTGGGGGTTTGCGTCAAAAGTGGTATCAGATATTGACTCTGTTTGTATATTGCATATACAGGGAGCAATAGGAGAAAGAGTACTATGATACATATCAGAGCACACACAAATTTCTTTTCTTTCTGTAGTAGAGAAAAGAGGAACATTTTTCAGCCATGCTGTTGAGAAGAAGAGACAGACCAATTCCTGATCTAGAAGTGGAAAGGGAAATGCAAGAATTACATGCCAGGCTTGATGCCATGGAGACAACAAAGAGGCGCACAATCAACACTGGGGATATCAACGAGGCTGACAGGGAAAATGTAGCTGGACATGAAGAAGTCACAGTCGAAGATGCTATAGACGAACCCCTATTCAGGGTTGTTGCAAGGATAGGTGCCAGAGCAAAAATGGACATTCCAGTATATGAAGGAAACCTGGATGTTGAAGAGCTTCTAGACTGGATTAGATCTCTGGATAAATACTTTGACTATGAGGATGCCAAGGAAGATAATAAGGTCAAACATGTTGTCACCAGAGTTAAAGGGCATGCAACATTATGGTTGGATGAACTGCAGGCTAACAAATGCTGCAAAGGCAAGCAAAAAATCAAAAGTTGGGATAGAATGGTAGCGAAGATGAAATCCAAATTCATACCCAAGGACTATCAAATCACTCTATTTCTGAGGATGCAGAATTTGAGATAGAAGATGATGTCAGTGAAAGAATACACTGAAGAGTTCTAGAAGATAAACATGAGAGCAGGTCATCAGGAAAGAGGCGATGAAAAGGTTTCCAGATAAATGAATGGCCTGAGATATGACATTCATGATGATCATTTGAACTATAGAATATTCTTATCAGATGGCTCTGAAAGCTAAAGAGAAGCTAAGCCGAAAGCAAGGTCAAAGAGGCCAAGGGAGAAGTCAAACCAGAGGCAAAACAATTGCCCAAGATAGAACTCGAGAACCTAAAGAAGAGGGGAAGAAACCTCAAACTCAAATTGAGAGAGGAGGAATCTCACAGAAAGGGAAGTATGCTAATAGAAATACTTTTCCTCGAGATGGAGGAAGAGGAAGAGGTAGAGGAGTTGAAGTGAAATTTTTTTTCTGTGGGAAAAATGGACATTAATCTTATGAGTGTCCAGATAGAAAGAAATATGGTGGTGAGACTCACAGTGATGAAGCACAAGGATGGAATGCAGAGGCAGAAGATGCTGAGGGTGGAAGATACTTGATGATGAGGAAATTTCTCTCAATTCCAGAGAAGGAGGAAGAGAACCCATCCCAAAGGAACAGTTTGTTTTGGACTGCCTGCAAAACAAAAGACAGGGTATGAAAAGTCATCCTCGACAGTGGTAGCACTGACAATCTCGTTTTTGCAAAGATGGTAGAAAATATGGAGCTAGAGACTATCGTACATCCAAGCCCATACAGAGTTTTGTGGCTACAAAAAGGACATCAGGTAAATATCACTAAACAATGTTTAGTTGAATTTAAAATAGGAGGATATAAGGATGAAATATTCTGTGATGCCATTCCCATGGATGTTTGTCATCTATTGCTGGGTAGACCATGGCAATATGACAGAAATGTGGTTCATGATGGGAGAAAGAACACATACACCCTGGAGAAAAATGGGAGGATGCACATGTTGTTGCTGATCAAGGAAAAAGAAGTGAAAACAAAGGTGAGCAACGCTGTACTTCTCATGAGTGGGAAGGAACTTCTTAATGAGGTTAAGAAGAAGGAAGACACACAATTTGTCGTGGTCAAGAAGCCTAGAGTTATTTTGACCAGTACAAGAGTGGATGATTTACCAGAGGAAATCCAAAAGTTGTTGGAAGAGTTTGCGGATATAGTAGTGTTGAAATTACTAAGACAACTGAGAGGGGGGGGTGAATCAGTTGTTACTGTGCTTAAACAATTTTAGTCTATTAAACAATTCTTAAACTTTCTTCAAGTGATCATCAATATCATACATCATATGAAGAGCATAAATAATGAGCATCAGTCAACCATAAGATATACACATAGACAGATTTTTCACGAGGAAACCCATAAAGGGAGAAAAACCCTTCTTCTTCAAAATGATAGGAAATCTTTTAAGTTTTGTATGCCATCTATAATCGAGCACCAACTCAATGTCAAACTAATACATTTGTTTTACAAGCTCCAACTTGTTGAGAGAACCAACTCTTTAATTTCTCTAGCACCCACTAGAAGGAAGCACCAACTCCCTAAGTATTCCATCACCAACTGGATGAAAGCACCTACTTCCAGTTACATAGGCTCCAACCTATATAATAGAGAACAAATGTTCTCCCTTGCACCACCCTGCCTCCCTAAAAATTCTCTGGCTTCAACCAAATGGAAGCTATTACTCCCTTTGTTCAAGCACCCACTTGAACCTCTCAGGACAACAATCCTCCCTAGCACCTCCCTACCACCCTTATTACAAATAAATGATTAAATAACCAACACACAGATAAATCAATTCTTACCACTTCTTCACTGTTTTGCAATTCTTCTCTGCTACACTACTCTTCTTCTTTGTACATATTTGGATTGACTTGTTGTCTTTGTCTATCTATTCTTTCTCTGTCCTTCTCATCCCTTTTGATATGTGTGCATTCTTCTCTCTCCACCTTTTCTTTTTTGTTCAGCCTCTGTTCCTTCTATTTGAGCCTTTCTTCACTCTGTACATTCTGTAGTTTTTCGATTCTACAGTTCAACTCATTTTTCCAGTCCGAAGAGCCACAAATCCGCAATCTCTATGTTCTTCTTTTTGTCTACAACCACAAAATTCATTACACATCAAATCATCTTTGACCAAAAAACGTCTCGACTACAAAAATGTTCAAAGATCAAGAATCATAAATCAGTTTTGCTAACAAATTTCTAACTGTTCAAATAACTGTGAGATGGAGCACTAGCCCTCCGATCATATTCAAGTTCACCTGCACAGTTGGATGACTTTATTAGTCTTGCATTCATTTCAGAATTCTTCTCTTCGATATTTGGGGATTTGTGTGAACAAGTGTCTCAACAATCTATGTCGCGATCCCCGAAGAGGACCTTGGTTGCTATAGCTCTTTTCCTCTATCTCTCACTGATGTGACCAATGGTTGTGACCAAGGTCTACACAAATAAATGTTTTTCACATTTCCCATTTCGGCATTTCGGGACTTCTCATGTCGTGTGGTATAGTTTCTTGACGCTCCATGTCTCGATATCCGAAGCTCTAAAATGGATTTGGATCAACGGTCCACACTCTAGATGATTAGACGGTCCAGATCTCTTCGCGATTTCACATATCACGATTTCAGGGTTCGCAACTTTGGGACTCCTATGGTAGGAGTTATTGAAATCTCCATCTTCCGATTTCTGAAACTCCGAAGTGATCAAACGAATCACATAACCCCCTGACATGGACGATTGACGGGATTTTAGAGTTTTTCCTTTTGGTGTTTCGGCATTTCGTATTTCGTGATTTCGACATTCTTGTTGTTCAGTGTTATTGACAATTCAAATTCCCAGTATCTGAAACTCTGAAATGGAGTTTGCATTGGGGTTTTTCATTTCACGAATTCGAGAGGTTAGGGAACCCCATTCCTTTGACTTCCCAGTCAACGAAATGACGATCTTTCACCACATGTCCTATGGACCCAACGATCCAGATCTTATCAAACATTACGGGCCTTTGTCATGCCTAATCAACAGTTCAGATCAATCCTCGATCTAATGGCTGAGGATATTTCGTGATTTCACATATCGTGAGTTCGAGACTCCTGTTGTAATGATCCTTGACATTTCTATTTCCCGATATTCAAAATCCCGATAGCCAAAACTCTGAAATGGAGTTTGACAAACACTTTGATGTTGTCATTTGATCATTGTTGTGCTGCTGGTCTTCCTGAACTTATCTTCTATTCCTATTTTTCCATCGAAGCCATAAATGACAGGAATACTCTGATCTTGCCATCAATGACAAGAATTCTCTGCCTGTTAAACATGCCAACCATCATACTTTGCCTTATGTTTGAAAACATACCAACAATTAGTGGACAAACTACCTCGTGCGTTGCCACCTATCAAAAGTATAAGACATCATATTGATATTATACCTGGAGCCAGTTTACCAAACAAAGCAATGTACAGGTTGACGCCGCAAGAGAATGAGGAAGTCAAGAGACAAGTCCAGGACTTAATGGACAAGGGATTGATTAGAGAGAACTTGAGTCCATGCGTTGTTCCAATAGTTCTCAGCCCAAAGAAAGATGGAGGCTGGAGAATGTGTACAAACTCAAGGGTGATCAATAAGATCACCATCAGATACAGATTTCCATTGCCAATGATGGATGATTTGATGGATTGCTTGAGTGGAGCAAGATTCTTTTCAAAAATTGATTTGAAAAGTGGATATCATCATATTCGTATGAGAGAAGGTGATGAATGGAAGACATCATTCAAGACGAATGAAGCGCTATATGAATGGTTTGTTATGCCATTTGTCTTAACAAATGCACCCAATACTTTCATGAGACTGATGAATGAAGTCCTGAAGGATTTAATAGGGAAATTTTTCATTGTATATCTTGATGATATATTAATTTTCAGCAAGACAGAAGTAGAGCACTTAAATAATTTAGCTACAGTGATGAAGAGATTACAACAAGAGAAGTTGTTGATTAATATGAAGAAATCATCATTTATGAGGACAAAACTCATTTATTTGGGTTTTGTTATCTCGGCAAATGAACTGAAGATGGATCCGAAAAAGGTGAATGCAATTGAGAATTGGCCATTGCAGAAAAGTGTGTATGAAGTTCGAAGCTTCCATGGTTTAGTTAGTTTCTACAGGAAATTCATTCGAAATTTCAGTGGAATTAGCGCACCAATGATGGATACGGTGAAGAAAATAGATAAAGCTTTTCAGTGGATAGAGGAAGAAGAGAAGAGTTTCAATATGTTGAAGAAGAAGATCATGGAGCAACCAATTCTAGTGTTGTTGGATTTTAGCAAGACATTTCAGGTCAGGTGTGATGCAAGTAGATTTTCAATTAGAGCGGTGTTGAGCCAAGATGATAGACTGATCGCATACTTCAATGAGAAATTGAATGAGGCAAAGGTTAAATACTCAACATATGACAAGGAATTTTATGCAGTCATACAAGCGTTGAAGAAATCGAGACATTATTTGGTTCCCAAAGAGTTTGTTTTGTATAGTGATAATCATGATTTGCAATTCGTGACTCAACACGACAAGTTGAAAAAAAAACATGCTAAATGGATTGAATTCATGCATAATTTTACTTTTGTGATTAAGTATATTTCTGGAACTTCTAACAAAGTTGTTGATGCTTTGAGCAGGAAATGTTTACTTATGCAGGAATTCAGAGTCAAAACTTTGGGTATTGATAACCTCAAAGAGATGTACATGGATGATTCAGATTTGAAGGAAGCATATGAGGCATATGAGAATCCAATTCTTAGGGACAGAATCCAATGGACCGAATACATGATCCATGATGGATTATTATTCAGTGGCAATCAACTATGTACTCCAAAATGCTCCATGAGGGAGAATCTACTGAAAGAAAAACACAGTGGAGGATTGGTCGAACACTTCGGTCATGATAAGACGTTTTCAAAGTTGAATGGATCATATTTTTGGCTAGGGATGAGGACAAATGTCAAGAAATTCGTGGATAGATGTAGAATTTTCCAACACACGAAAGGGAAATGGTAGAACATAGGGTTACTCCAACCATTACCCATACCTGAGAGGTCGTGGGATGCAATGAGCATGGATTTTATATTGGGACTACCAAGAACACAAAGAGGATGTGATTTGATCTTTGTCGTAGTCGACAGATTTTTCAAGATGGCACATTTCATACCATGCCAGAAAACCAGTGACGCAACTCATATTGCGAACCTGTTTTTCAAGGAAATTGTTAGATTTCACGGCTTGCCAAGGAGTATAGTTTATGATCGAGATACTAAGTTCATAGGACATTTCTGGAGGACTTTATGGAAGAAGCTGCGGACACGTTTGTCTTTTAGCTCAACATATCATCTGCAAACGGATGGGCATACAAAAGTTGTTAACATAAGCTTAGGGGATTTGTTGAGAAGCCTAGTGACTAAACACCACAGTCAATGGGATCACATTCCACCATAGGCATAATTTTCTTACAATGATTCAGTCAACAAAAGCACAAGGCAAAGTCCTTTCTAGATTGTATATGGAATGCAACCAAGGGATTTTTTGAATTGAAAGATGTGGAACAAGAAGAATTCAGGAGTGCTAGTGCAGAATACTTTGCAGAAGCAGTGAAGGAGCTTCACAACCAAATTAAGGAGTGATTGCAAAGTTCAAATCAAGAATACAAGCGGAGAGAAGATCAACACAGGCAAGAAGTTCAATTTGAAGTTGGTGATCTGGTTCTTGCACATCTGAGGAAGGAAAGGTTCACAAGAGGAACATATAATAAGTTGAAGATGAAAAATATTGGACCATGCAAGGTCATGAAGAAACTTGGGGAAAACGCATATGAAATTGAATTACCCAATGGGCTCAGAATTTCACTGATATTCAATGTTGCGGATTTGTACCCTTACAGAGCTGAATAAACAAGAATAGAGAATGAACAGACAAAAGTTCAGTGGACCAAACAAATTACTGTAGCTGAGAAGCCATAGATGGAAAGCATAATTGACAAGAGAGTCGGAAAAAAGACCAGGAGGAAGGAATATTTTGAATACTTGGTCA
Source organism: Picea glauca (assembly GCA_000966675.3). Taxonomy (NCBI): domain Eukaryota; kingdom Viridiplantae; phylum Streptophyta; class Pinopsida; order Pinales; family Pinaceae; genus Picea; species Picea glauca. The sequence goes on along the minus strand of JZKD02S1893356.1, from coordinate 488,727 downwards.
AGTGGAAGGGACATCCAGTTGAAGATGCCAGTTGGGAAGATGAAGCAAAAATTCAGAAGCATGGATAGACCGTGCAAGAGCTCATGAACAGGAGTTCATGAAAATTTTCATCCGAGGGAGTATGATGTAGGAGCATCATGCAAAGCCTAAAGTATGCGACTAAGCCCAAGGAGCAGCTGGACGCGTGAAGAAAGAAAAAGAACACGTTTTCGTAAGAACCGTTTTGAATTTTGAAACAAAAGGCATTAATATAATAATTAGGAAGATGGTGTACTTTCATTTATATCTTGTAGGTTGTAAACAGATCATGAACGATCGCTCTCATCTGTAAAACATTAAGGCATTTAAGCCGAGTTAATGAAAGTAGGTAGGTTTGAATTAATAAATTAGACAGTTTAGAGAGTAGGAGGGAAAACAGATATAGACACCCTCACCATTGTATCATTGTAAGAGAATTGTAACATTAACGTAGCACAAAAGAAGAGAGTTGCAGAGAGAGAGTTGTAGAGAGACCCATGAACATGAGCTTGAATTAATATAAGAAGCTTTGAATGAGACTCATGGTGTTATGATGTTTTCTATGTATACATGTTGAACAGTATGCTCATGGTTGTTTTATTCTCTCTGTTATGCATTTGCTTTGATACTGTGCATGTATGATTTCATGTTGAATGTTTGAAGTCTGAGAGAGAGAGAGAGAATGAGTTTCAATTGTTTCTCATCCTAAGTGAAAGTTCCTGCAAGGAGTGTAGTGAAGCATCCGTAAGGTGTGCGTCGATGAAGGTCTCAGTTTTATCTCAGAAATCTCAGGAAGGATACCATTGTTCTGATTCTGGTAGAAGTGAAAGTTAAGCATAGAAGCTGTGCAAGGTGTGCGCAGGTTGGTTTCAAGATTAGGACTTATCAACTAAGGGAAGGATTTGAGGACTGTTGTTGTAGAGAGTGCACAAAGTTGAGAGGTCAAATACCTAGGAGTATTCGAAAGGTTGCCACAAGGAGTGTGTGCAGGATTTCTTTCAAAGCTTGAAGTTGCTAGAGAAAGATCAAAAGGGTTAACACCTTTGAAAGTGTTAAGAGAGACAGAGTGAAGTTGTTTTGTAGAAGCCAAGTTCAGATGACGAAATTGGTTCATCTCAGAGGATTCTTTGAGGAAGCAATGAGTGGTCAAAATTTTCTATGAAGAATTCACAAAATAGCGAGGACCGTAGGATCCAGAGAAGTTGCAAGGTGGTTAGAGGTAGACAAAGTCATCACTCTAGGATCCATAATCAACGTGGACCGTTGATCATGATCTGTCTGAGCTGTCAGATTATCTCGATATCTCAAGGATCCTGATTGTGAAGAGTGGAGTATAGATGAACGAAAGTCCCGAAGTCGCGAGTTGCGACAAGAATTGGTGTGGAGTTTTGGGATTTCGACACTTTGGGTGTTGGGAAACCGAGGAGGCACCATTTTGGTATTGATAGTTCCGAACTCCCAATACCGAGAGGTCCGAAATAAAGTAGGTCGTCGTATTGAGCGAGGCTTGTGCAACATGTGTCACATCCAGGGGGGGTCAAGGGTGACAGGTGGCATGTACTTTCACATCGGTGGGGGTCAACTCATAGTTGCCCTATCACATCTCGGGATTTCACAAAGGAAGAGCACGAAGGCTTTACACTCCCACTAGTGAGGTTGCGAGTTGCAAGAAGTGTGAGAGGGAAGTCAGACTATTGTTGACTATCGCATCTCAGGATTTCGTAGGAAAGGAGCACGAGAGATCAACGCTTCAACTCGCGAGATTGCGAGTTGCAAAATCTCATGCGAGGCCTAGTTGTGGTTGTGTGGAGACAAAGTGCCTGTTCACATAAAGGGGTTTCAGAAGGAGTTGTGGATCGATTCGTTGAAGGTTCCGATAGGGATCCGAAAGAGCCACTTCGGCTCAAGGAGATTTAGACGATCCTTTGAGCGGATCTCGGCCTTTTGGTTGGGGGTATGCATCAAATTTAATTCATTAAGTTTGCACTCAATGAACTCATCATATAGGTACCTTTCTTGGAATAGTTCCTGGAACAATTCCCATGACACGTCTTCAACGAACATATTCAATTGTGGTAAGAGTGTCTACCACCAATGAAACACACTCCCTTTCAGTTGAAATATCGCCATGTGGACCTTCATGTTGGAGGTATAATCATGCAATGCAAAGTACATTTCCATATTCTTCAACAGTGTGCTTCGTCTAAACCATTTGTAGAACCCATGAACTCCTTCTCAAATTCTCTATGAACACTACCACTAACTAAAGCAGGATGTTGTTAACTACCATTGGGTATGGACTCCCTTCCCTCATCACAATCAAGGAAATTTATCAACACCTCTGACATCCTCTTAAAATATCTCATCATTCCCATGACATCTCCTAGTGCAACTTGCTCTTGCTCAGTAGTTTTTCCTTCTCCATGTGGAGCATATCACTTGGTTCTTGATGTACTTGGAGGAGGAATTTGTCTTCCTCTTTCATCTCTGTCTACTCATTCTAATTCGTGTAACAATGATACCTTCCATAAAATAATTTAAAATTATATTAGTATTACATATCGAATTAAGCATAAGCATTGGAAATCGCAAAGTGAAACCCACTCTCATACCATTTGAAACAATCCTTCTTTTCACTAAAGAATAACTTATAAGCGATTGCAACGAATGAATTTATTTTTTTGAAAGGTTTCAAGTAACTTATTGATTTAAGCAACTAGTTGGAAAAAAAGAGTATAAAAAAATATAACAATTACCCAAAATTTCTATCCATTGTCGAGTATTAATTGATAATCTAACTAAATTCAAATGGTAAAAAAATAAGTAAGCAAGTAAAAATTTGTCTATTATCACCCTATTGTGTCTCTATGAAATAAATCCTAGCGATACTATAAGTAATAATCCCCGAAGACTGAACATTTCAAATTAAATATACATAATAACAATAGTCCTAAATTCATATACAATTTTACTCACTATTTCTAAACACTAGTCCTCTAAATAATCACTTGTGCACATCAATAAAATTCAATTCATCTTGGACCTTCCTAAGGTTTAACACTAATCCTACAGAATCTATCTACCGAACAACTATTGCACTAGTTTATGTAACTTAATTACTCTACAAGTATCTTAATTGATATACTTAAGGTTGCGCAGCTTGAGCATAATTTTATGTTATACGCAATCCGTATTAATAATACTATGCAATCAAATATATAAGTTTAATATTCAAATGTTAACTATCTAAGGGACATCGTTATTCATTATATGTTTATTCCATCACTTACGGGAATTAAAATCAGATCAACAACACTAGAATGTATGGTAATATCATCGTTCGAAGTTATAGAGAGCCTTACCTATGTCATTTTGAATCCTTTCGATTAAGATGGATCAAGATTACATCAAGAGCCAATTTGCAAGTCAACACCAACAAGGTGCCAAGGGAGAGGTCACGTAGAAGCATAGGTTGTGCTCGGACCACCAAAACGCCAAGTGTACACACAATTTCACAGGTGGAAGGGTACGAGCTCCAATGGTAGCACTGATCCAATAATTTTCCATTACAAATTATGACCAGACCCTCAGGTAAACTCGTCTGCCAGTTCCCTCATCATCCAACGTCCAGAATTTAATACACTGATGTCAACTAGAGTGAGGAACGTTATCTCTCTTAAAATCATCTTCTAGCTATGACTCTAATTAAACTACTAAAAGGGCGCGGCGAGGAGAGTAACTCACATCAAGGTGAAGAGAAACAAGGAGACGTTCCTAAAGGATCCTTGCGAATTCACTATCCTTCAAATTCAAGACCGTTGCCTCAAAGATCTCATCAAGGACTGCATGGTTTTATCACATATTTTTTATGCAACAAGGAAATTAATTTTCCATAAGGTAAATATATGCTACTCGTATTTCTTGTTGTTAACTTCACTTCCATCAACGACTAATCCTCTTTTAGAATCTATAAACATGAATAACTATGTGTAAGAAATGAGAATGACGAGTTTTCGACAGTCAATCCGTACCTTCTAAACTCCAAACATACAAGAACTTTGGTATTAGACTCAATCATTTTTTAATTTTTTTTAATTTTTAATTTTCTCGAGTCTAACCCTAGAACAACCGGTTGATACATCCTAAGTATATAAAAACTATTCCAGCAGCAACGCCATCTGAAGAAACTCAAATGCGCAGTTCATGAATATACGTGTAATAACAACCAAGGAAAGATCTTCCTTCCAAGCATGGCATGAAATGTACAGACCCAGTTGGTGAACTATCACAACTGACAGGCTTGGAAGTAACGAGACCAAAACGATATGTTTTCAATATCTGTGGGTTAGTTCTAAAAAATATTAGAAGGATTTAAGGACTCTTCTGCTTAAGAACCAGGCATCATTGCCCACATAGAAGACATATCCTTGCCTTACAAGAAAGTAAGACCATTGAGCTTGAATGTAAGAATTGCTTAAGAGCTGACTTGTCTTCTCCTTGCTTGTCTTCGAACTTGATTTTCTCCTTCTCCTTATCAAGTAAGAAAGAAAGTAAGTGAAAGAGAGACGCTTGTTTAGAGCAGCAGAATAAGTGAATACTTAAGAGAATAAAGGTGAATGGGTTGGAGTTACATCAAGATTGAAGTTGTAACAAATCAAGATTGAAGTTATAACACTAGCAATAACCATTTTATAAAAGTGTTTGATATACTTTATTATTTTGAAAATGTGAAAAATGAAATCACTTTTATAAAGTGATTGTTGCTAGATGACTAGAGTATGCCTTGAGAATGACCATTAATATATTAATACATATAATTAATATAATAATATAATTAATATAATAATATAGTATATAAATATCAATTTAATATATAATAAAAAATATATAAATTAAAATATTAATTGATTGATAAATGTATAAAAGTATTAATATATAATATATTTAACTATAATAAATTAATGTATTATAAATTAATTTATAATATATTAATACATTAAAGTATTCATACATTGATATATTGATGTGTGTAATGTAACACTAATATAATATATAATAAACATTTATAAACTAAAGTATTAATTTATATTATTGTAATATAACATATTAAATGATTGATAGATTAATAATGTAATACATTAATTAATTAATAAATATATTGATAGGGTAATAATACACTAATAAATTAATACATTAAATATATGAAATGCATTAAAAAATAGATTACTAAAGTATTAATACAATAATAAAGTAATACATTATTACATTAATTAATGTAACATGATAAATTATTAATATATTAACAATACATTATTACATTGTTGTAATATATAAATTAAAGTATTAATGCATTATGTATAATGTAACATATTAAATATTAATAGATTAATAATGTAATGTATGAATTAATTAATACATTAATGCATTTTTGACTAATACATTGTTAAAGTGTTAATACAAAAATTAATTAATACATTAATAATACATTATTAAAGTAATAAAACATTAATAAAAATATTATTAAAGTGTTAATACATTAATATATTCATTAAAAATGATTGTTGTTGATTATGGTGGACCATCATCATGATTGTTTATGGTCATGACTATGAATGACATTCATGTTAATTGTAATGTATTAATTTGATTAATTAATAAATTAACATATTTTTAATAAATACATTACTAAAGTAGTAACACGATATTATATTAATATAATGTATTAATTAATTAATGCATTAATAACCTAATGCATTAATTAAGCAATACATTTATACAATATTAATTACTACATTGTTAAAGTATTAATATAACAATAAAGTAAAAGATTAATAATACATTCTTAAAGTAATAATAAAAAATTTGATTTCATGCCTTTAATACATTAAATGAATCAATAAATACATTAGTAAAGTATTAATATATTAATGTATAATGTAACATATTTATTTATTAATAAATTAATAATGCATTAATAAATACATTCCTAAAGTATTAATGCCTTAAGAAATACATTAGTAAATACTAAAATACTAATAGATTAATAATATATTATTTAAGTATTAATACAATAATACCTTAATTGAAAATGAGTATGGTTGAGTATGGTTGAGCATGACCATGGTTTACTTTTGTAGACCTTGGTTGTCTTTAGGAAGGAAAGGTTGGCTATCGTTGACCATGGTTGCCCTTCATCATGGTTGAGTGAGGTTGACCATGGCCATGGTTGACTATGGTTGATTAGAGTTTATTATGGTTGAACATGCCCCTGGATGACCTTCGTTGACCATGTGGATTTCATTATGGTGGGCCATTGATGCAGCCGCACTCCTCGGAGCACGTTCGCTTTCCTCAGGACCTTCTTTCGTTCATGCCTCGAAGAAATCAAAGGTTCCTTTGATTCCCTATCGGGAATTTTTCTTACCCACAGTAACTCTTCAATTGATCTCCCTTAATGATCGGGAAATTGGACCTCACGATTTCGCGAATCCTATGGTCGCGTGTTTTATGCCTCACAATTCCCCGATATGAGATGCTAGTCAACGTTGACTTTCTCCTTTGCTATCAGAGTTCTCTCTATCTCTCTTGGGAAATCGCTACTCGCGACGTCAACAAATGGAATTTCTGAACTCCGAGCCCCGATGTGCCGATACTCCGATGCACACGTGCGGGCTGACTTTTCCACCTCCCGTCGCCTCTGTCAAGATTTCAGAATTCGCGGGATCACGAATCCTGATGCCAAAGGATTCGGGACTTACCTTTTCCCGATCCCCGATATAGTATGTCACCTAACCTCCACTAAGTCTTGTGGCCCCACACAAACTTTCTCGTCGGGATATCACGTTTCACGATTGAACGTTGCAAGAGTTTCTTGTCTTTGAAAACTCCAATGTCCCGAACTTTGAATCTTCGGGATCTCTTGACACACATCCCCACTGATGAATGATTCTGAGCTCGTCGGGATATCACGGATCGCGATATCGTAATTTCCATTTACAACAACTTGATGCTTCGACTCTCGATTCCCCGATATGCAATGTCATGTGTAGATCTGGCGATCCTTATCTCTCAGATCGATGGCTCTTCTCCCTCCTGAGCTTTGAACCTCTTCCACACTTACACTGTAACCTCCCTGCACCTCTGTGAGATCCGACGGCCCACAAAACTTCGCGAAACCTCCTCAAAGGATTTCAACCATCCTCTCTTCGTTTTGTAAATCCACGAAATGAAGAAGTGTCTCCTCACGGGACTCGTTCACCTCCTCACCTACCTGCGACGCTTCCTCCATTGAATTCTAAGGCCTACTCCTCCTGAGATTTCCCACGACTTCAATCTTCTCGGTTACCTCTTGCACACACTCCTTGTGGAAACCCTTCAACCTCGACTAAGTGTTGAAGTTTTTCGAATCTGCGCACTCCTGTAGCAGAATTCTTTCGATGCTTCACTCAGAATCGCGACTCTGAGACTTCTTCCTGGCATGCGCACTCCTTGCACGACACTGTGCCACTATACTTCTAAGATGAATGGAAATAAAAGTTATCTCTAATTGAACCCTTTTGTCAACGCACTCCTTGTAGACGATTCAACTGCACTCCTTGCAGGAATTCTCTGGCTCAAGATAGAGAAACAATTGAAACTAATTCCTTGTCCCCTTCAGACTTCAATTCAACCATGAAATCACATACACATCATATAAAAGAAAATGTACAATAGGAAGCAAACATTCATGAGCATAACATCAATACACAGAGAAACAACACGAACCATGAATTTGAATCAAAACTTTCATCTGTTAATTCAAATGTCTGTACATGGGTGTTCTTCATACACTATTGTTTGCTTGCTCTTCTTCTCCTGAATAATGCTAATGTTACAATGTACAAAGGAGGGTGTCTATATCCATTTTCCCTCTTGGAATCTAGGCTATCAAATCTAGAATTAAATTCCTATCTAATTGCATTAACTCTATTAAATGCCGACTATCTACTAAGGACAAGAGATATTCTCTCAAGGTCCATTACAATACATAAAAGCGCTTCTTCTTAAATGACTCATTTAAGATTTGCGCAATAGTCCCAAAGCATTTTCAAAATTTGTGTTGGCTTGTCTAACTGTCCTTTTCTTCTACGCTGGATTGCTTGATGTGCTCGCGATGCTCCTGCATCATACTCCTCGGCTTGAAAAATTTCATGGACTCCTGTCCATGAGCTCCTGCACGGTATGTCCATGCTTTTTAATTTCTTCTTCAGTCTCCCAGCTAGCATATTCCACTGGGTGATTCTTCCATTTGACCAGATACTCAAAGTATTCTTTCCTTCTGGTCTTTTTACCCACTCTTTGGTCCAGTATGCACTCCATCTGCGACTTCTCTGCAACTTGCAATTGTTTCATCCACTGGATCACTGGTTCCTCAGTTCCAGTTTCTGCTTCCCCTGTTGTATATGGGTATAAATCTGCGATATTGAATATCAGAGATATCCCGATGCCATTTGGCAACTCAATCTCATAAGCATTTTCCTTGAATTTTCTCAAGACCTTACATGGCCCGATTTTCTTCATTTCACCTTATTGTATGATCCCCTTGGCAACCTTTCCTTCCTCAAATATGCCAGAACTAGGTCCCCAAATTCAAACTGAAGTTGTCTCTGATGTTGATCTGCTCTGCGCTTATACTCCTGGTTTGATTTTAGTAGTCCTTCCTTCACCTGGCCGTGAAGTTCTTTCATCGCCTCAGTGATTTCTTCTGCACTAGTGCTGCTAGTAGCAGTCTGTTATGAATCCATCAGTTCAGAAACTCCTCTCGGCTACATACCATATACAATCTGAAATGGACTTCTTCCTGTACGTCGATTCACTGAATCATTGTATGCAAACTCTGCCTGTGGTAATATGTTATCCCAGCTGCTATGGTGCTCTATCACCAAGGTTCTCAGCAAGTCTCCCAGGCTTCTGTTGACCACTTCCGTTTGTCCATCCGTCTGAGGATGATAAGAAGAACTAAATGCCAAGTTAGTTCCTAGTTTCTTGCATAAGGTCCTCCAAAAATGTCCTATGAATTTTGTGTCCTTGTCCAAAACTATGCTTTTTGGCAATCCATGAAGTCGAATGACCTCCTTGAAAAATAGATTTGCGATGTGAGTCGCATCGCTGGTTTTTTGGCATGGGATGAAGTGTGCCATCTTTGAAAATTTGTCCACTACCACAAAGATTGAATCCACCCCTCTTTGTGTCCTTGGAAACCCCAATACAAAATCCATGCTTATCGCTTCCCACGACCTCTCTGGTATGGGCAATGGCTGATAAAAACCTGCATTCTACTTTCTCCCCTTCGAATGCTGGCAAATTCTGCATCTGTCAACGAATCTCTTGACATCTTCTCGCATCCTCGGCCAAAAATATGACTCATTCAACTTCCTGAATGTCTTTTCGTGGCCAAAATTTCCTGCCAATCCCCCACTGTGTTTCTCCTTTAACAAGTTCTCCCTCATGGATCATTTCGGGATACACAGTTGCTTGCCTCTAAACAACAATCCCTCCTAGATCATATAATATATCCAAGGGCTTTTGTCTCTGAGAACTGGATTCTCAGTTTCTTCATACGCTTCTCCAAAGTCTGCATCTCATGCGTACATGTCTCTGAGATTTTCAAAACCTAATGTTTTGATTCGAAACTCCTGCAACAGCAAACACTTCCTGCTCAAAGCATCAGCCACTTTGTTAGCAGTACCGGAAATGTTTTTAATCACAAATGTGAAATTTTGCATATACTCTGCCCATTTGGCATGTTTCTGATTCAACTTATCTTGTTGAGTCACAAACTGTAATGCGTGATTATCACTGTACAATACAAATTCCTTTGGAACCAAGTAATGCCTCCACTTCTTGAGTGGATGTATGATAGCATAAAATTCCTTATCATACGTGGAGTATTTCAATTTCACTTCATCGAGCTTCTCACTGAAATATGCAATCGGTCTATCTTCCTGACTCAAGACCGCTCCTATGGCAAACCCACATGCGTCACATTTTACTTGAAATGTCTTTAGGAAATCTGGCAACACCAACACTGGTTGTTATGTGATCTTCTGCTTCAACAGATTGAAGCTCTTCTAAGCCTTGGCTTTCCAGTGAAAATACTTATGCCGCTTCTTCACCGTATCCATCATCGCTGCACTAATCCCACTGGAATTCCTGATGAACTTCCGGGAGAAACTAGCCAAACCATGAAAACTTCTCACCTCGAAAATATTTCTCGGTGATGGCCAATTTTTTATCACTTCCACTTTATCCGGATCCATCCTTAACTCATTTGCAGATATAACAAAACCCAAATAGATGAGCTCTATCTTCATAAATGAGGACTTCTTCATATTAATCAACAACTTCTCCTGTTGTAGCTTCTAGATCACTATAGCTAAATGCTTCAAGTGCTCTACCACTGATTTACTATAAATCAGTATGTCATCCAAATACACAATGACGAACTTCCTGATGAACTCTTTCAGGACTTCGTTCATCAACCTCATAAAGGTACTTGGTGCATTCGTCAAGCCAAACGGCATGACAAGCCATTCATACAAACCTTCATTTGTCTTGAAAGTTGTTTTCCACTCATCGCCTTCCCTCATACGAATATGGTGATACCCGCTCTTCAAATCTATCTTTGAAAAATACCTTTCCCCGCTCAGGTAATCCATCATATCATCCATTCTCGGCAATGGAAACATGTATCTAATCATTATCTTGTTGATCGCTCTTGAGTCGGTACACATTATCCAACCTCCATCTTTCTTTGGACTGAGTACTATCGAAAAAACACATGGACTCAAACTTTCTCTGACTAATCCTTTGTCCAACAACTGCTGGACCTGCTTCTTAACTTCTTCATTCTCTTGCAGTTTCAACCTGTACGCGACTTTGCTCGGAAAACTGGATCCTGGTATGAGGTCTATATGATGACTCACACTCCTCATTGGTGGAAATGAACGAGGTAATTCATCCACTATGATGTCAGCGAACTCTCCCAGCAGTTCCTGAACTTCATCTAGTAAATCATCCACTCTTGTGCTAGTCAGAACAATCCTTGGTTTCCTGACCACAAAGAATTATGGATCTTCTTTATTCTTTACCTCCGTAAGAAGTTCCTTCCCACTCATGAGAAGTACTGTGTTGTTTACTTATGGTTTCACCTCCTTATCCTTTATCGGAAGTAACATATGGGATCTCCCATTCTTCTCCAGGGTATATGTGTTCATTCTCCCATCATGAATCACATTTATGTCATATTGCCATGGTCTACCCAGCAATAGATGACAAACATCCATGGGAACAACATCACATAGAATCTTATCATTATATCCACCTATTTTCAATTCAACCAAGCATTGTTTAGTGACTATTACCTAGTGTCCCTTCTGTAGCCACGAAACTCTGTATGGACTTGGATGATCAGTCGTCTCCAACCCCATATTTTCCACGATCTTTGTAGATACGAGATTATCCATGCTACCACTGTCAACAATAACCTTGCACACCCTATCCTTGGTCTTGCAAGCTGTTTTGAACAGTCTGGTCCTTTGAGCTGAACTCTCTACCTCTTTCTCGGGTGTCAAAAGGACTTTTCGCATCATAAGTGATCTTCCGCCTTCTGCATCTTCAGCCTCAACATCTCGCCTTTGCGCTTCGGTGATGTGAGCTTCCCCGATGTCCTTCTTTTTATCTGGACACTCGTAATACTTGTTTCCATTCTTTCCACATGTGAAGCATGTGATTACTCCACCTCGGCCTCTTCATCTACCTCTGGTATGAGGAAAAGTATTTCCATCAGCATATCCTCCACTCTGCTCATTATGCTGCCCTCTTTGTTCAACGTACGACTGTCGTTGTTAGGTTCCACCTCTTCCAAATTTACCTTGAGGTTTCTTCCATTCCTCCTTGGGCTTTTGGTATTTTTCCTGGGCAACTGCTTTTCCTCTGGGCTGGTTTCTGCCTCGGCCCCTCTGACCTTGCTTTCGGCTCAGCTTCTCCTCAGCTTTCAGATCCATCTAATAAGCATCCTCCACCATCCTGATGGTAACCATGCTTAATTCATCTTGAATGTTGTATCTCAGACCATTCAGATATCTGGAAACCTTCTCATCATCGCTCTCCCAATGACCTGTTCTGATGTTCAGTCGATAGAATTCATCAGTGTATTCTTTCACTATCATCAGTTTCTGTCTTAGGTTCTGCATTCTCCTTAACAGAGTAATTTGGTAATCTTTGGGGATGAACTTCGCTTTCATCTTCGTGATCATTCGATCCCAACTCTTCATCTTCTACTTTCCCTTGCAGCGTCTGTCAACTTGTAACTCGTCCCACCACAATGCTGCATGTCCTTTCAAGCACGTAACAACATGCTTGACCTTCTTATCCTCTTCGACATCTTCATAGTCGAAATAGGTGTCAAGAGCTCTAATCCAATATAGCAACTCCTCTACATCCAGTTTTCCCTCGTAAACTAGAATATCCATCTTCGCCTTTGCACCCATCCTGGCGATAGCTTTAATTAGACGTTCATTCGCTACATCCTCGGCTGCAACTTCCTCTTCACATTTAGCTTCAACTTCATCCTCCGAGTCCCTGAAATCCCCTACACTAGATGTGCGTCTCTGAGCTATCTCCATGTCTTCAAGTCTTGCTCGAAGATCTCTCATCTGTCTCTCCATTTCTGGATTGACTACCTGCCTACCTCTTCTCCTCACCTCCCTATATTCTGGATCAGGTGATTGTCTTTCTCTCCTTGGGGGCGTGGTGAAATTTCTTCTCTGATACAGAAAGAAAAAGAACTCCCTGGGATTTGATACCAAACCTGACACAGCCGCACTCCTCAGAGCACGCTCGCTTTCCTCAAGACCTTCTTTCGTTCATAGCCCAAAGAACTCAAAGGTTCCTCTGATTCCATATCGGAAATTTTCCTTACCCCCAGTAACTCTTCAATTGATCTCCCTTAATGATCAGGAAATCAGACCTCGCGATTTCACGAATCCTATGGCCGCGTGTTTTATGCCTCACAATTCCCCGATATCAGATGTGAGTCAATGTTGAATTTCTCCTTTTCTATCGGAGTTCTCTCTATCTCTCTCGGGAAAACGTTACTTGCGATGTCAACAAATGGAATTTATGAACTCCGAGCCCCGATGTGCCGATACTCCGATGCACACGTGCAAGCTGACTTTTCCACCTCCTGTCGCCTCTGTCGGGATTTAGAAATTCGTGGGATCGCGAATCGTGATGCCAAAGGATTCGAGACTTACCTTTTCCCGATCCTCGATATAGTATGCCACCTATCCTCCAATGACTCCTGTGGGCCCACACAAACTTTCCCATCGGGATATCGCATTTCGCGATTCAACATTGTAAGAGTTTCTTGTCTTCGAAAACTCCAATGTCCTGAACTCCGACTCTTCGCGATATCTTGACACACGTCCCCACTGATGAACGGTTCTGAGCTCGTCAGGATATCGTGGATCATGATATTGTAATTTCTATTTACAACAACTTGATGCTTCAACTCGCGATTCCCCGATATGCAATGTCACGTGTAGATCTGACGGTCCTTCTGTCTCGGATCGACATCTCTACTCCCTCCTGAGCTTTGAACCTCTTCCACACTTACACTGTAACCTCCCTGCACCTCTGTGACATCCAACGACCCATGGAACTTCGTGAAACCTCCTCAAAGGATTTCGACCGTCCGCTCTTCCTTTTGTGAATCCATGAAATGAAGAAGTGTCTCCCCACGAGACTCGTTCACCTGCTCACCTACCTACAATGCTTCCTCCAGTGAATTCGAAGTCCTACTCCTCCTAAGCTTTCCCATGAATTCAATCTTCTCGGTTACCTCTTGCATGCACTCCTTGCGGCAACCCTTCAACCTCGACTGATTATTGAAGTTTCTCGACTCTGCGCACTCCTGCAACAGCAGTCTTTCGATACTTTACTCAAAATCGTGACTCTGAGACTTCTTCCTGGCCTGCGCACTCCTTGCACGACACTGTGCCACTAAACTTCTTAGATGAATGGAAACAAAAGTTATCTCTAATTGAACCCTTTTGTCAACACACTCCTTGTGGATGATTCAACTGCACTCCTTGCAGGAATTCTCTGGCTCAAGATAGAGAAACAATTGAAACTAATTCCTTGTCCCCTTCAGACTTCAATTCAACCATGAAATCACATACACAATATATAAAACAAAATGCATAACAGGAAGCAAAGATTCATGAGAATAACATCAATACACAGAGAAACAACACGAACCATGAATTTGAATCAAAACTTTCATCTATTAATTCAAATGTCTATACATGGGTGTTCTTCATACACGATTCTTTGCTTTCTCTTCTGCTCCTAAATAATGCTAATGTTACAATGTACAAAGGAGGGTGTCTATATCTGTTTTCCCTCTTGGACTCTAGGCTATAAAATCTAGAATTAAATTCCTATCTAACTGCATTAACTCTATTAAATGCCGACTATCTACTAAGGACGAGAGCTATCTGCTCAATTTCCATTACAATACATAAAGGCGCTTCTTCTTAAATGACTCATTTAAGATTTGTGCAACAGTCCCAAAGCATTTTCAAAATTTGTGCTGGTTTGTCGAGCTGTCCTTTTCTTCTGCGCTGGCTCGCTTGATGTGGTGGCGATGCTCCTGCATCAGCCATGTTTCTTATGTTCACTGTAGTTTACTATGGAACTACTGAATTGTAGTTTTGATCATATTTTGTTTGTCAAATTGCGACATCATGTTTTGTTTGTCACATGCCAACATTTGTTTTTGTTCATCACATTGTGAAATCATCAGTTGTTCATCACATGCCGACATAAGGTTTTGTTCATCACATTGTGTCATTAGATTTTGTTTGTCACTTGACATTGTAAGTTTATTGTCATCAAATTATGATGAAGGTTTATGTTTTTCACGATATGGCATTGGAAATGGTTTTTCATCATTCAATAGTGAGTTATGTTTGTCACATTGTGACATCAGAAAATGTTTTCCACATCAAAACATTGGGTTGTGTACATCAAATTGCAACAATAGGTTGTCTTTATCCAATTGTAATGTTTGGAAATGTCTATCACATTGCATTTGTCTCATTACAATGCCAATTTATGTCCATTCAATTGCGATGTTCGTAATTGTCTCTCACATTGTGACGTGCGTATATGTTTGTCACAATGTGACATCCATATATGTTCATTGCATTGTGATGTTACTATGTTTAGTATATTTCATTGTTACTATGTTCAATGGATTATGATGTTTGTAAATGTTTGTCACATTAGAGCGTTTGTATATGTTTGTCACATTGTGATGTTACTATGCATGGTAGATAGAAACTTTACTATGTTCGACACAATACGATGTTTGGAAATGTTTGTCACATTGTGATGTCCATATATGTTCGTCAAAATGCGAAATTACGATGTTTGGTAGATTGCAATTTTACTATGTTTGACACATTATGATGTTTTGAAGTGTTTGTCACATTACAGCGTCATGATATGTGCGTCACATTGCAACGTGAAGAAATGTTTTCCATATTGTGACGACAGGGTTATGTGGGACACATTGTGACATGTATTTATGTTCATCACAATGTGACATGTATTTATGTTTGTCACATTGTGACGCTACTATCCACATTGGTATGACATGCCTATTTTCGTCAGATTGCAACGTCATTATGTTTCGTAGATTGCAATGTTACTGTGTTCATAATATTGTGACGTTACTATGTTCATCATATTGAAACACTATATTTTCATCACATTGCAATGTTATGTGTTTGTCACAGTGTGAATTTACTATGTTTGGTAGATTTCAACGTTACTATGTTCAACACATTGTCAAAATTGGAATTTTTTGTCACATTGTGACTTTGCAATAAGTGCATCACAATGCAACATCAAAAATTGTTCATCACATTGCGACGATAAGATAATGCATGACACAATGTGACGACATTCCTATCCACATCCATATATGTTCGACACATTGGAACATTTGGAAATGTTCGTCACATTATGATATATGTATATCTTCATCACATTGCGACGTTTGGAAGTGTTTGTCACATTGTGACATTAGGATATGTACATCACATTGCAATGGGAGGAAATGTTCATCATATTTCAATGACAAGGCGATCTGGGATACATTGCAACCTATGTTTATGTTTGTTACCTTGTGACATTACTATCCACATTGCGACGACATGCCTATATTCGTCACATTGCGACATTACTATGTTTGGTAGATTGCAATGTTACTATGTTCGACACAAATTGCAAATTTAATATATTCATCACATTGCAATGTTATATGTTCATCACATTGTGACGTTAATATGTTTGGTATATTGAAAAGTTAATTTGTTCGATACATCATGATGTTTCGAAATGTTTGTCACATTGCGACATCCATATATGTTCATCACAATGTGACATTAATTTGTTTGGTAGATTGCTAGTTTACTATGCTCCACACATTATGATGTTTGGAAGTGTTTGTCACATTGCGATGTCAGGATATGTGTCACATTGCAACATGAGGAAATGTTTTCCATATTGTGATGAAAGGGTGATGTGCGACACATTGGGACATGTATTTATCTTTGTCACATTGTGACATGTATTTATATTCATCACATTGTGACACTACTATCCACATTGCGACGACATGACTATTTTCGTCAAATTGCGATGTCACAATGTTTTGTAGATTGCAATGTTACTATGTTCATAACATTGTGACCTTACTATACTCTTCATATTTAACCAGTATATTTTCATCACATTGCAATGTTATGTGTTCATCACAGTGAGACTTTACTACGTTAGGTAGATTTCAACGTTACTATGTTCACCACATTGTGAAATTTGGATTTTTTTTTCACATTGTGACTTTGCAATAAGTGCGTCACAATGCAACATCAACAAATGTTTATCACATTGTGATGATAAGATGATTTGCGACATAATACGATGACATCCATATCCACATCTATATATTTCCTACACATTGCAATGTTTGGAAATGTTTGTCACATTATGATATATGTATATCTTCATCAGATTGCGACGTTTGGAAGTGTTTGTCACATTGTGACATTAGGATATGTACATCACATTGCAATGCGAGGAAATGTTTATCACATTGAAATGATAGGGCGATGTGGGACACATTGCAACCTATGTTTATGTTTGTTACATTGTGACATGTATTTATGTTTGTCACATTGTGACGCTACTATCCACATTGTGA
Organism: Picea glauca; assembly: GCA_000966675.3. Taxonomy (NCBI): domain Eukaryota; kingdom Viridiplantae; phylum Streptophyta; class Pinopsida; order Pinales; family Pinaceae; genus Picea; species Picea glauca. The sequence goes on along the minus strand of JZKD02S1893356.1, from coordinate 471,395 downwards.
CGACATGCCTATTTTTGTGAGATTGTGACATCACTATGTTTTGTAGATTGCAATGTTACTATGTTCATAACATTGTGAAGTTGCTATGTTCATCATATTCCAACACTATATTTTCATCACATTGCAATGTTATGTGTTCGTTAGAGTGCGACTTTAGTATGTTTGGTAGATTTCAACATTACTATGTTCAACACATTGTGAAATCTGGATTGCTTTGTCACACTGCGACTTTGCAATAAGTGTGTCACAATGAAACATCAAGAAATGTTCATCACATTGCGCCATTAAAATGATGTCTGACACAATGCGATGACATGCCTATCAAGATCTATATATGTTCTAAACATTGCAATGTTTGGAAATGTTTGTCACATTATGATATATGTATATCTTCATCAAATTGCGATGTTTGGAAGTGTTTGTCACATTGTGACATTAGGATATGTACATCACATTGCAATGTGAGGAAATGTTCATCATATTGCAATGACAGGACAATGTGGGACACATTGCAACCTATGTTAATGCTTGTTACATTGTGACATTACTATCCACATTACGACAACATGCCTATATTCATCACATAGCGACATTAGTATGTTTGGTAGATTGAAATGTTACTATATTTGACACATTGAAACTTTAATATATTCATCACATTGCAATGTTATATGTTCATCACATTGTGACGTTAATATGTTTGGTAGATTGAAAAGTTAATTTGTTCGACACATTGAGATGTTTGGAATTGTTTGTCACATTGAGACATTAGAATAAGTGTGTCACATTGAAACATGAGGAAATGCTCATCACATTGCAATGACAAGATGACATGCACTAAAGTGTAATGTTTGTTTATGTTATGATGACATGCCTATGTTCATCACATAACGACGTCAATTTATGTTCATCACATTGCAACACTATTATGTTTGTTAGATTGCAACGTTACTATGTTTGTCATTGTCCAACGTTAGTATGTTCGACAGAACACAACATTACTATGCTTTTCATTGTCCAACGTTAGTATGTTTGACACAACACAACATTACTATGTTCGTCACATTGTAACATCTTGTTTTGTTCTTCATATTAAAATGTTGGTGGCATGTTCATCACATGAAAAGGTTGGCTTGTTTCCCACACATTATAAAAATTAAGCTTTGCTGAAGCTTTTAAAAAAAAATCTAATAGTGTTTCCTTTGTGAAGAATATAGGAACTTTGAACTCATGCTTTGTGAAAAATATAGGAACCTTGAACTGATGCAATATATTACATAGAATGAAACTTAGAATCATACTTTTTTTAAGGACATTGATAACATATGATATTGAACTATAAAATATATCCCTTCCGCATAAGCATATATAAAATTAGAGTATGCATTTATGCATTTCTCTTTTTGGTGTTGCAATTTGCAATTGTTAAGAAAGCACAAAGGAATGAGTTAAAAGAAAATATGGTTTATGGTAGTAAAATATTTAACTTGAATCATTTTATGAGTCACTCAGATCAATGTCATGGTATTTGTTTTCTTGGTTTAGATTCCTACAACTAAAGTGTTCATAGAAGGACATTCTAGGGGAAAGTGTTTTTCCTCTTCAACCATTTTAGTGTCAAAAAGAT